>JACEFZ010006257.1:567500-682500 GCA_014155875.1 Cepaea nemoralis | reverse complement strand
TCATCATCATCATCATCATCATCATCATCATCATCATCATCATCATCATCATCATCATCATCATCATCATCATCATCATCATCATCATCATCATCATCATCATCATCATCATCATCATCATCATCATCATCATCATCATCATCATCATCATCATCATCAATCATCATCATCATCATCATCATCATCATCATCATCATCATCATCATCATCATCATCATCATCATCATCATCATCATCATCATCATCATCATCATCATCATCATCATCATCATCATCATCATCATCATCATCATCATCATCATCATCATCATCATCATCATCATCATCATCATCATCATCATCATCATCATCATCATCATCATCATCATCATCATCATCATCATCATCATCATCATCATCATCATCATCATCATCATATCATCATCATCATCATCATCATCATCATCATCATCATCATCATCATCATCATCATCATCATCATCATCATCATCATCATCATCATCATCATCATCATCATCATCATCATCATCATCATCATCATCATCATCATCATCATCATCATCATCATCATCATCATCATCATCATCATCATCATCATCATCATCATCATCATCATCATCATCATCATCATCATCATCATCATCATCATCATCATCATCATCATCATCATCATCATCATCATCATCATCATCATCATCATCATCATCATCATCATCATCATCATCATCATCATCATCATCATCATCATCATCATCATCATCATCATCATCATCATCATCATCATCATCATCATCATCATCATCATCATCATCATCATCATCATCATCATCATCATCATCATCATCATCATCATCATCATCATCATCATCATCATCATCATCATCATCATCATCATCATCATCATCATCATCATCATCATCATCATCATCATCATCATCATCATCATCATCATCATCATCATCATCATCATCATCATCATCATCATCATCATCATCATCATCATCATCATCATCATCATCATCATCATCATCATCATCATCATCATCATCATCATCATCATCATCATCATCATCATCATCATCATCATCATCATCATCATCATCATCATCATCATCATCATCATCATCATCATCATCATCATCATCATCATCATCATCATCATCATCATCATCATCATCATCATCATCATCATCATCATCATCATCATCATCATCATCATCATCATCATCATCATCATCATCATCATCATCATCATCATCATCATCATCATCATCATCATCATCATCATCAAGTATCTTATACACTTGTGTAGGCAATTGCACATGCCATAAATGTAATATTATCGCATATGCGTATATTAATGCATTTGTTGTATTCGGAATTTTAAAGGAAAACATGAATTTAAAACAAAAATGTTTTACAGGCCAATTAATCTGACAATTATTATTATTTATTATTTATTATTATTATTACTTATTATTATTAATACGTTTATTACTACTGCTACCATTATTATTAATTTTCCCATTATTACATTTTAATGTGCAACATGAAATATATTGTGGATGTGTGTCTGTGTCGCTGGCAGTAACATATGTATGCGTCTGGGTGTGGATGCAGGTGTGTGTGTGTGTGTTGCATGTATTTGCACGCGCTTGTGTACGAGTGTGTGTTTGTGTGTGTGCGCGCGTTTACATGCACTATGCCATGAATGTCATAATATAACTGTATATATGTATGTATTTGCTTTGTTCACACATGTGACACCTAACACTAACAAACGGCAACGCTCTGTAATATACACAAACAAAAGAAACACACATTACACCTTGTAAATATACATTGATTTGTATGAAATAAACGTTAACAAATAAAAAAAAAAAGTTTATACATTATATTTGACAATATGGACAAAAACTTTTACTAATTTGTTAACACGATTTTACAACTTGTTATTACAACAAATATTCTTTATTATCTATCAATGGCTTTAATTTTGACACACAGAAACTACATTGTCACTACAGTTGTTGATTTCTAATGAGATGTATGTAACTGCTTGCAATTTTTGACAATATTCTTGAAATCTGGAGCAAGTTTACTTGTTGAAATCGGAATCATGGACATCGGAATGTTCAGTTTCCAAATCGTCAAGTAATGACTTGAACTGTCTGTGGTTAAGTCCTCTTGGTCTGATGAGAATGATGACACTGACAACTGGGGCAATAACATGCTTGATATTCAAAACAGTTTTACACAAACATTCTTGATGAATCACACAGTGTAGTGGTAATAATGTGTGATCTGGATATTCTGCTTTTATCTTATCACTTATCAACTTTACCAGACCTACATTTTTTTTCCAGTCAAAGCACGAGCTTCGTCAGTTGTAACACTTGCCGTCTTGTTCCAAACTAACCCAGTTCTTTCAATACAATTAGTAACAGCATTGAATATACCATGGCCTGTGGTTGTGTCTCTGAGTGACTCAACATTCAGTAACTCTTCATTGAGTTTGAAAGAAGTGTTTATTCCACGTATAAATGTCAATAATTGGGCAGTATCATGTACATCGGTACTCTCATCCAATGCAAGAGAGTACCACAAAAATTGTTTACTTGCATCTTGAAATATATGCATCAAATTGTCACTGATCTTATCAACAAGTCTGACCACAGGTCTCCTTGATAAAGTAATGTTGTCAAATCTGGTTTTTGTTTTGTTTTGGACACATAATGTTTGCTGCATCTAGCAACCATTCCTTGATGAACTCGCCATCAGAAAATGGCTTGTTCTGTTTTACAATTCTGTGTGACAGCACAAGACTAGCTTCAGTTGCAGCATCTTGAATTGAAGACTGTTTAGTGAAAACAGTTTGCTATTTCTCCAAATCTTTCACCAACTCAAGGCATTTCCTTTCCTTCTCTTCGGTCGTTAAATTGTATCCAAAATTGGATTGTTTAGTTTGAAAATGTCTTTTTAAAATGTACTCCTTGAAGACAGACACTGTCTCACGACACAACAAGCAAACTGATTTGCTACCAACTTTTATAAAGCAGTACTTAGTTGTCAATTCATCGTTAAAAACACGGCATTCATCTTCAATCTTACGTTTGTTATTGACACTCATCATAACGGTACATGAAAGTTTGTAAAATTCAACAAAATAACTTAAAAACGAATTACAAATTTTTATTTCTAAATGCCCTCGCGGGCCGCGTAATATCACTTGTCGGGTCGCATGCGGCCCGCGGGCCGTAGTTTGCCCACCCCTGGTCTAGATGCTGAAAGACCGGACTGTACCCGTGAAGGACAAGTCATTATAAATTGAACTACGCAGTACGCCTAGTCTCAACCCGGCGTATGCAAGACATCTGATTTCTCACTGGTTGCACGAGGGGCAAACACCTCGTAACCACTGTGCAATCGAGGAGAAGCCAGACGGGCTTTGGACTTGACAGAGAGAGGATGTCTGATTGAGAGTGTGACAGGATAGACTAGACCTGGGACTTCAGGATTTGAATAGCTGAGCCGTGTGACTTGTGCTTGTGTGTGTGGCTGCGATACGAGAGCGGAGTGGCTTTATTGTAACGTATTGCTGAATTATCGCCACACTGTGATATGTTATGAATGTGTGCGAGAACGAACGCTGATTAGACATTATTGTTATTGTGATTATATCCTAACGTAATAAATTATATCTTATTGAAAAAGAAAAAAAAATACTCTTTTTGGTCTATCCAAAGGCCTCACTTTAACAGCACTATTCCCATTTCGATGAGAATTTTGATGACCCTCCTCTGGAGGGCAAAGGATAATATCCGGGGTAGGGGCCTATTCCATCGCGCCCCTCTTTCTTACTATAGATATCTCATATGGACATGTAGAAACTCAGCCAGATACAAACACCGCACATATAACACACACTTAATATCATTTATGTACACGCACAAAATATCACAACTGTTACCAGAGTAAATCATATGTATTCTTTTTTATTGTATTACAAATTTGGTATACATGAGTGCGAGAAAGAAAAGAAGAAATGGTGAGTGAATGATTATAAAATATTACATATGGTCACCAAGACCAATGAATAATCCCTCATGTAAAGATTTGTGGAAGTATAAATGCCTGTTTTATTTTCTTCAAAATGATGATTTAACCCTTGCAGATAAGGGGGGGGGGGGGGGGCGGGGAAGGAGAAAAGAAAATCAACTCCTTCCATTCAAATGTATTAAATATTGGATGCTTGCTGTAAAAGCACGTGCTATGCTATTCTACCACCATTACTAAAATTATCACTTTAGTAAATAGAATCACATATCTATTATTATTATTATTATTATTATTATTATTATTATTATTATTATTATTTTTATTATCATTATTATTATTACTATCATTATCCTAAATTATTTTTTTATCATTAGTGTTATAAAAATTATTGATATCATCATTATTATTTTACAACTTCATCTCCCTTGTGCCCACTTTTACTTATGGTTGTTGTTGCCTTTGCTACTACCCCAACTGGTCGTTTCAAACATTTGTCCTGCCTGTACCATCATTAAGAGTGGTCATGAGGGCATTGGTGGAGTGAGACCAATTGGTGGGAGCGTGGCAAAGTAAACAAAAATGTAAAAATTTCCCCTTCTCTTTGTCACCCCGTTTGAATCATGTTAGTGAGTGTTTGAATGAATGAATACAATAATCTCATATGGTTACCAAGCCAATGATACTGGAAAAATTTCTGTTAATACAAATGCTTGTTTATGTTTTTCATTAAAAGAGAGAGAGAGAGAGAGCAAAGGGAAGAAGAAAAAAAACAAGGAGGAAAAAATAACCAACTCCTTTTACTCCAACTATTATTAAAAACTGCAGTTTGCATTTGTATGTACCTGCTATGCTACGTAAACACTATTCCAAAGAAAATCATCCTAGCAAATGTAATCACAATTTGTAAAAATGTTATCATTTTCATAACTATAATTACCATTGCTGGCTTTTTTTATATTTGCTGTTATTACCCTCAGTATGTCTCTTCTTGTCATTATTATTATTGTCATAATTAGTAATAAAACAAAAACCCTTTTCCGATGTGCCCCGCCCCCCCCCCCCCTCGCTCATGGTTGTTGTTGCCTTTGCTGACACCCACACCGGTTTGGTTCAAATATTTATCCTGCCTTTACCATCATTGCCCAGATAGTGGTGATGAAGGCATTGGTGGAGTGGAACCAATTGGTGAGAGGATGGCAAGGGAAACAAAAATGTAAAGATTTCCCCTTTTCCTTGTTTAACCCCCATTCACATGCAAATGTGTTCAAGGAATAGAATATGCTAATGGATAAATTTCCTATGTTGTAAACACAAAATATCACAGATATCTCCAGAGTAAACACAAGTACTCTTCTTTCTGATTTAAAATTTAGTACACATGAGTGCGAGAGAGAAACAAGAAGATGTGAGTGAATATTGAATGAATGAATACAAAACTACATGTTTACCAAACCAATGAGATTGTAAAAATGTATGTTAATACATATGCTTGGTTTACTTTTTACCCCCCCCCCCCCCCCCCCTCCCCCCCCCCCCCAAAAAAAAAAGTGGAAAGGGAACAAAATGAATGAACCCTTCCTTGTACTTCTACTATTATTGAACATTGCATAGTGCAATTATATGTAACTGCTATGCTATGCTAACACCATTCCTAGGAAAATCATTCTAGCAAATGGAATGACAGTTTTGGAAAATGGGATCATTATCATAACTATTATTATCATTGCTGTTACTATCGTTACGTTTATCACCCTTAGCAGGTTAATGTTTGTCATCAGTTTTATTGATGTATTTGGTTTGATTTTCATTGAGTGTGACAATGGAAACAAAAATGGAAAGGTTTATCCTTCTCCCTATCTACCCCCCTTCACATGTAAATGTGCCCAATGAATAAAATATGCACACGTCACATACACGCCCACATGCAACGCTCCGTAAAACACACCTACACAAATACTAAATACACAGAACGCATGTAACAACACAAATATTATAAATGCAACCACTACTCTTTCTGCCTTGTAAACCCCGATACTGTTTACACCTCCAATTCCCACCATCTTGATACTATTTATTTGTTGATGCTGCTGCCGCCCTCTCCGATTGGTTCAGACAATTTATACTGCCAGTTTCGTCATTACCTAGTGGTGGTGATAGAATTAGAGTTTTTAGAGCCGACAGGAGAAGGAGGTGGCAGGGGAAAAAATATCGGTGCACTATCATCATGCTGTTGATTTTGTAAGGTTTTACCCTACAACAAATTCAATGTAGAAATGTTAAAATGTATAAAATATATGTATTTTTTTGCGCATATGTCACCTACACGCCTACATGCAACGCTCTGTAAAAACACAAACAATACGCTTTGCAACGATTTTAACACTCAATAAAAGTTTTTAAAAATAGAAAAATACTCCTTTTGGTCTATCCAAAGGCCTCACTTGAACATAACTATTCCCATTTCGATGAGAATTTTGATGGTCCTCCTCTGGAGGGCAAAGGATAATATCCGGGGTAGGATCCTATTCCATCGCGCCCCTCACATTGGCCTACCCCGTGCACACAAACCCACCCACACACACACACTGGGACTCGAACCCGGCGACTAGTTGGTCTACTTATTTATATAAGTATTCCACATGCCCGGGGCTTGCCTCGCTGTCTTTAAATATTCTTAGGAGCGGTCGGGGGAAGCGGAGGCGGCCGGCGGAGGTACCTGTGGGCGGGTCGGTCGGTAGGGAGTACCCATGGAATGGAAGTCAACCGGAAGTATTCACCCAGACTCAAGAAACAACCCTCCAATTTTTTGAAATGTGGTCGCATAAAATGACGAAACAAGATGGCGGGATAACCCCGCAAAGAAGGATTTATCGGGGACTTGAAACTCCATTTACTAATTAGTTACAACATTATATACTACTCACCTTGTCGTCTTGACAGACGATAGTTTGTTACATTGTGCTTCAAAAAGGCATAATAACTACAACCCATGGTGGTAGCGAATGTGACTGACAAGGCCAATTCGGGCTGTAAATATTCGTCCATAGTGGATGCATTTGAACGCATGGTCATTTCCACCATCATACACCATCTTACGTCTCATACGCTCGGTGTGTGACTGATCTGCAATCATTTTCTCCTTTGTATTTATTCCATTTCTGATATATGCTCTCCATGCAACACGTTCAGCGGCGACTTGCTCTCAATGTGGATTATCAATGCCTGTATAAATCATGTCCCGCTTACACACATCTTTGTATCGTAGTAGAGGCCGACCCTGAGACCTCCTACCCATCTGTAATTCACCAAAAAGATGTCCTTTGGTATTCTACCACCATCAAACCTCCTAACATGTCCTATCCATCTAAGTCTACGAAGACTGAGCATGGAATACACCGTCACACAACCAGATCTTTCCAACACTTCAGTATTTTTGATTTTGTCTTGCCACTTAATATCACGTATTCTTGGCAGAAGCCGCATATGAAAATTATTTAAACGTTTTTCCAGTTCAGCGTCGTCAATAAAGATTTATGGTACCCCACGAGCACCTTGTGACATAATCTGTGTCTTCTTTTTGTTAAACCAAATTCAGAACAAGCATTGGAAAATGCAGATAGTAGACACTGCAATTCTTCCTCAGAGTGGGTCGTAATTGCAGCATCATCTGCAAAAAGCAACTCTCTGATCAGTACCTTTCTAATTTTGGTCTTGGCCTTCAATCTCTGAGCATTGTAACGGCCGCCATCTGAGCATGAGTGAATGTATATACCACCATCCTGATCGTGAAAGGCATATTTCAGTAGAAGTGAAAAGTATATTCCAAAGAGGGTTGGAGCTAGTACACAACCTTGCTTAACTCCACTTTTGATTTTAAACTCTTCTGAAGACGCACCATCAAACTTGAGTATACCCTTCATGCCTGTGTGGAACGATTCCACAATGGACAGAAGAGTTGGTGGGCAGACAACCTTCTTTAATGTCTTGAACAGACCCTAACGACTGAACAAATCAAATGCCTTTGTGAGGTCGGTGATGGCAATAGTCAATAAGCAGTGGTTTATTCTGTTCACGGCATATTTCTTGCATTTGTCGCAATGAGAGGTGGAGTCTTTTCCTTCACAAATAGCGTACCGGCGTTGAAATGTGATGTCCGGTTCGCACTCAATCAAGCAGACTGTTCTTTCTGGCAGATGACTTCCGAAATATATATCGGACTGATAATATTTTGGTATTGACGTACAAACACAATAGAACTGACTAGGACTCGGGGCAGCTCGTAGATGTTACTTCTCTGGATGCGGTGGTTTCTTTTAATGTATCCATCAAATTATTTACGAATAGTGTTCATTAAAGGTTCATGATACTCATTCATGATAGGGATGTTCATTGACGGCGTCATTGTTCATTTAATTCTTGAATAATATAGTTACGTCAATCGTGTTCAACACAGGCGACAGTTTATTTGATGATGTGACAATGCTTCTTGTAGGGATCAATTCGGCGTAACGCCCCCTATGTAATGTATCATGTCTCGGCTATGAAATGTCTATCAATGTATTGGCTCGTATCTGTTTACATAGCACATTTTCGTTAGATTGAAACAAGAGACGCTGAACACCGTGTCACGGCGACATAACCTTTATTTGTGGCGGGCGTACACCTTGCCGTTACAGCCAGCCGCTGGCAGAGATTTGCTTTGTCCACTACGCAGCTAACTCAGTCCCTAATCGGTGGCAGTCTGTCGGAAGATGACCCTAGTTAGGTCATACATGGCGTATAGTCCTCTGTCCTGGTTCATTTTCAGACGTTTTAACATGATACACCATTCAATTGTCTACATTATTAAATACAAAAGGGTTCAACTTATTGCTTCATCGTCTCGAAACGAAGTCTCTATTCGCAACCAAAGGCTAGTCACGTGACATACGTGACGTCATCGGAAGATGTATTTGACTATATTATACATTTGTGTTAAGCTTTCACCAGTAGTATAGCGGTGAGTATCTCCGCTTGTAACCGTGGTTACCGTGGTTCGATTCCCTGCCGGCGATATTTTTTAAATATCATTTTTCAGAAATTAATTAAGTGAAAACGACAAGATAACTATGTACAAAGACTGTTATTCGGCATTTTGACAAAATTAGTTAACTTATTGGTAACTGATAGTAATTATTTATCCGGTAAACCGGTAGGAAACTGGGGGAAAGGCACTAGTCACAGGCGCTGAAGCTTCAATTCACCTTCTCCACGACGCCAAACGGCATAAGTGGAAGACAACAACAACACCAACTTCTGGAATAAATGCCGTGGTTGATTTTGATGTCCTGTAAAAGACATCCAACTAACTGTACCTTCTGAAACAAACATGAATAGTCGCCGGGTCTATAGTGAAGTGGTTATGAATGCATTTCGTAATCCTGCATTTCGTAATCCTGCATACCGCGTTCGAAGCCTAGCTGCGGCGATTTGGAAGCAGACCGCCTTGCATTAGTTTTCATACACAGGTATGAGTGCCGGTAGATCAGAAAGAAATGGCAAACCACTGAACGTAAACATGCCCGGACATTTGAAAAAAACAAAAAAAAACACATTCTGTTGATTTGCCAAACCAAGCCATACATCACAGTGTCAGGATTAATTCACGGAAATATCAAATATATCATGAGAGGTTTATTGATATCTAAATTTGTTGTTGTTGTTGTTTGTTCATTCGCTTTGAACGCAAGCGTATCCAATATACGTGCTACTACTAGTCTACTAATGGCTGCCACTACTAGAGAGTGCACTGGACTGATATTTGCATGTGGATTATTTTTCCTATTACTATTGTCCCTCACCATCGATGGATCAACATCAACATCACGGCACACGGGTACAACCCATAAGTGCTCCGTTCTCCTCCTAACTCAAACCTGAGTCTGGAGAAACTCAGCTCAGTGCACGAACTCCGTAGCACCGCCATCAGGTAAACCCACCCAGACTTCAGGCAGTGGCAGACTTGGGCATTCCCCGCACATGGCTGCTTAATTGTATAAGCAAGAATGCGACAGCGAGGGGTGACGAGGGGATCTGGCCGACGATCGACGCTCAGAGGAAAGGCGAGACGGACATATAATCAGATTGCTACTGGTACTATTAGTGTTGGAACTCTTCGCTGGCTGCTGCGGATGGGACCGGACCGCTTATGTGAATGCCTCGAATGCTGTGATCTCGGTTCCTAAATCAATCAATCAATCAATTGTATAAGCTTCTACATTGGTTTGTTAGAAGTGTACTCACTCCATATTTTTTCATGATTTCCCACAGCTTGTTTGTATCTACTCTTGGTTGCGAATAGAGACTTAGTTTATTCGCAACTTGGTTGCGAATAAACTCTCCTCTCCCGAAAAGTCACCCTGTCACGCTATGTCAAAATTCGTAGGTGGCTGTGAAGAATCGCCATACACACTTGACAAAGACACTGGCAACTCGCCCATTGTGGTAATTTCTAGCAGGCGTGTAACAATCTCTCGTCCCAAACAGGATCACGTGTTAGATATATTTCTCTTCATTTCTCAGTAATTATAATTGATAGTCTTTCTTGATCTGTCTAACCTATGTTTACAGCTTGAGCCCCTGAGTCCGATGGTCTCAAAACCTACTGGGCTTTCTCAGCTTTGCGTGTCCGCACTTTTTTTCCCCGTGCGGCTTAAACTTGCCCGTGGTTTCAGTCAAAACCGCACTGAGCGCTTCTCAATCCCAGAGTTATATAACTCCTGTATTACACAGTCAAGTGTTAGTTAATTCCTGTTTTACCCTGTTCAGGGTTAGATAACTCATGTCTGCTCCGGTTATTTTTATGTTAATTCCCTTACAATAACTTCACTTCTTCTTACTCGACTTTTGGCTCATGGCACATACCAGGTTACCATGTTACTATTCTTACCTGCCACTTCGTGGTTTAGGTAATACACCAGCGTGACACCTTTATTGCTCCATAACTATCTCCTTTTTACACCAGTCTTCAATAATCCTAATACCGGGTTTTGCTGCTGCAGCTATTTGCCTGCTTGTATCATCACCTACGTCAGCTGTAATCACCCTGTCTTCTATAGCGTTTTGGAAGAAGTGTCAGGACATCCTATTCGCCTTACCTTCAGTGCTTAATAGTACACCTTCAGCTAGTTGCTCCAATCTTAGACGTTCACATTGTGCCACACCCCGTTTATAATGTAGCTCTATTACTGCTCTGAAATAATTATATTTTCCCCAGCTGTATACTATTTCTAGGTAACCCTTTCCTCCAAACATGTCGTGTGTCAAAGATAAAGCCTTCGAGCGTATCATTGTAGCTGGTATCAACCTTTTACGTACTTTCTTAGAACGTAGTCAAGCCACGAACGCTTTCGTTTTTGCATAACTTTAAAGCATCTACTTTGTCCTACAATATTTTCTATAACTTATTCGTTTATCCGTTTTGCTATTTGGCTAGTTTTCTTTGCTTTTTTCTCAGGCAAAAAACCTTCCAAATTAAACTGACATACTGAGGTTTCTATGATAATCAGCTCTAAGGAACCATAACCTCCTCCGCCCACCTGTGGCCTATTTGCTGCATACACATGTTTTGTTACTTAGCTTTCTTAGCTGTATTTACGGCTCAAAACTCACTAAATGCTTTACTTAAACATGGTCATGGGCGGTCACGACTCGCCGTTTCACTCGATCACCAGAGTCGTGGATCAGCTCAATGTTCCTGTCTCGACCATGCCATGTTGGCAAGCCATCCAGGTAGTTACTTCTCGGTCTTCCCCTTGGTCTGTTCCCTTCGATCTTGCCAGTTGTCACCAAGTTCTCCAATACATTTCTTCTCATAACATGTGCAAAACATTTTGACTGTCTACGTCTAATTTCTCTAATCAATTTAAGATTTTCATTTATTTCCTGTAGAACTTTCTTTGTCATTTGTATATCTTCTCCACGTCAGTCGCGGCGATCGGGCAAATCTTGAGCTACAGCCTACTATGGGGGACGTTGTAATGTTCTGTTATGATAATTTGGCCATGTCCAGCGTGTGCCGCGTGGTTACATACCCGCTTCACACGCCAGTGATCCGAGGTTTGTTACCGGGCCCAGTCAAGGATATGCACTACTGACGAGCTCAAACGAGAGCGAAACTCGAGTCTAGTTCTTCCACATTAACGTGGATAGGCCTTAGGTTCTTACCAGAATACGATCAGCGTTGCCAGTAGTGGGTTGTGCTCTATATTTAAATTTGTTTTTCTGTCTGTCCATGGAATTCTTTGCATTCTCCTCAGAAACCACATTTCTACAGCCATCAGATGTTTTTCAGCTTGACTGCTCATTGTCCAAGTTTCACATCCATACAAAAGTACTGCCAAGAACCGGACCTCACTCACTCAATGTCCGGCATCTTGGTTTCTCGTCTAGGGTTTATAGGATTTAGCAGAAATATCTCAATCGGCTCGTAGAACTAATGTACAAGTCTATCGTGCAAACAACACAAGTTCAACTCGTCCTCAGAGTACAAGATAACCTTTATTACAGCACTGTTCTCAACATGGTTGCCATCGTACACTGCCGGCCATTGTCTTTCAGCGTTCTGTGTACGACCATCCCACACACTGTCTGTCCATAAAGAATCACAGGCACAACTAATCGTTAATTGTCTCTGCTGTTGCTGTACACTATCGACTGTCACTACACTTCACTGCTAAACAATAATATCAGATGTATTTACGTACTCACATCACACTGGTGGCGAACGTGTCACGGCGTGTCTCTCGCTCCGCCGTTCTTCTCAGCTTGTTCACAAAACAGGGTCAGCTCTATCACCACAACGGGTCGATACTGACTGGCCCATCATTGGTCGTTAACTGCAGTGTACGGTTTCTTCACTCACCGCTTTCTTGACCACGAACACTCTTTCACAGTTGACTGTATCTTGAATCACTGCTAACATCGCCCAACCCTTTCAAAACTCAGAACTTTCTCCAGACTTGACCATCTTGGCTCACGCTCCAGCCCAGTCTGTCTTCATCGCAACCTTTTCCGGCTTTGACCTGGGCGCGTTACGTGACCACATAACTCCGCCCCTTTCGTGCCCCGGTGATGGGTTGGGTTTTTAACCTGTGCCTTAGTGACATCAGTTTAACTTGCTTCATTTATGTTATCCATCTCATGGCAAGTACAGGCTCTATGTAGCACGTCAACACTCTTTTTCTCATTTCAATTGATATCGTCTTATTGGTCAGTATGTTTTTCATCTTGCTAAAGGCTTTCCGTCATGGCGTTTCATGTTATAATCTCTTCAAGGCATCTCCCTCAGATGTCATGACTGTTCCGAGATAATTGTACCAATTCACTTGTTGAAGAATATTCCCATTTACTTGTATATTACATTGTGGTATTTCTTTATTCCCAGTGGCGACCATACCAGAGTACGATCAGCGTTGCCAGTAGTGGGTTGTGCTCAATATTTAAATCTCTAATCCCGAAACAACCAAATAAATCAATTTGATTATTGCTCGCTGGACTTAGGCGGCCTGGATTGGGAGCAAGTCGTCACTAAACGTGTTGCATGGAGGGCAGACATCAGAAATGGAATAAAGACAAAAGAGAAAATTATTGCAGATAAGTCACACACCGAGCGTGTGATACGTAAGATGGTGCATTATGGTGGAAATGACCGCTTGCTCACATGCACCCACTGTGAACGAACATTTACAGCGCGAATTGGCCTTATCAGTCACATTCGCTACCGCCATGGGTAAAGGTTATTATGCCATTTTGAAGCACAAACTATCGTCTGTCAAGACGGCAAGGTTCCAATGAATGAGTGCCGAACATAATCTGTGTCTTTTTACAATTTAATTCTAACCCCTATTGTTCACTGTGTGCAACAACCACATCTACTAATTGTTGCAGATCCTGCTCATTGTCTGCAATCAATACTGTATCGTCTGCATATCTAATGTTATTGATGTGTCGTACTCCAATGATGATTTCATTTAAATCTTCACAAATTGCACTCATTATTTTAGTGTTGTTATGATTGTTACCACACAAAGCTCATTATTTCAAATGCTGTATGACTGCAGGCTCACCCAGTATTCAACTTAAATAAAACACTAGACCAATTATTTAAGTGTTTACGTATGACTGTCTTAACACTACACTCATTATTTCAGTGCTTATTTATGGCTGAAAACTTAAAAAAATATGTTTGATTTTAACACATTACACCAATTAATCTAGTGTGTATGTTTATTACACTTGGTGAACTAATACAAGTAATACCAAATCATAACACAATGAACGTAGCTGTTTGTATTATTTTTTAACAAGTTAATAATATCTATAACCGAGGTATTACATTGGGTAGCAAGCTTGCATGCCGGACCTTTGGTCATGTGTAAGAATACCGGTCTGTGCACATTATTTTTAGGGGAGGGGGAATGTGTGATGGTGAATGTTGGTCTCGGAACTGAAGTCGACCCAGGCTTAAATGTGTACCAGGAAATATCTTGCGATGTAAAGGCTAATGTATTGACCATATTGCCCAACGAGAGCCGATCTGTGTATACACATAGGGGCTAACACAATATACCCAGTACACCTCATAGAGTGTACATGGACTATGGTGTGTGGTGATTTGGTCACAATATCTAGCCTCTGCTACTAAACCTAGTTATCAGCAGTGTTGGTGATACACCAAAGGTTTGACAGGTGGTGTGCCACTTCTGGCCCTCTACAATACACACGCTACTCTTCTTTTTTAAGATGTTACATTCCATTCATTGAATCTGGGGTCTTACAAATGTTGAGCAGCTGTGTTTCTGGACATGTAACTTTACATCCCGGTTTTCCCGAAGTTTTACCATTGTGAATTCGGACACACCCTGTCTCTGATGTTGGGTTAGCTTCGAATATCTATATTGTCTGGACACTTGAAAAGGTCACTGGTTTTTCGAACGTCATGATAGGAAAAGAAAAAAAAAAGTATTATTAAGCATAGAAATAAAGAGGCCCACAAGAAGAAAATGTAAACCGTAAATTGAAAGTAGATTTAGACAGTCAAAATATTTTGGACACGTCGTGGGAAGAAATAAACTGGTCAACTTGGTGAGAACTGACAAGATTGAGGGGAAAAAAAAAACAAGAGGAAGGCAGAGATATAAATATCTGGATGAATTTGCCACGTGGCATGGTCGAGACAAGAACACACAGCGAATTCACGACTCTAGTGATTGTGTGATATGGCGAAATATGACCGCCTACGCTATCGGCATGGCACATAATGATGGGAATTGAAGAAAAAAAATTACTAAATGAAATCTCATCATTGAGTGCCTTGCCGGCTGGCGTGGGCTATCATGCTTCTCCGCAAATTACGATCTCCGACGTCATGGATCGATTCATGTATTGACTCCCTTCTATGCTATGACGCTAGACAGTCAAGAATGTTCCCTTACCTATCCTAATCTATCTCTCGTTCCATAAACCTTTCCGGCTATAACAACACGTCCCAGTATTTGAAATCAGACCAAGTGAGACAATAAGATACTTCGACGAAATAAAGAAACTTAGATCCGTGTTAAACGACGAGGTGAGATGGGTTGGAGTCTCATTACAGCCAGACCTCAATGCGGATATAACACTTGATACATTGATTGTGTTTCCTTCGCTCGTTTTAAAGTCAAGCGTAGTCCATACATGTGCTAATACTTCTAACTCACTGGACGTGGGAATTAACTAGTCCCTATTACCAGTGTCCCTCGCCATCAGCCGAACCCACTCCTATTTGTAATTTACGTCCCCAAGTCAAAGACGAGACGTCAACATATTAGTCCAACAGGCCGGTGTAAGGGTTGAACCCGCTACCTCTGCATCATTGCACCGGTTGTTTCAGAGCGAACGGTCTTATCCATTCGGCCATACTGACCTCCTGATACATTGATGATCTATACAAGTCTGCACATCTGTCACGGAAAAAAACTTGATAGTTTCGATCGATGACAAAAAGACCCGACATTCGTCTACAAAAACATGCAACCAACCCTTTGATGAGTAGGGGACTGAGGAACAAAATAAGTCGCGTCAAATGTCTACACACAGTCGGCATTTTGTTAACAAGTTGTTGCTCGAGACGGGAGAATAGCGCCATCCGTCTGCAAGCGGTAGTCAGCCTTTGAAGTTGTAGACGGAATGTCTGGACAGACGTCGGATGGATTCTGTGATGTGGGGAAAAATCCCCTGGTTCACCGGCAGACGGGACTTTTGTTGTACGAGACAAAGGATTCCCAGATGAAAGCAAACTAGACGGCGGATTGATTCCAGTCAGTCGAAAACAGGGGGAGAAAGCCAGACTCTGGACTGATTAGCGTCTAGACTATTTGGTGACGTCACTCAAGCCCCGAATTAAAACCGGTTGAGGTAAACAAGTTGAATGAGTCGACCAAAAGTTATGAAGGGCGAAGGATCGGCAGTATTCCTGGTTGTGTTATAGACTATAGTGTCAAAGTGTTGATATTTATCGGCGGACATAGATCCAGTCTGGGATTGCATAATCTCAATCTTCAACCGGAATAGCCATATGGTTCCACTTGATGGTGCTACGATATACTACCAAGAAGTTAGTAACAAAGTTATCGAAAGTGATGGCTCACGGATTGAAGACAGAGGTTACTGAGAGGCTTGTACACTGGGCACATAACCTAGTTGGTCTGCAGAAACCTGGCTTCTGCTGAGCAGGACTTGATGAACATATGTGTGATTTTTTTCTTGAGTGATATGCTACATCGCCGAAGATTCAGAACACTATAAATAACACATATACCATTATACATAACTACCTGGAACATTAATATGTTGTTTTTTTAATATGGGGAAAATCTCATAACCAGTGACTTATGAACATTTAGATTTTCCCAGGTGACATTTAAGATAGTTTGAAAGATTCTCTGATCAACGAACATTATTGAACAGAGTAAATTCATAGTGTTTGCTAGAGTGAAGACCAAGATTGGACATTGTCGATCATTGATGACCAGCGTCCTGATTGTTCGAGAGTTATCCGAGAAAGTCGTCATGTGGCCGGAGAAACATCATCTTGGTGAGGTTTTCTGTCCGGAATACATGGTGCTGTTGTGTGCTCAGCACAGTGATGCAACTAACTTTGCTCCTGATTCACTGGTCTGATTCTACATACACCTTAGAATATTCGACACACATTCTACACATTACACACACACACACACACACACACACACACACACACACACACACACTTCTCACACACATACTCTTTGCTTTAATAAATTATTATGTATTTATTTGTTAAAGCTAGAGTTGTTGAGTATGTTGTGTTGGGGAAGAATGAGAGGGGGCATGATCTAGGGGTGAGTGAAAGTAAGAAAGAGGTGTCTACAGACTGAAGGAGTTTTGTGGACAGATTCTGGTGGTTTCTCTAGGACAATAATATTGGGTTAATAAAAATGTGGGTGTTGATTCCCCTCACTCCAGGGACGACACTAAAGTAATAAAGGATTACTACGACAACATCTTTCAGTATTCCACATTTGCAAATACATTCTCAGTTACTCACAGGGAATGCTGTTCATTGTACATATATGCTTCCAGTTACATACTTCTATGTGCAATGAGTATGCTTTGTTGAATGACTAACTAATCACGAGAAGAAAGCCAGAGAACAGAATGTGTTATACATAAAGAGCAATAAAAATGCGTCAATTAAAAGCTATTGTTTTAAATACAATTTGGCCTGCCAAAATACATTGGACAGCCATTAAAAAAAAAACCCAACAACGAGTGCACGGAAGAGTCTATTGAAAGTAGAACGTTATATTCAACTATAAGAGAGAGACAGACAATGTTCACTTGTTGCTTGCTTGTGATCGCTGGCTGTGAACTCCAGCGTGAAGTCCTGTATGTCGGATGAAGGCATCCTGTTGTCCAACATCAGTGTGATGTTATACAGGACCTGAGGTTTGCGTGAGTATCCGTTGTCCCATGTCTGACTTATTGGTGTGCAGACTGGTGGTTCCTCGCCGTACAGGCAGACACTCCCCGACTTCGGAGGAATGTTCACTAATCATGTAAGGAGAAGATCAATTAATCAATCATGTGCCATGCCGGAAAGCGTGGGCGGTCATGATTCGCCATTTCACTCGATCACCAGAGTCGTGGATCAGCTCAGTGTTCCTGTCTCGTCCATGCCATGTGGCCAAGCCATCCAGGTATTTTCCTCTCGGTCTTCCTCTTGGTCTGTTCCCTTCGATCTTGCCAGCTGTCACTAAGTTCTCCAGTCCATTTCTTCTCACAACATGTCCAAAAAATTTTGACTGTCTACGTCTAATTTCTCTAATCAATCTACGATTTTCATTTGTCTCTTGTAGTACTTGGTCATTGGTTTTTCTATCTGTCCATGGTATTCTTTGCATTTTCCTCAGAAACCACATTTCTGCAGCCATCAGATGTTTTTCAGCTTGACTGCACATTGTCCAAGTTTCACATCCATACAAAAGAACAGGCTATATGTATCCCCTCAACACTCTTTTTCTCGTTTCAATTGACATCATTTTATTGGTCAGAATGTTTTTCGTCTTGCTAAAGGCTACTTTCGCCATGGCGATTCTTGTTCTAATCTCTTCAAGGCATCTGCCATAAGATGTTATGACTGTTCCGAGATAATTGAACCGATTCACTTGTTGAAGAATATTCCCATTTACTTGTATATTACATTGTGGTACTTCGATCTTCCTAGTGACGACCATAACCTGTGTCTTCCTACAATTTAATTCCAACCCCAGATGCTCACTGTGTACAACAACAGCGTCTACTAATTGTTGCAGATCCTGTGCATTGTCTGCAATCAATACTGTATCATCTGCATATCTAATGTTATTTATGTTTCGTCCTCCAATGCTGATTCCATTTAGGTCTTCTACATTTCTGAAAATATTTTCACTATATAGGGAAAAACGATCTGGAGACATTACACATCCCTGCCTAACACCTCTCTTAATAAGTTGATATTGTCCTACTTCATTATCAATCCTTATGGCAGCTTGTTGTTTCCAATATATGTTTTTTATAAGTCTAATGTCTTTCCCATCAATTTGTAGATCTGCAAGCATATCCACAATGTTGACATGTCTAACTCTATCAAGAGCCTTTGTGTAGTCAATAAAGCAAAGATGATATCATTGTTTACTTCTAAAGCACGTTCAATAACTGTTCGCAGCATATACACAGCATTTACTGTACCCTTTCCTTCTACAAACCCACATTGTTCTTCCCCTATTTCAGGTTGTATTTTCTTCCTCACTCTTTGCATGATAATTCGTAACAAAATCTTTGTGATGTGACTCATTATACTAATTGTTCTATGTTGATCACATTCTAAGGTTCCTGATTTCTTTGGGATTGCAATAAATACAGAATTACATAATTCAGAAGGTATATCTCCAGTATCATATAATGTGTTCAGCAGTCTAGTGACTTGCTCTAGCCCAAATTCTTCTAAAGCTTTAATCATTTCTGTTGTGATGTTATCTGCACCGGGGGCCTTGCCAGCTTTCATATGCTTAAGAACATTTTGAACCTCCATCTTTAAAATTGCTGGTCCTTCATTATTAAATCTAACAGCATACTGTTCCTCTCTGTTATCATCATAAAGGTTATTCACATAATCTGTCCATACATGTAGAATCTGGTCTTTTTCTATTATGATTTTGCCATCTTTAGATTTTAGACAGCCTGTTGATGTACTTGTTCTTTTATTAGTAAGTTCCTGAATTCTTTTGTGCACTAATTTGGTATTTTGACTGTTGTGTTGTTTTTTCAATTTCTAAGCACTTTTCATCAAGCCATGATTCTTTTGCCTTCCTACATAATATTCTGACTTGTCTGTGAATTTCTTCATATTTGGCAGGATTATTTTTGTTGAGTCTTCTTGTTTCCATTAAGTGTAAAATTTCCTCAGTCATCCATTTCTTACGACCCACCTTCTTTAATTTTGGAATAGTTGTTTCTGCAGCCACATTGATTGAATTCTTTAACATTTCCCATTGATCATCCACATCCTGGAATAGGATCTCTAGATCAGACAATATTTCAAATCTGTTCTGTACTTCTATGTTGAATTTGTTTTGTATTTCCTTGTCATTACTCAATGTACACAAGTCATATTTAGTGTTTCCTGTTATATACTTGACTTTCTTCAACTTTATCCTCAATGTTCCTGTGAGTAGTCTGTGGTCACTATAACAATCAGCACTGGGAACTGTTTTTGCTACTGTTAGCGCATTTCTAAATCTTCTGCTAATGAGAATGTAGTCAATCTGGTTTCTAATCCTGCTATCAGGACTCCTCCAGGTCCATAATCTTCTAGGGTGTTGCTTGAACCAGGTGTTTCCTACAATCATTTCCTGTTCTTTTGCCCACTCTACTAGTCTGTATCCTCTTTCATTTCTCTCTCCTAAACCATAGTTTCCTACTGTGTATCTATCCCCTTTTGCACTGTGGAAAATATCGCGACGACTGGAAAAATCAGCAATAGAAAAGGTAGGGCAGACCGAGAGAAGTGACTAACGGATTCAGTGCCGAAGGATAAAATGTGACGTCCTATTTGGACAGAAGGACGATATATTTCCATGGAAGGGTCATCGTGTTATTTTAAATGTTTCATGGTATTTTCCGAAAATCCAGTGCTCAGTTAATGGAATTTTACACTATAATATTTCTTCATTTGTATTGTGTACCAGGCTGATCCAAACCTAATTTCTTTTTGTCACTGAATCTGGTGAGCCGGTTGGCCTAATGTAGTGTCATAGAGGAATAACATCACTACAGTATATCCAGTATATTTGCAACATGGAAAATACACTGACCAACTAAAGGATGTTATTTGCAACGAGAAAAAGTGTGGTGAGGTGCTACATAAAACCTGTACTTTTGTAATGATGTGAAGCGTGGACAATGAGCAGACACGCTGAAAAAAAAAATTATGATGGCTATGGAAATCTGGTTTCTGAGGAAAACGCAAAGAATACCATGGATAGATAGTAAAAAAAAACAATCTCCAAGTCCTAAAAGAAACAAATTACAATCTTAAACTGATTAGAGAAATTAGACATAGACGGTCAACATTTATTGGTCACGATATGAGAAGAAATACATTGGAGAACGTATTGACAAGTGGCAAGATCGAGGGGAAGAGAACAAAGGGAAGCCAAAGAAGTCAATACCTGGATCGTTTGGCCACGTGGCATGGTCGAGACAGGAACACTGAGCTGATCCACGACTCTAGTGATCGAGTGAGATGGCGAAACATGACCGCCCATCGGCATGACACTTGATGATATAAAGTATATACGGAACGCCAAAGACACATATCTGTGTAAAGAAATGAACTCCTACTCCAGTTGACCGGGCAAACAACGTTGAGACTTGCGGAACAAATTCATGAATTCTTTTTTAAATCTAGTGCTTACGTTATAATAGACAAAAATATTCACCGTACAATTTATGACAGCAAACTCGAATACCAAGCTATACAACAATGCAAGCAGTTTGTAGTGCTGTTGACCAACATATGTTTCTGGAATCAACACACCCAGAAAAGAGCCCATGAACACAGGTAAATTGCAAACAAAGAATATCATGGCCAGCAATAGTACAACTTTAGTCAGTCTCACGTCTTTGCTTGTCATAATCGAGCTTTTAATATGGATTGATTTGAGTTGTGATGACAACATTTCTTCATTATAATTCAGATCTCTTCGTGATATTTCTGGCTGTGTATATGTTTGTCTGAACTTAGTTGACTTGTTGATTCCCTGGAGCATAAACACTGTACTTACTACGATAAGAATCTGAAATAATGCAGGTAATATCATACCATCAAAAACATCAACAATAGATTGAACATCACGTCGGTTGTGAGACATCCAAAGATCTAAACGGGTCCTGTTAGTCCTAAGATCAAACACCCACTCCACTCCCTGTGTGGTCCAGACTGGACTGAAACAAGCCACCCCAAAGATAACAAGAACAACGTTGATCGTAATAACCCGACTGGCAGTAAATATCTCTTTTACTTTGAATGGAAAGATAATACAAATACACCTCTCAATTGAGATGTATACGGTGACAAATGAAGTCAGGATATGCGTAAATGCTTTTGTGTATCCTAGATAAATATACTGAATCGATGCTAAGTTCACAGCAGCTACTGGGGAAAAGTTTTCGAAAACCTGTAGTATCTCAGATAAGCCGGAGAGAAAGCAAATGGCTAGATTCCATACAGACAATGAAATAAACGTAATATTCACACTCTCTCTGATCCCTTGCCTCCAGTAAACAATTATGTTCAAGGTATTTATTGCCATTCCCATAGGACAAAGTAAACAGTTTAATACCGTTGAGACATATGTCATAAAGTACATTAATATAACCTCTGGTAGATCCGTTTGTGTTTGAAGATGTACAGGTTCTGGACGTGTGTCTGTGCTAGGAAAAACAACCTTTATACTGCTCGTTGTATTCCAAGCATCCATTGTAATTCACTTGTCTCTGCAGTGGCCCGGATGTATTTGATTTTTCTCTGCTTGGGGGGCGGGGGGGGGGGGGGGAAGAGTCGATCTATTTGACTCCTCTCTAACGAAGGCGATGCTGTATTTGACTTTTCTCTGCTGGTGGCAATAATGTATTTGACTCCTTTCTGCCGCAGGCAATGATGTATTTAACTATTCTCTTCAGGTGGCGACAATATATTTAATGTTTCTCTAATAATGAGGATGATGTATTTGACTTTGCTCTGGCGCAAGCAAAAATGTAGCTGAGACAAATCATCCATACTTTAAGTAAATACAGGACATCTGGTTGATGACTCATAAAAAGGACATCAAGATAACACAAATGCGGTGTTAATGGGGGGTAGTTTGGTTAGTTTTCCGTTAAGAACACTTTACACATATATTTTTCTTTTTACATTAAATATCACAACGTTGAGATCAGCGATGGTACACGTACACATGCCGGACTTCTGGTAATGCATCTGAAGCCCATGGTGGCGAGGATATTGTAACATAGCCTAAAGTGGGTGTCAAAACATATTCTTAAAATTGAAGGTTTTCGAGTGATATTGCCGACAGCACCCACTGGGTGCCGATTGGTCCATAAAACTATCGAGGAAACGTTTTAAAGACACTCTGAGGATTTCACTAAAAACTTTTGGACGACACTTGGGAGACTACTGCCAAAGACCAAAATTCGTGGTGTACATCGTTACGCAAGGGTGTAGTCACTTGTGAAGAAAAAGGACTGCAAGAGCTGTGGAAAAAAAAACCACTGCAGGAGATCCTCCTCCTGGAACGTCAAGCAGTCTTTGCCCACATTGTCAAAGAACATTTTGAGCCAAAATAGACCTTATCAGACATGCTAGAACTCACGGCTCCAAACTTTCAACCCCACTGGATTAAACGAATGGTTATCATCACTTTTGATGGACAAATACCAAGAACCAAAACCATAGTATTGGCACCATATACTTCATAGGCATCAAGGCCTTGCAAACGGTCCTGTACATTACCTATTTGCATACCATGCACATTTCGAAGTTACCACGCGCCATTATAAGTCGTTTCATTGTTGAAAACATATGCCACTCATTCCACCACCGTCCTCCTACAGGCAACTGTTTGACACGTAATGACACGTTCAGTTATACGATGAAGCAATGAGTTTCACAAGACTCACGACCTAATATATACCAATCAAATGAGCTTTAATATATTCTTCTCCGTTCCTCTCTCGAGGGAAGTGTGTCACACCAAGTTACTGGTCTGACAAGTTACCTACTTCAAAGGTCAGTGTATCCGACCTCGGCATGTAAGGCGAATTTCCTCTAAACAAATATTAACAAATATCACACAATATGCTCCAAACTGCCCCATGTGATAACAGGTAAAATAATTATGACCAGCCTAAGCCTGATCTAAACATTAAATTTAATGGAACCCATCTGAAAAAGACACTGCATTTCAGTTTGTGGGTGCATTGATAACAGCAGATTGAAGACACATGACTGTTTTTTTTTAAGTTGCGTTTCATTTGCAGGACGTTGCGATCAACCCCACGTTGATATGCTCTAGCTCGCAATTGCTTTTTGAAGTTAATGTTTAAGTACAACTTGATGCCTGTAAAGAAATTGAACTTCTTATCCCGCCATTACAGCCCTGAAATTTTAAGAGCTAGAACTCTTATTCTTTCGCCCACGTATTAAGAAAATTAAAAATAGAATATCCCTGGAAAATGACACCATGACCCATTTTATCTTTGCCAACCGCGGTGAGGAAAAGATTACGAGCAATTTTGAGCCAACCCTGATTACGGAAGCAAATCATGGACAATTAGCAGACAAGTAAAATATTATGGGAAAGCTGTGGAGATGTCGTTTTATAGAAGACTAATAAGAACGCGGTGGAAAGATAGAAAGAACAATGAGGACATATTAAAAAATAATCCACAAAGATAACTAGTTATTCGAATCAGAAGAGGACAGTCCACATTCTGTGGTTATGTCATGAGAAGGGGAATGCTGGGGTAAATTGTCAAAATGGGACAGGAGGAAGGAAAGCATGGGAGACCAATAGAGAAGATGCTGGACAGGCTGACATTATGGCAAGTAAGAACTTCGGTATCAGAAACGATTGGCAGCACACGGAGACATCATGTTGTGGACAGACATGATCATTTACGTCACACGACAAGGACTATAAGAGATTGGCAGTACATTAGATAGACGGCTTTGGACAGACATTATGCCCAACGTCACACGGGATAGACTATAATAATATTGGCAGTACGTTAGACAGAAAGTTGTGGACAACCTTGATCACAAATGCCGAATGGTATGGGCTATAAGAAGATTGGCAGCCAATTAAACAAAAGCCTGTGGACAGACATGATCGTCAGCACCACACGGCATGGAATATAAGAAGGTTAGTAGTACACAAGACAGAAGCCTGTGAACAGACATGATCACCAACGCCTGGACTATAAGAGGAAGAAGATGAAGGCCTAATATCAGCTAGTCCTTCTATGTTGTGCTGAATCATGACCTAGTTACACTGTTATGTGTCTCTCTGTACATGTGACGTTCGGTACCGGACTCTCATGCTCTGCTGGTTTCTCAGCTTGGAGTTGAGTCAACTGCCGACATCACAACACTCTGGGCATTCTCATTCGTACTCCCTCCTGATCTTCAACAGAAAGTAAAGATTCCCAATACTAATGGTACCAACTGCGGTTTGATTATGTGTCCGTCTGACCTTTCTGCGGAGTACTGTATGCTGGCCAGATCATCAGGTCACTCCATGCCTCACCTTTCTCTCCAGGCCATGATGATTTGTTGGTTCTCCCACACTATACACTTGACCATTAAGGGACCTGGCCATATCTGATTTATCGTGTTCCATTACCTTACCTAACCATGCAGTCCCAGCTAATCTGTCTTCCTGCTCGTTTCCCACCAGGCCAGCATATCCTGGGGAAAAGATCCAATAGATGCTCCCTATCTTTGATTTTTGAATTGCCACACAAAACGAAACATTCCTGTCTTCACCTTTCTCAGCATGCTTTGGGTCAGTTAAAATGAAGACATGAGTGTATTGTTTGTGCTCGAGTCGGCGCTGTGATTGCTGTGACCTCTATTCTCAGACTAGATGTTGTGGTATCATATACCAGCCTCTCCTGTACTAAGTAAGTGGCATCTTGCCGTCTCTAATGACGAAAGTATGTGGATTGGAACTAGAGCTAGAATTCTATCGCTCAATGTGTTGATTCAGAGAACATGTGTTGTCCATGCAACATGATCCCTCTCTCGGTCTTCATTGTTTTCTCCAGAGGAAAGGATGACCAGTACGTCTGGAACAAGGTAAGCTGCAGATGCTGCCGGCTCAGAATCACACCTCTATGCAGCAGAAGGTGAGTAGCGGCCAGGCCCTCATGTCCGGGGGATTTGACATTCCTATTCATGCAATAAACACCGTCTATAAACCCTCACTATGAACCCTCAGGCCATTCTTGTGTCTCTCAGCACAGAACCATCCATGTAGATCAGGGGTGAGCAAACTACGGCCCGCGGGCCGCATGCGGCCCGCCAAGTGATTTATGCGGCCAACGAGGGCATTTAGAAATAAAAATGTTTAATTCGTTTTTAAGTTATTTTGTTGAATTTTGCAGAATATCATTTACCTTCATGATGAGTGTCAATAACAAACGTAAGATTGAAGATGAATGCCGTGTTTTTAATTATGAATGGACAACTAAGTACTGTTTTATAAAAGTTGGTAGCAAATCAGTTTGCTTGTTGTGTCGTGAGTCAGTGGCTGTCTTCAAAGAGTACAATTTAAAAAGACATTATCAAACAAAACATTCCAATTTCTGATACAATTTAACGACCGAAGAGAAGGAAAGCAAATGCCTTGAGTTGATTAAAAATTTGGAGACACAGCAAACTGTTTTCACTAAACAGTCTTCAATTCAAGATGCTGCAACTGAAGCTAGTCTTGTGCTGTCACACATAATTGTAAAACAGAACAAGCCATTTTCTGATGGCGAGTTCATCAAGGAATGTTTGCTAGATGCAGCACACATTATGTGTCCATGACCAACAAAAAAAAAAAAAAAAATCAAATTTGACAACATTACTGTATCAAGGAGAACTGTGGTCAGACGTGTTGACAAGATCGGTGACAATTTGATGCATACACTTCAAGATGCAAGTAAATAATTTTTGTGGTACTCTCTTGCATTGGATGAGAGTACCGATGTACATGATACTGCCCAATTATTGCTATTTATACGTGGAATAAACACTTCTTTCAAACTCACTGAAGAGTTACTGAGTGTTGAGTCACTCAAAGACACAACCACAGGTCATGATATATTCAATGCTCTTACTAGTTATATTGAAAGAACTGGGTTGGTTTGCAACAAGATGGCAAGTGTTACAACTGACTGAGTTCGTGCTTTGACTGGAAAAAATGTAGGTCTGGTAAAGTTGATAAGTGATCAGATTAAAGCAGAATATCCAGACTACACATTATTACCACTTCATTGTGTGATTCATCAAGAAAGTCTGTGTAAAACTGTTTTGAAAATCAAGCATGTTATTGACCCAGTTGTCAGTGTCATCAACCTCATCAGATCAAGAGGACTTAATCATAGACAGTTCAAGGCATTATTTGACGATTTGGAAACTGAACATTCCGATTTCCTGTACCACACAAGTGTTCGATGGCTGAGTCTCAGCAAGGTGTTGAGTGTGGGAACTTGAAGAAGAAATAGTGATGTTCCTAAAGATGAAGGGCATTGCATGTGACTTTAACACTAACATTGTCAATAAAGAGTGGCAGTTAGACTTTATGTTTGCCATTGAAATTATGGAACAGTTAAATGAACTGAATGTCAAACTTCAGGGTAATGGTGTGTTTTGCACATGAATTGTATGTATATGTAAAATCATTTCAGGCAAAACTCTATCTGTTATCCAGACAAGCAAGTGAAAAATGATTTTGTCACTTCCTTTTGCTGAAACAAGAAACCATTTCTGGTGAAATGACTGAAAAATACAAAGTCCATTTAGATGCATTGATTGAAGAATTTGGATGGACATTCCAAGATTTCAAGAAATTAGAGCCATAGTTCAATATTCTCTGTTCACCTTTTAGTGCAGAAGCTGATACAGCCACAGAGGACATACAGTTGGAGCTGCTTGACTTACAAGCAGATCATGACCTGAAAGAGAAATTCAAGACAGATGGTTTGCTGGATTACTGTGGATCTTTATCACAAGAATGATTTCCCAACTTGAAAAACTTTGCAGCTAAACTTTTATCATTATTTGGATCAACATACATTTGCGAACAAACATTCTCTTGCTTGAAGATCAACAAATCTAAGAATAGGTCTTTATTGTCGGACTGCATGCTGTCATGCGAATTTCAACAATTAAACTTGCTGCAGATTTCAAGAATATTGTCAAATATTGCAAGCAGTTACATACATCTCATTAGAAATCAAAAACTGTAGTAACAGTGTGGTCGCTGTGTGTCTAAATTAAAGCTATTGATAGATAATAAAGAATATTTGTTATAATACCAAGTTGTAAAATCGTGTTAACAAATTAGTAAAAGTTTTTGTCCATATTGTCAAATATAATGTATAAGTGTATAAGTAAAATAAAATTGCAATAATTAGTTATTTATACTGCTTAATAACCTATAAATAATTAATAATTACTTATTGTGATAGGTTGCTGTAAACAAAATGGATACACACACACACACACACACACACACACATATATATATATATATATATATATATATATATATATATATATATATATATATATATATATATATATATATATATATATGCGGCCCGCCAATAGCTTTACATGTGTCAATGCGGCCCTCCGCACGAAAAGTTTGCCCACCCCTGATGTAGATGATTACATCATCTAGGAGCGAATTGTCGTGAATCAGATGTTGTACCTCCCAGTTAGCGCAGCCTGCCGACCAATCCTTTCACTGCCAGTCCAGTGTTAATATGACCCTGCACATGTCTAAAATTTCCACTGTCATTCTGACCCATCCCACTCCTTTCCAAGTGTTCTCAAGTTTGCATATTTCTCTGATTGTGACCTCTGCCTGAGCCATTCATAATTTCCCTCTTATCAGACTGTAGCACTTAGCTGTGTCCAGGGATTCATGCAGTGGGCGTTGCTCGTCTGTAGCCACTCGAAGATATGATTTAGCCAGCAGCACCCTGAGCCTGTCCTCAAACGACAAACGAACTTTATTTTCAAAAGGTCACAAATTGAGCACGCAGGCCCGTCTTAAATTCGGCATTTTCAACCACGGTACTTCTAGCTGAGATCCATCATGTGCCATGCCGGAAAGCGTCGACGGCCATGACTCGCCATGTCACTCGATCATCAGAGTCGTGGATCAGCTCAGTGTTCCTGTCCGACCATGCCATGTGGCCAAGCCATCCAGGTATTTACTTCTCGGTCTTCCCCTTGGTCTGTTCCCTTCGATCTTGCCAGTTGTCATCAAGTGCTCTAATTTATTTCTTCTCTTAACATGTCCACACAATTGTGACTGTCTGCGTCTAATTTCTCTAATCAATTTACGATTCTCATTTGTCTCCTGTAGTACTTAGTCATTGGTTTTTCTGTCTGTCCATGGTATTCTTTGCATTTTCCTCAGAAACCACATTTCTACAGCCATCAGATGTTGTTCAGCCTGACTGCTCATTGTCCAAGTTTCATATCCATACATAAGTACAGGCTCTATGTAGCACCTCAACACATTTTTTTCTCGTTTCAATTGACATCTTTTTATTGGTCATTATGTGTTTCATCTTGCTAGAGGCTACTTTCGCCATGGCGATTCTTGTTCTAATCTCTTCAAGGCATCTCCCATTAGATGATATGACTGTTCTGAGATAATTGTACCGATTAACTTGTTGAAGAATATTCCCATTTACTTTTATATTACATTTTGGTATTTCTTTTTTCCTAGTGACGACCATAATCTGTTTCTTTTTACAGTTTAATTCTAACACTAGTTGTTCACTTTGTGCAACAACCGCATCTACTAATTGTTGCAGAACCTGCTCATTGTCTGCAATCAATACTGTACCATCTGCATATCTAATGTTATTGATGTTTCGTCCTCCAATGATGATTCCATTTATATCTTCTACATTTCTGAAACTATTTTCACTGTATAGGGAAAAAGATCTGGAGACAATAAACATCCCTGTCTCACATCTCTCTTAATAGGCTGATATTGAATATTGGTATATTCATTACCAATCCTTATTGCAGCTTGTTGTTTCCAATATATTTTTTTATAAGTCTTTCTCATCAATTTGTAGATCTGCAAGCATATATACATGTCTTACTCTATCGAAAGCCTTTGTGTAGTCAATAAAGCAAAGATGTATATCTTTGTTTACTTCTATAGAACGTTAAATAACTGATCGCAGCATATACACAGCATTTACTGTACCCTTTCCTTCTACAAACCCACATTGTTCTTCCCCTATTTCAGGTAGTCTTTTCTTCCTCACTCTTTGCATGATAATTTGTAGCAAAATCTTTGTGATGTGACTCATTATACTAATTGTTCTATGTTGATCACATTCCAAGGCTCCTAGTTTCTTTGGGATTGCCATAATTACAGAATTACATAATTCAGAAGGTATATCTCCTGGTAGCTGAGATATCGCAAGTAAATTACCGCAGTTTCCCTTGAGCATCCTGGGATCATCCACAAAACTTCAGTCTGTATGGTTTCCATTTTCACTAGCTGAATCTGACATCTGCCATAACATAGGATGGTCTTAAAGTGTTCAAATTCTGATTTAGAACAATGTGAATACAGAACATCCGTTTTCATAACAAAGTCTACAGATATTAGCTTTATGGCTACATATCTAGATGGTTGTGTGTGTAGTTGTGTGAGTGTGTGTGTATGTTTGTTTGTGTGTGTGTGCGTGTGTGCAGATGTGCACACGTAAGTGCAGTTATGTAACATGGGCATTAAACTTAAAACCAAGACTCGAAATGTAAATGCGATAGCAACACTCGACGTATCGTAAAGTATTATTTCATTATGCATGAAATAGTTACTACAGATTTTTACTATTCGGAGTGTTGTGGTTAGTTGTAAAGATTCTCTTTCTTATACTTCTTTACTTTTGTAAATATTTAGTGAAAGGGTGATCTGCGAGATCAGAATTATCCCAAATCCACTTTCTATCAGACGTTTCCTTTCTCACTTTATGAACAAAAGCCAAATCATTATTTAAATAGCTTCCACATATTATGACGTTTAAATTTTTGCTCTGTGAAAATACCACACTACTTTGAACTTTCCTAATAGGTCTTAATCAATTCAAATGACACCATTCACGTGTCAGCAAAATACTAGCCTATATCGGTGCAATGTCACGAAAAGCAAGCGTACTTTCCTACTAAATATCCCAATTTTGAAATCTATACTGATAATAGTTCCACAATTTCCTGTGTTAGAGGACAAGAAAGTAAACCTAAATGCTCAACATCTAAGCTAACTTTAATATCGCAATAGATGTGAATTTACTCAGCAAGTACGATTTGAACATGCAAGTAATATAACTACATCATATCGTGGAACTGGTAATCTGTGTTAACAATTGATCAATGGATGTCGGTCAGGCATTAATTGATCAATACAAGCAGCCAGAAAGAGGACATTAACTGCGCCCAGTGCATTTCTCCTGCCCAGAAAAAAGGGGGAATCGCACTGAGGTTATCACAGTTATTAAGAAACGGATTATTATTACTCACTATAGTAACTGAATTAGCAAAGCTATATATTAATTCAGTAGCCGTGTTAGTGCAATAGCTTTCCAGTTTGCCTCTCGTGTCAGTGGTCAGAGGTTCAAACTCACAGCGTAGATTCATTAATACATTTTTACAGTTGACGTTATCTCTCAGCTCCACAGCTTAAAATGGGTATCATGAAATGTCTTGGAAAGTAAAAGCCTCTAGCGTGATACTATCCAAATGTAACGAGTGTCAACTGGTCGATAAAAATATGGGGATATTTCGATACAAATATGGGGCTATGTCAATAAAAATATGCGGTTAGCACCATATGATTAATACATTTATGAACAAATTCTTGAAGATATGTAATTTTCTTCGATTGTATTTGTTTAAAAACCAACCTTCATCAACACTGAGTTCGTGTTCCATAGATCTGTTTGTTCTCTTTTCCATCCTGTGAATTTTTAGTGATCTTCTCAAACACTTGTATTCGCATGTTCATGTGTGCTTTTCGGCTGATTTGTTACGTGTCCAGATTTCACACTCGTATTTTGCAACTTTCTCTCAGAACTCTGAACATGTGTTGTTCTATCTGTTCCAATCCATTAAGAACGTAAGAGTCTTCCGATTCAATACAGTGGATAAGCTGTTGAGATGTTAAGGTCTCTGGAGTGATTGTGTTTTTGTCTACGGTTTGATTACATATTTTCCTAATGTTGGACTAGTATTAGTACATGGTTCCATCGCCGAGCTACTGAGATAAATGTTAAATGCACGGAGCGACACCGTTAGCTGTGGATTTCGTGTGGAATGATTTCACATCTGTCCGCAGTTATTTCTATTATGAACTGATTGTTTAGAAAAAATGGCGGACGGCCGGTTGCTGGACCATCTTGTTTTGTCTTATGCAGTGTAGAACTGCTGCTTTTCTATGGGCTACAGCTTCCATCGCCGATGAATTATAATTTCCGTGGCGGACTATTGTGTTGGCATTCTGGGAGAGGCCTTATGAATGTATGCTTGTCGGTGCTGTTGGCCTATCGGGACTGCTGACTGTCCCCTTTTCACATGGGAACATCATGGGGTGACCCTTTGCCGTGCAGTTGGAACCGCGACTAACTACTAACGACTAACTAAAAACTAAAGAATTCGTCAATAATTGGAAATCTAACATATAGGCTTCTGCCCAGACTAAACTTAAAACTTCGAAACTCACACGCAAAAATATTGATGCACGTATAAAGAGACACTACTCCTTGTTACATGATGGGCAGGAGGTACAAGTGAATTAGAAGAAAGCAAGAGGAAAGCCAGGTTACATGTAGGTGAACAGCATCAAGGGATGGACTGGAAAACGCATGCGGTGTTTGTCCATGAAGTATGATGATGACCATTCATTTAATCCACTGGCCTTGAGAGTTTGGAGCCGTGAGCTCTAAGATGGCTGGCAAGGCCTATTTCGGCTCGAAATCTTCTCTGACAATGTGGTCAAAAATTGCTTGATGATCCAGGTGGAGGAGGTCCTGCAGTGGTTTTTATGTCCAGCCTTTTTGCCACAGCTCTTGCAGCCCTGCTGTCTTCCCAAGTGACTGTATCCTTGCGTAATGATGTACGCCATGAATTTCGGTCTTTGGTAGCAGTCTCCTATGTGTCGTGATTAATTCCAAAAGCTTTGAGCGATATCGTAAGAGTGTCTTTAAAGCGCTCCCTATGGTTGCCTTGGTAGCGTTTACCACAACTAAACTCACCATAAAAAATTTCGTTTAGGGAGCCTGTGATCTGGCATGTGAGTCAGGTGACCAGCCCAGCGAAACTGTATAAATGCACTGTTCTAAGACATACCAGATGATTTGGAGACTCATCAAAGCCGACCTGCATTGAGGAGGTGACACTTGACGATGACAAGTAAACGAATAGTTAAAATATATATTTTTCTGGTGTGCACACAATGGAATCTCGACGGCAACGGCAATATAGAGTTCGCGGACTGTGTTGCGATCTTCTTAAAGTAATTTATGGAAAGAATTTTGAGCACGTTATGGATTTGTCTGAAGCCATAAAGATTCTCTATATGTAGAGACACTGTCACGAGAGATGGTGGTCACAAATTAGTATGGTTACTGCCATTAAAGAAAGCAATGACAGACAAGTGTTTTTACAATAGCGGCTGACCGAGTGTTTAAGAACACCGGCTTCTCCTTTGGGAGACCCGGGTTCGAATTCTCAGTAAGGTGCAGATGTTTTGTTTTATGTCGGAGGAAAAAGAAAATCCTAACCTGCACAGTTGGCGGCGACTGCACTAGCTAGGCGGCCTTAATGCCTCAGGCTCAAGACACCACTGCCTTACACTGCAAGGTACTATAGGCAGTAGATGACAGTATTTTGACAGTGTCTTAACAATTGCCTAGAAAATCATGATGTGACAACTCACAGGATTCCCAATAAACGGAGTAAAAAGCTCTTCCATTGGAGCCACCTCGCCGGGTAGAGAAATTCATCTGCACAGCAAGACACCACACAATTAGCATACGAATGTGTGCAATTGATTAAATAAACTTAAGATATGGATATTCGCACCATGAGAACAGATGACAGAGTAGACATCCATTGGCACCTTGTCGTCTTGATAGACGATAGTTTGTTACATTGTGCTTCAAAAAGGCATAATAACTACAACCCATGGCGGTAGTGAATGTGACTGATAAGGCCAATTCAGGCTGTAAATGTTCGTCCATAGTGGATGCATTTGAACGCATGGTCATTTCCACCATCATACACCATCTTACGTCTCATACGCTCGGTGTGTGACTGATCTGCAATAATTTTCTCCTTTGTCTTTATTCCATTTCTGATATATGCCCTCGATGCAACACGTTCAGCGGCGACTTGCTCCCAATGTGCATTATCAATGCCTGGTCAATCATGTCCCGCTTACACACATCTTTGTATCGTAGTAGAGGCCGACCCTGAGATCTCTAACCCATCTGTAATTCACCCCAAAAAGATGTCCTTTGGTATTCTACCATCATCCATCCTCCTAACATGTCCTATACATCTAAGTCTACGAAGACTGAGCATGGAATACACCGTCACACAACCTGATCTTTCCAATACTTCAGTATTTGTGATTTTGTCTTGCCACTTAATATCAAGTATTCTTGGCAGAAACCGCATATGAAAGTTATTTAAATGTTTTTCCAGTTCGGCGTCGTCAATAAAGATTTATGGTACCCCACGAGCACCTTGTGACATAATCTGTGTCTTCTTTTTGTTAAACAAAATTCAGAACAAGCATTGGAGAATGCAGATAGTAGACTCTGTAATTCTTCCTCAGAGTGGGTCGTAATTGCAGCATCATCTGCAAGAAGCAACTCTGTGATCAGTACCTTCCTAATTTTGGTCTTGGCCTTCAATCACTGAGCAATGTAACGGCCGCCATCTGAGCGTGAGTGAATGTATATACCACCATCCTGATCATGAAAAGCATATTTCAGTAGAAGTGAAGTATATTTCTAGAGGGTGGGAGCTAGTACACAACCTTGCTTAACTCCACTTTTGATTTTAAACTCTTCTGAAGTTGCACCATCAAACTTGATTATACCCTTCATGCCTGTGTGGAACGATTCCATAATGGACAGATGAGTTGGTGGGCAGACAACCTTCTTTAACGTCTTGAACAGTCCCTCACGACTGAACAAATCAAATGCCTTTGTGAGGTCGATGATGGCAATAAGCAGTGGTTGATTCTGTTCACGGCATTTTTCTTGCATTTGTCGCAATGAGAGGTGGTGTCTGTTCCTTCACAAATAGCGTACCGGCGTTGAAATGTGATGTCCGGTTCGCACTCAATCAAGCAGACTGTTCTTTCTGGCAGATGACTTCCGAAATATATATCAGACTGTTAATATTTTGGTATTGACGTACAAACACAATAGAACTGACTAGGACTCGGGGCAGCTCGTAGATGTTACTTCGCTGGATGCGGTGGTTTCTTTTAATGTAACCATCAAATTATTTACGAATAGTGTTCATTAAAGGTTCACGTTACTCATTCAGGACAGTGATGTTCATTGACCTTCTCCACGACGCCTAACGGTATAAGCGGAAGGCAACAACAACACCAACTTCTGGAATAAATGCCGTGGTTGATTTTGATGTCCTGTAAAAGACATCCAACAAACTGTACTTTCTGAAACAAACATGAATATTCGCCGGGTCTATAGTGAAGGAGATATGAATGCATTTCGTAATCCTGCATACTGCGTTCGAAACCTAGCTGCGGCGATTTGGAAGCAGACCGCCTTGCATTGGTTTTCATACACAGGTATGAGTGCCGGTAGATCAGAAAGAAATGGCAAACCACTGAACGTAAACATGCCGGGACATTTGAAAAAAAAACAAAAAACACATTCTGTTGATTTGCCAAACCAAGCCATACATCACAGTGTCAGGATTAATTCACGGAAATATCAAATATATCATGAGAGGTTTATTGATATCTAAATTTGTTGTTGTTGTTGTTTGTTTGTTCGCTTTGAACGCAAGCGTATCCAATATACGTGCTACTACTAGTCTACTAATGGCTGCCACTACTAGAGAGTGCACTGGACTGATATTTGCATGTGGATTATTTTTCCTATTACTGTTGTCCCTCACCATCGATGGATCAACATCAACATCACGGCACACGGGTACAACCCATAAGTGCTCCGTTCTCCTCCTAACTCAAACCTGAGTCTGGAGAAACTCAGCTCAGTGCACGAACTCCGTAGCACCGCCATCAGGTAAACCCACCCAGACTTCAGGCAGTGGCAGACTTGGGCATTCCCCGCACATGGCTGCTTAATTGTATAAGCAAGAATGCGACAGCGAGGGGTGACGAGGGGATCTGGCCGACGATCGACGCTCAGAGGAAAGGCGAGACGGACATATAATCAGATTGCTACTGGTACTATTAGTGTTGGAACTCTTCGCTGGCTGCTGCGGATGGGGCCGGAGCGCTTATGGGAATGCCTCGAATGCTGTGATCTCGGTTCCTAAATCAATCAATCAATCAATTGTATAAGCTTCTACATTGGTTTGTTAGAAGTGTACTCATTCCATATTTTTTTCAGGATTTCCCACAGCTTGTTTGTATCTACTCTTGGTTGCGAATAGAGACTTAGTTTATTCGCAACTTGGTTCGCAACTCTACTGAAATATGCATTTCGTGATCAGGATGGTGGTATATACATTCACTCACGCTCAGGTGGCGGCCTCTACAATGCTCAGAGATTGAAGGCTAAGACCAAAATTAGGAGGGTACTGATCAGAGAGTTGCTTTTTGCAGATGATGCTGCAGTTACGACCCACTCTGAGGAAGAATTGCAATGTCTACTATCTGCATTCTCCAATGCTTGTTCTGAATTTGGTTTAACAATTAGCAAAAAGAAGACACAGATTATGGCACATGAGATACCATCAATCTTTATTGACGACGCCGAACTAGAGATAGTAGACCATTTTACATATCTAGGATCAGTGGTAAATAGCAAATTATCCCTAGATCAGGAAATCAACATCCGGATTGGTAAGGCAGCAACAACAATGAACAGGTTAAGAAAAAGAGTCTGGGAGAACAGGAAGCTTACTGCCAAAACAAAAGTCCTTGTCTATCAAGCCTGTGTCCTTAGTACTCTTCTCTATGGCAGTGAAACCTGGACAACTTACTCACACCAAGAGAACAATTTAAACAGCTTTCATATGCGGTGTCTGCGAAGAATTCTTGGTATTAAGTGGCAAGACAAAATCACAAATACTGAAGTATTGGAAAGATCAGGTTGTGTGACAGTTTATTCCATGCTCAGTCTTCGTAGACTTAGATGGATAGGACATCTTAGGAGGATGGATGATGGTAGAATACCAAAGGATATCGTTTTTGGTGAATTACAGATGGGTAAGATATCTCAGGGTCGGCCTCTACTACGATACAAAGATGTGTGTAAACGGGACATGATTGATACAGGCATTGATAATGCACATTGGGAGCAAGTCGCCGCTGAACGTGTTGCATGGAGGGCAAATATCAGAAATGGAATAAAGTCAAAGGAGAAAATTATTGCAGAAAAGTCACACACCAAGCGTTTGAGACGTAAGATGGTGCATGATGGTGGAAATGACCATGTGTTCACATGCACCCACTGTGAACGGACATTTACAGCGCAAATTGGCCTTATCGGTCACACTCGCTACCGCCATAGTTAAAAGTTATTATGCCTTTTTAAAGCACAAACTATCGTCTGTCAAGACGGCAAGGTGCCAATCTCTCTGCGAATAAACTCTCCTCTCCCGAAAAGTCACCCTGTCACGCTATGTCAAAATTCGTAGGTGGCTGTGAAGAATCGCCATACACACTTGACAAAGACACTGGCAACTCGCCCATTGTGGTAATTTCTAGCAGGAGTGTAACAATCTCTCGTCCCAAACAGGATCACGTGTTAGATATATTTCTCTTCATTTCTCAGTAATTATAATTGATAGTCTTTCTTGATCTGTCTAACCTATGTTTACAGCTTGAGCCCCTGAGTCCGATGGTCTCAAAACCTACTGGGCTTTCTCAGCTTTGCGTGTCCGCACTTTTTTTCCCCGTGCGGCTTAAACTTGCCCGTGGTTTCAGTCAAAACCGCACTGAGCGCTTCTCAATCCCAGAGTTATATAACTCCTGTATTACACAGTCAAGTGTTAGTTAATTCCTGTTTTACCCCGTTCAGGGTTAGATAACTCATGTCTGTTCCGGTTATTTTTATGTTAATTCCCTTACAATAACTTCACTTCTTCTTACTCGACTTTTGGCTCATGGCACATACGAGGTTACCATGTTACTATTCTTACCTGCCACTTCGTGGTTTAGGTAATACACCAGCGTGACACCTTTATTGCTCCATAACTATCTCCTTTTACACCAGTCTTCAATAATCCTAATACCGGGTTTTGCTGCTGCAGCTATTTGCCTGCTTGTATCATCACCTACGTCAACTGTAATCACCCTGTCTTCTATAGCGTTTTGGAAGAAGTGTCAGGACATCCTATTCGCCTTACCTTCAGTGCTTAATAGTACACCTTCAGCTAGTTGCTCCAATCTTAGACGTTCACATTGTGCCACACCCCGTTTATAATGTAGCTCTATTACTGCTCTGAAATAATTATATTTTCCCCAGCTGTATACTATTTCTAGGTAACCCTTTCCTCCAAACATGTCGTGTGTCAAAGATAAAGCCTTCGAGCGTATCATTGTAGCTAGTATCAACCTTTTACGTATTTTCTTAGAACGTAGTCAAGCCACGAACGCTTTCGTTTTTGCATAACTTTAAAGCATCTACTTTGTCCTACAATATTTTCTATAATTTATTCGTTTATCCGTTTTGCTATTTGGCTAGTTTTCTTTGCTTTTTTCTCAGGCAAAAAACCTTACAAATTAAACTGACATACTGAGGTTTCTATGATAATCAGCTCTAAGGAACCATAACCTCCTCCGCCCACCTGTGGCCTATTTGCTGCATACACATGTTTTGTTACTTAGCTTTCTTAGCTGTATTTACGGCTCAAAACTCACTAAATGTTTTACTTAAACATGGTCATGGGCGGTCACGACTCGCCGTTTCACTCGATCACCAGAGTCGTGGATCAGCTCAATGTTCCTGTCTCGACCATGCCATGTTGGCAAGCCATCCAGGTAGTTATTTCTCGGTCTTCCCCTTGGTCTGTTCCCTTCGATCTTGCCTGTTGTCACCAAGTTCTCCAATCCATTTCTTCTCATAACATGTGCAAAACATTTTGACTGTCTACGTCTAATTTCTCTAATCAATTTAAGATTTTCATTATTTCCTGTAGAACTTTCTTGTCATTTGTATATCTTCTCCACGTCAGTCGCGGCGATCGGGCAAATCTTGAGCTACAGCCTACTATGGGGGACGTTGTAATGTTCTGTTATGATAATTTGGCCATGTCCAGCGTGTGCCGCGTGGTTACATACCCGCTTCACACGCCAGTGATCCGAGGTTTGTTACCGGGCCCTGTCAAGGATATGCACTACTGACGAGCTCAAACGAGAGCGAAACTCGAGTCTAGTTCTTCCACATTAACGTGGATAGGCCTTAGGTTCTTACCAGAATACGATCAGCGTTGCCAGTAGTGGGTTGTGCTCTATATTTAAATTTGTTTTTCTGTCTGTCCATGGAATTCTTTGCATTCTCCTCAGAAACCACATTTCTACAGCCATCAGATGTTTTTCAGCTTGACTGCTCATTGTCCAAGTTTCACATCCATACAAAAGTACTGGCAAGAACCGGACCTCACTCACTCAATGTCCGGCATCTTGGTTTCTCGTCTAGGGTTTATAGGATTTAGCAGAAATATCTCAATCGGCTCGTAGAACTAATGTACAAGTCTCTCGTGCAAACAACACAAGTTCAACTCGTCCTCAGAGTACAAGATAACCTTTATTACAGCACTGTTCTCAACATGGTTGCCATCGTACACTGCCGGCCATTGTCTTTCAGCGTTCTGTGTACGACCATCCCACACACTGTCTGTCCATAAAGAATCACAGGCACAACTAATCGTTAATTGTCTCTGCTGTTGCTGTACACTATCGACTGTCACTACACTTCACTGCTAAACAATAATATCAGATGTATTTACGTACTCACATCACACTGGTGGCGAACGTGTCACGGCGTGTCTCTCGCTCCGCCATTCTTCTCAGCTTGTTCACAAAACAGGGTCAGCTCTATCACCACAACGGGTCGATACTGACTGGCCCATCATTGGTCGTTAACTGCAGTGTACGGTTTCTTCACTCACCGCTTTCTTGACCACGAACACTCTTTCACAGTTGACTGTATCTTGAATCACTGCTAACATCGCCCAACCCTTTCAAAACTCAGAACTTTCTCCAGACTTGACCATCTTGGCTCACGCTCCAGCCCAGTCTGTCTTCATCGCAACCTTTTCCGGCTTTGACCTGGGCGCGTTACGTGACCACATAACTCCGCCCCTTTCGTGCCCCGGTGATGGGTTGGGTTTTCAACCTGTGCCTTAGTGACATCAGTTTAACTTGCTTCATTTATGTTATCCATCTCATGGCAAGTACAGGCTCTATGTAGCACGTCAACACTCTTTTTCTCATTTCAATTGATATCGTCTTATTGGTCAGTATGTTTTTCATCTTGCTAAAGGCTTTCCGTCATGGCGTTTCATGTTATAATCTCTTCAAGGCATCTCCCTCAGATGTTATGACTGTTCCGAGATAATTGTACCAATTCACTTGTTGAAGAATATTCCCATTTACTTGTATATTACATTGTGGTATTTCTTTATTCCCAGTGGCGACCATACCAGAGTACGATCAGCGTTACCAGTAGTGGGTTGTGCTCAATATTTAAATCTCTAATCCCGAAACAACCAAATAAATCAATTTGATTATTGCTCGCTGGACTTAGGCGGCCTGGATTGGGAGCAAGTCGTCACTAAACGTGTTGCATGGAGGGCAGACATCAGAAATGGAATAAAGACAAAAGAGAAAATTATTGCAGATAAGTCACACACCGAGCGTGTGATACGTAAGATGGTGCATTATGGTGGAAATGACCGCTTGCTCACATGCACCCACTGTGAACGAACATTTACAGCGCGAATTGGCCTTATCAGTCACATTCGCTACCGCCATGGGTAAAGGTTATTATGCCATTTTGAAGCACAAACTATCGTCTGTCAAGACGGCAAGGTTCCAATGAATGAGTGCCGAACATTAATCTGTGTCTTTTTACAATTTAATTCTAACCCCTATTGTTCACTGTGTGCAACAACCACATCTACTAATTGTTGCAGATCCTGCTCATTGTCTGCATTCAATACTGTATCGTCTGCATATCTAATGTTATTGATGTGTCGTACTCCAATGATGATTTCATTTAAATCTTCACAAATTGCACTCATTATTTTAGTGTTGTTATGATTGTTACCACACAAAGCTCATTATTTCAAATGCTGTATGACTGCAGGCTCACCCAGTATTCAACTTAAATAAAACACTAGACCAATTATTTAAGTGTTTACGTATGACTGTCTTAACACTACACTCATTATTTCAGTGCTTATTTATGGCTGAAAACTTAAAAAAATATGTTTGATTTTAACACATTACACCAATTAATCTAGTGTGTATGTTTATTACACTTGGTGAACTAATACAAGTAATACCAAATCATAACACAATGAACGTAGCTGTTTGTATTATATTTTAACAAGTTAATAATATCTATAACCGAGGTATTACATTGGGTAGCAAGCTTGCATGCCGGACCTTTGGTCATGTGTAAGAATACCGGTCTGTGCACATTATTTTTAGGGGAGGGGAAATGTGTGATGGTGAATGTTGGTCTCGGAACTGAAGTCGACCCAGGCTTAAATGAGTACCAGGAAATATCTTGCGATGTAAAGGCTAATGTATTGACCATATTGCCCAACGAGAGCCGATCTGTGTATACACATAGGGGCTAACACAATATACCCAGTACACCTCATAGAGTGTACATGGACTATGGTGTGTGGTGATTTGGTCACAATATCTAGCCTCTGCTACTAAACCTAGTTATCAGCAGTGTTGGTGATACACCAAAGGTTTGACAGGTGGTGTGCCACTTCTGGCCCTCTACAATACACACGCTACTCTTCTTTTTTAAGATGTTACATTCCATTCATTGAATCTGGGGTCTTACAAATGTTGAGCAGCTGTGTTTCTGGACATGTAACTTTATATCCCGGTTTTCCCGACGTTTTACCATTGTGAATTCGGACACACCCTGTCTCTGATGTTGGGTTAGCTTCGAATATCTATATTGTCTGGACACTTGAAAAGGTCACTGGTTTTTCGATCGTCATGATAGGAAAAGAAAAAAAAAAAGTATTATTAAGCATAGAAATAAAGAGGCCCACAAGAAGAAAATGTAAACCGTAAATTGAAAGTAGATTTAGACAGTCAAAATATTTTGGACACGTCGTGGGAAGAAATAAACTGGTCAACTTGGTGAGAACTGACAAGATTGAGGGAAAAAAAAACAAGAGGAAGGCAGAGATATAAATATCTGGATGAATTTGCCACGTGGCATGGTCGAGACAAGAACACACAGCGAATTCACGACTCTAGTGATTGTGTGATATGGCGAAATATGACCGCCTACGCTATCGGCATGGCACATATTGATGGGAATTGAAGAAAAAAAATTACTAAATGAAATCTCATCATTGAGTACCTTGCCGGCTGGCGTGGGCTATCATGCTTCTCCGCAAATTACGATCTCCGACGTCATGGATCGATTCATGTATTGACTCCCTTCTATGCTATGACGCTAGACTGTCAAGAATGTTCCCTTCCTATCCTACTCTATCTCTCGTTCCATAAACCTTTCCGGCTGTAACAACACGTCCCCGTTTTTGAAATGAGACCAAGTGAGACAATAAGATACTTCGACGAAATAAAGAAACTTAGATCCGTGTTAAACGACGAGGTGAGATGGGTTAGAGTCTTATTACAACCAGACCTCAATGCGGGTATAACACGTGATACATTGATTACAACCAGACCTCAATGCGGGTATAACACGTGATACATTGATTACAACCAGACCTCAATGCGGGTATAGCACGTGATACATTGATTACAACCAGACCTCAATGCGGGTATAACACGTGATACATTGATTACAACCAGACCTCAATGCGGGTATAGCACGTGATACATTGATTACAACCAGACCTCAATGCGGGTATAACACGTGATACATTGATTACAACCAGACCTCAATGCGGGTATAGCACGTGATACATTGATTACAACCAGACCTCAATGCGGGTATAGCACGTGATACATTGATTACAACCAGACCTCAATGCGGGTATAGCACGTGATACATTGATTACAACCAGACCTCAATGCGGGTATAGCACGTGATACATTGATTACAACCAGACCTCAATGCGGGTATAGCACGTGATACATTGATTACAACCAGACCTCAATGCGGGTATAGCACGTGATACATTGATTACAACCAGACCTCAATGCGGGTATAGCACGTGATACATTGATTGTGTTTCCTTCGCTCGCTTTGAACCCTCAAGCGTAGTCCATACTTTTGCTACTACTTCTAACTCACTGGACTGATTTTACGTGGGAATTAACTGTCCCTATTACCAGTGTCCCTCGCCATCAGCCCAACCCACTCCTATTTGTAATTTACGTCCCCAAGTCAAAGATGAGACGTCAACATATTAGTCCAACAGGCCGGTGTAAGGGTTGAACCCGCTACCTCTGCATCATTGCACCGGTTGTTTCAGAGCGAACGGTCTTATCCATTCGGCCATACTGACCTCCTGATACATTGATGATCTATACAAGTCTGCACATCTGTCACGGAAAAAAAAACTTGATAGTTTCGATCGATGACAAAAAGACCCGACATTCGTCTACAAAAACATGCAACCCTTTGATGAGTAGGGGACTGAGGAACAAAATAAGTCGCGTCAAATGTCTACACACAGTCGGCATTTTGTTAACAAGTTGTTGCTCGAGACGGGAGAATAGCGCCATCCGTCTGCAAGCGGTAGTCAGCCTTTGAAGTTGTAGACGGAATGTCTGGACAGACGTCGGATGGATTCTGTGATGTGGGGAAAAATCCCCTGGTTCACCGGCAGACGGGACTTTTGTTGTACGAGACAAAAGATTCCCAGATGAAAGCAAACTAGACGGCGGATTGATTCCAGTCAGTCGAAAACAGGGGGAGAAAGCCAGACTCGGATGATTAACGTCTAACTATTTGCTTACGTCACTCAGAGCCCCGAATTAATAACCGGTTTGAGGTAAAAGTTGATGAGTCGACCAATGTAATGAAGGGCGAAGATCGCAGTATTCCTGGTTGTGTTATAACCTAGTTCAAAGTGTTTGATATGTATCGGGGCATTAAACTTAAAACTTATTCATTAATCTCAACACTTAAACCGGAAAGTATTATGGTTCACTTGATCTGCTCGATATACTACCAAGAAGTTTGTAAAAGTTATCGAAAGTGACTCTACGGATTGAAAAAATTTACTGAGAGGCTTGTACACTTCTCACATAACCTTTTGGTCTATTTAAACCTGGCTTCTGCTGACAGGATTATGAACATATTATGATTTTTTCTCAGTGAAATACCACATCTTTGAAATTCAGAATAGGTCTAAATAACACATATACCATTTAGCATAACTAGCCTGGAAAATTCACGAAAAGTTGTACTTTCCTAATATATCCCAAATTTGAAACCATACTGATAACATTACAATTTCCTGTGTGAGATTTAAGAAAGTTTGAAAATTCTCAAATCTAACTAAACATTATTGAATAGAGTAAATTTACTGTGTTAGATTTGAACATGAAGTAATAAACTACATCATTCGTGGAACTGGATAATCAGCGTCCGATTGATCAATGGATGTTATCAGGCATTAATATCGTACAAGCAGCCTGAGAAACATTATCTGCGCCCAGGTTTTCCTGTCCAAAAAAAGGGGAATCGCACTGAGCTCATCACAGTTATGAAGCAACTAATTTTACTCCTGATAGTAACTGAATTAGCAAAGCTATATACAATTCAGTAGCCGTGTTACAATAGCTACCATTACCTCACGTGTCACACAGAGGTTCAAACCACAGCGTAGATTCATTAATACATTTTTACAGTAAACGTTACTCTCAGCTCCACAAATTATTATGTATTTATTTGTTAAAGCTAAAGTTATTAGTATACTGTCTGGGGAAGAAAGAGGGGGCGGATTATCCATACGATTTCATGGTGATATGTGGGATATGTAATAAAAGGAGCGTCAGACTTACGACAATGACATTTATGAACAAATTCTTGAAGATATTAATTTTCTTCGATTGTATTGGTTAAAAAAATCACTGAGTTGTGTTCCATTTCTGTTTGTTCTCGACTCCATCCTGTGAATTTTTAGTGATCTTCTCAAACACTTGTATTCGCATGTTCATGTGTGCTTTTCGGCTGATTTGTTACGTGTCCAGATTTCACACTCGTATTTTGCAACTTTCTCTCAGAACTCTGAACATGTGTTGTTCTATCTGTTCCAATCCATTAAGAACGTAAGAGTCTTCCGATTCAATACAGTGGATAAGCTGTTGAGATGTTAAGGTCTCTGGAGTGATTGTGTTTTTGTCTACGGTTTGATTACATATTTTCCTAATGTTGGACTAGTATTAGTACATGGTTCCATCGCCGAGCTACTGAGATAAATGTTAAATGCACGGAGCGACACCGTTAGCTGTGGATTTCGTGTGGAATGATTTCACATCTGTCCGCAGTTATTTCTATTATGAACTGATTGTTTAGAAAAAATGGCGGACGGCCGGTTGCTGGACCATCTTGTTTTGTCTTATGCAGTGTAGAACTGCTGCTTTTCTATGGGCTACAGCTTCCATCGCCAATGAATTATAATTTCCGTGGCGGACTATTGTGTTGGCATTCTGGGAGAGGCCTTATGAATGTATGCTTGTCGGTGCTGTTGGCCTATCGGGACTGCTGACTGTTCCCTTTTCACATGGGAACATCATGGGGTGACCCTTTGCCGTGCAGTTGGAACCGCGACTAACTACTAACGACTAACTAAAAACTAAAGAATTCGTCAATAATTGGAAATCTAACATATAGGCTTCTGCCCAGACTAAACTTAAAACTTCGAAACTCACACGCAAAAATATTGATGCACGTATAAAGAGACACTACTCCTTGTTACATGATGGGCAGGAGGTACAAGTGAATTAGAAGAAAGCAAGAGGAAAGCCAGGTTACATGTAGGTGAACAGCATCAAGGGATGGACTGGAAAACGCATGCGGTGTTTGTCCATGAAGTATGATGATGACCATTCATTTAATCCACTGGCCTTGAGAGTTTGGAGCCGTGAGCTCTAAGATGGCTGGCAAGGCCTATTTCGGCTCGAAATCTTCTCTGACAATGTGGTCAAAAATTGCTTGATGATCCAGGTGGAGGAGGTCCTGCAGTGGTTTTTATGTCCAGCCTTTTTGCCACAGCTCTTGCAGCCCTGCTGTCTTCCCAAGTGACTGTATCCTTGCGTAATGATGTACGCCATGAATTTCGGTCTTTGGTAGCAGTCTCCTATTTGTCGTGATTAATTCCAAAAGCTTTGAGCGATATCGTAAGAGTGTCTTTAAAGCGCTCCCTATGGTTGCCTTGGTAGCGTTTACCACAACTAAACTCACCATAAAAAATTTCGTTTAGGGAGCCTGTGATCTGGCATGTGAGTCAGGTGACCAGCCCAGCGAAACTGTATAAATGCACTGTTCTAAGACATACCAGATGATTTGGAGACTCATCAAAGCCGACCTGCATTGAGGAGGTGACACTTGACGATGACAAGTAAACGAATAGTTAAAATATATATTTTTCTGGTGTGCACACAATGGAATCTCGACGGCAACGGCAATATGGAGTTCGCGTACTGTGTTGCGATTTTCTTAAAGTAATTTATGGAAAGAATTTTGAGCACTTTATGGATTTGTCTGAAGCCATAAAGATTCTCTATATGTAGAGACACTGTCACGAGAGATGGTGGTCACAAATTAGTATGGTTACTGCCATTAAAGAAAGCAATGACAGACAAGTGTTTTTACAATAGCGGCTGACCGAGTGTTTAAGAACACCGGCTTCTCCTTTGGGAGACCCGGGTTCGAATTCTCAGTAAGGTGCAGATGTTTTGTTTTATGTCGGAGGAAAAAGAAAATCCTAACCTGCACAGTTGGCGGCGACTGCACTAGCTAGGCGGCCTTAATGCCTCAGGTTCAAGACACCACTGCCTTACACTGCAAGGTACTATAGGCAGTAGATGACAGTATTTTGACAGTGTCTTAACAATTGCCTAGAAAATCATGATGTGACAACTCACAGGATTCCCAATAAACGGAGTAAAAAGCTCTTCCATTGGAGCCACCTCGCCGGGTAGAGAAATTCATCTGCACAGCAAGACACCACACAATTAGCATACGAATGTGTGCAATTGATTAAATAAACTTAAGATATGGATATTCGCACCATGAGAACAGATGACAGAGTAGACATCCATTGGCACCTTGTCGTCTTGACAGACGATAGTTTGTTACATTGTGCTTCAAAAAGGCATAATAACTACAACCCATGGCGGTAGTGAATGTGACGTCTCATATGCTCGGTGTGTGACTGATCTGCAATAATTTTCTCCTTTGTCTTTATTCCATTTCTGATATATGCCCTCGATGCAACACGTTCAGCGGCGACTTGCTCCCAATGTGCATTATCAATGCCTGGTCAATCATGTCCCGCTTACACACAACTTTGTATCGTAGTAGAGGCCGACCCTGAATTCTCTAACCCATCTGTAATTCACCCCAAAAAGATGTCCTTTGGTATTCTACCATCATCCATCCTCCTAACATGTCCTATACATCTAAGTCTACGAAGACTGAGCATGGAATACACCGTCACACAACCTGATCTTTCCAATACTTCAGTATTTGTGATTTTGTCTTGCCACTTAATATCAAGTATTCTTGGCAGAAACCGCATATGAAAGTTATTTAAATGTTTTTCCAGTTCGGCGTCGTCAATAAAGATTTATGGTACCCCACGAGCACCTTGTGACATAATCTGTGTCTTTTTTTTGTTAAACAAAATTCAGAACAAGCATTGGAGAATGCAGATAGTAGACTCTGTAATTCTTCCTCATAGTGGGTCGTAATTGCAGCATCATCTGCAAGAAGCAACTCTGTGATCAGTACCTTCCTAATTTTGGTCTTGGCCTTCAATCACTGAGCAATGTAACGGCCGCCATCTGAGCGTGAGTGAATGTATATACCACCATCCTGATCATGAAAAGCATATTTCAGTAGAAGTGAAAAGTATATTTCTAGAGGGTGGGAGCTAGTACACAACCTTGCTTAACTCCACTTTTGATTTTAAACTCTTCTGAAGTTGCACCATCAAACTTGATTATACCCTTCATGCCTGTGTGGAACGATTCCATAATGGACAGATGAGTTGGTGGACAGACAACCTTCTTTAACGTCTTGAACAGTCCCTCACGACTGAACAAATCAAATGCCTTTGTGAGGTCGATGATGGCAATAAGCAGTGGTTGATTCTGTTCACGGCATTTTTCTTGCATTTGTCGCAATGAGAGGTGGTGTCTGTTCCTTCACAAATAGCGTACCGGCGTTGAAATGTGATGTCCGGTTCGCACTCAATCAAGCAGACTGTTCTTTCTGGCAGATGACTTCCGAAATATATATCAGACTGTTAATATTTTGGTATTGACGTACAAACACAATAGAACTGACTAGGACTCGGGGCAGCTCGTAGATGTTACTTCGCTGGATGCGGTGGTTTCTTTTAATGTAACCATCAAATTATTTACGAATAGTGTTCATTAAAGGTTCACGTTACTCATTCAGGACAGTGATGTTCATTGACCTTCTCCACGACGCCTAACGGCATAAGCGGAAGGCAACAACAACACCAACTTCTGGAATAAATGCCGTGGTTGATTTTGATGTCCTGTAAAAGACATCCAACAAACTGTACTTTCTGAAACAAACATGAATATTCGCCGGGTCTATAGTGAAGGGGTTATGAATGCATTTCGTAATACTGCATACTGCGTTCGAAACCTAGCTGCGGCGTTTTGAAGCAGACCGCCTTGCATTGGTTTTCATACACAGGTATGAGTGCCGGTAGATCAGAAAGAAATGGCAAACCACTGAACGTAAACATGCCCGGACATTTGAAAAAAAAAAAAAAACACATTCTGTTGATTTGCCAAACCAAGCCATACATCACAGTGTCAGGATTAATTCACGGAAATATCAAATATATCATGAGATGTTTATTGGATATCTAAATTTGTTGTTGTTGTTGTTTGTTTGTTCGCTTTGAACGCAAGCGTAGCCAATATACGTGCTACTACTAGTCTACTAATGGCTGCCACTACTAGAGAGTGCACTGGACTGATATTTGCATGTGGATTATTTTTCCTATTACTATTGTCTCTCACCATCGATGGATCAACATCAACATCACGGCACACGGGTACAACCCATAAGTGCTCCGTTCTCCTCCTAACTCAAACCTGAGTCTGGAGAAACTCAGCTCAGTGCACGAACTCCGTAGCACCGCCAGTCAGGTAAACCCACCCAGACTTCAGGCAGTGGCAGACTTGGGCATTCCCCGCACATGGCTGCTTAATTGTATAAGCAAGAATGCGACAGCGAGGGGTGACGAGGGGATCTGGCCGACGATCGACGCTCAGAGGAAAGGCGAGACGGACATATAATCAGATTGCTACTGGTACTATTAGTGTTGGAACTCTTCGCTGGCTGCTGCGGATGGGGCCGGAGCGCTTATGGGAATGCCTCGAATGCTGTGATCTCGGTTCCTAAATCAATCAATCAATCAATTGTATAAGCTTCTACATTGGTTTGTTAGAAGTGTACTCACTCCATATTTTTTTCAGGATTTCCCACAGCTTGTTTGTATCTACTCTTGGTTGCGAATAGAGACTTCGTTTATTCGCAAACCAAGTTGCGAATAAACTCTCCTCTCTCGAAAAGTCACCCTGTCACGCTATGTCAAAATTCGTAGGTGGCTGTGAAGAATCGCCATACACACTTGACAAAGACACTGGCAACTCGCCCATTGTGGTAATTTCTAGCAGGCGTGTAACAATCTCTCGTCGCAAACAGGATCACTTGTTAGATATCTTTCTCTTCATTTCTCAGTAATTATAATTGATAGTCTTTCTTGATCTGTCTAACCTATGTTTACAGCTTGAGCCCCTGAGTCCGATGGTCTCAAAACCTACTGGGCTTTCTCAGCTTTGCTTGTCCGCACTTTTTTCCCCCCGTGCGGCTTAAACTTGGCCGTGGTTTCATAGTCAAAACCGCGCTGAGCGCTTCTCAATCCCTCTCAATCCCAGGGTTAGATAACTCCTGTATTACACAGTCAAGTATTAGTTAACTCTAGTTTTACCCCGTTCAGGGTTAGATAACTCATGTCTGCCCCGGTTATTCTTATGTTAATTCCCTTACAATAACTTAACTTCTTCTTACTCGACTTTTGGCTCATGGCACATACGAGGTTACAATGTTACTATTCTTAACTGCCACTACGTGGTTTCGGTAATACACGAGCGTGACACCTTTATTGCTCCATAACTATCTCCTTCTTACACCAGTCTTCAATAATCATAATACCGGGTTTTGCTGCTGCAGCTATTTGCCTGCTTGCATCATCACCTACGTCAACTGTAATCACCCTGTTTCTATAGCATTTTGGAAGGAGTGTCAGGAAATCCTATTCGCCTTACCTTCAGTGCTTAATTGTGTACTTTCAGCTAGTTGCTCAAATCTTAGACTTTCACATTGTGCCACACCCCATTTATAATGTAGCTCCATTACTGTTCTGATATAATTATATGTTCCCCAGCTGTATACTATTTCCACGTAACCCTTTCCTCCAAACATGTCGTGTGACAAAGATAAAGCCTTCGAGCGTTTCATTGTATCTTGTATCAACCTTTTTCGTCATGTCTTAGAACGTAGTCAAGCCACGGACGCTTTCGTTTTTGCATAACTTTAAAGCATCTACTTTGTCCTACAATATTTTCTATAACTTATTCGTTTATCCGTTTTGCTATCTGGCTAGTTTTCTTTGCTTTTTTTTTTCAAGCAAGAAACCTTCCAAAATAAGCTGACATACTGAGGTTTCTATGATAATCAGCTCTAAGGAACCATAACCTCCTCCCCCCACCCGAGGCCTATTTGCTGCACACACATGTTCAGTTACTTAGCTTTCTTAGCTTTATTTACTTAAACACGGTCATGGCGGTCATGACTCGCCGTTTAACTCGATCACCAGAGTCGGGGATCAGCTCAGCGTTCCTGTCTCTACCATGCCATGTGGCCAAGCCATCCAGGTAGTTACTTCTCGGTCTGTTCCCTTCGATCTTGCCAGTTATCACCAAGTTCCCCAATTCATTTCTTCTCATAACATGTCCAAAACATTTTGACTGTCTACGTCTAATTTCTCTAATCAATTTAAGATTTTCATTTGTTTCCTGTAGAACTTTGTCATTTGTATATCTTCTCCACGTCAGTCGCGGCGATCGGGCAAATCTTGAGCTACAGCTTACGATGGGTGACGTTGTAATATCCTGTTATGATAATTTGGCCGTGTCCAGCGTGTGCCGCGTGGTTACACACCCGCTTCACACGCCAGTGATCCGGGGTTTGTTTTCGGGCCCGGTCAATGACATGCACTACTGACGAGTTCAAACGAGAACGAAACTCGAGTATAGTGCTTCCATATTGACGTGGATAGGCCTTAGGTTCTTACAAGAATACGATCAGCGTTGCCAGTAGTGGGTTGTGCTCAATATTTAAATTTGTTTTTCTGTCTGTCCATGGAATTCTTTGCATTCTCCTCAGAAACCACATTTCTCCAGCCATCAGATGTTTTTCAGCTTGACTGCTCATTGCCCAAGTTTCACATCCATACAAAAGTACAGGCTCTATGTAGCACTTCAACAATCTTTTTCTCGTTTCAATTGACATCTTCTTATTGGTCAGTATGTTTTTCATCTTGCTAAAGGCTACTTCCGTCATGGCGATTCTTGTTCTAATCTCTTCGAGGCATCTCCCAACAGATGTTATTACTGTTCTGAGATAATTGTACCAATTAACTTGTTGAAGAATATTCCCATTTACTTGTATATTATATTGTGGCACTTCTTTCTTCCCAGTGGCGACCATACCAGAGTACGATCAGCGTTTCCTGTAGTGGGTTGCGCTCAATATTTAAATCTCTAATCCCGAAACAACCCAAATAAATCAATTTGATTATTGCTCGCTGGACTTAGGCGGCCTGGATTGGGAGCAAGTCGCAGATAAACGTGTTGCATGGAGGGCAAACATCAAAAATGGAATAAAGACAAAAGAGAAATTTATTGCAGATAAGTAAGATAGTGCATGATGGTGGAAATGATCGCTTGTTCACATGCACCCACTATGAACGAACATTTACAGCGCTAAATGACCATATTAGTCACATTCGCTACCGCCATGGGTAAAGGTTATTATGCCTTTTTGAAGCACAAACTATCGTCTGTCAAGACGGCAAGGTGCCAATGAAATGTAACGACCATAACCTGTGTCTTTTTACAATTTAATTCTAACCCCTATTGTTCACTATGTGCAACAACCGCATCTACTAATCGTTGCAGATCCTACCCATTGTCTGCAATCAATACTATATCATCTGAATATCTAATGTTATTGATGTGTCGTCCTGCCAATGATGATTCCATTTATATCTTCTCCACAAATTGCACTCATTATTTTAGTGTTGTTATGATTATTAGACGAAGACAGTCAAAATTTTTTGGACATGTTATGAGAAGAAATGGATTGGAGAACTTATTGACAATTGGCAAGATCGAGGGGAACAGACCAAAAGGAAGACCGAGAGGAAAATAGCTGGATGGCTTGGCAACGTGTCATGGACGAGACAGGAACACTGAGCTGATCCACGACTCTGGTGATCGAGTGAAATGGCGAGTTATGACCGCCCACGCTTTTCGGCATGGCACATGATTGATTGATTGATGATTGTTACCACACAAAGCTCATTATTTCAAGAGGTTGTATGACTGAAATCACACTACACTCATTATTTCAGTGTTTGTATAACTGCAGACTCACCCAGCATTCAACTTAAATACAACACTATACCAATTATTTAAGTGTTTACGTATGACTGACTTAACACTACACTCATTATTTCAGTGCATATTTATGGCTGAAAACTTAACAATATGTTTGATTTTAACACATTACACCAATTAATCTAGTGTGTATGTTTATTACACTTGGCGAACTAATACAAGTAATACCAAATCATAACACAATGAACGGAGCTGTTTGCATTATTTTTAACAAGTTAATATTATCTATAACCGAGGTATTACATTGGGTAGCAAGCTTGCATGCCGGACCTTTGGTCATGTGTTCGAATACCGGTCTGTGTACATTATTTTTAGGGGAGGGGGATTGTGTGATGGTGAATGTTGGTCTCGGAACTGAAGTCGACCCAGGCTTAAATGTGTACCAGGAAATATCTTTCGATGTAAAGGCTAATGTATTGACCATATTGCCCATCGAGTGCCGATCTGTGTATACACATATGGGGCTAACACAATATAAACAGTACACCTCACACATGGAGTGCACAAGGACTATGGTGTGTGGTGATTTGGTCACAATATCTAGCATCTACGACTAAACCCAGTTATCAGCAGTGTTGGTGATATACCAAAGGTTTGACAGGTGGTGTGCCAGCTCTGGCCCTTCGCCATACACACGCTACTCTTCTTTTTTAAGATGTTACATTACATTAATTGAATCTGAAGTCTTACAGATGTTGAGCTGCTGTGTTTCGGGACAAATAACCTTACATCTCAGTTTTCCCGAAGTCTTACCATTGTGAATTCGGACACACTCCTGTCTCTGATGTTGGGTTAGCTTCGAATATCTATATTGTCTGGACACTTGAAAACGTCACTGGTTTTTCGAACGTCATGATAGGAGAAGAAAAAAAAAAGTATTATTAAGCATAGAAATGAAGAGGCCTACAAGAAGCAAATGAAAACCGTAAATTGAAAGCAGATATAGACAGTCAAAATATTTTGGACACGTTATGGGAAGACATAAACTGGTGAACTTGTTGACAACTGGCAAGATTGAGAGGGAAAAAAACAAGAGGAAGGCAAAGATGTAAATATCTGGATGGCTTTGCCACGTGATATGGTCGAGACAAGAACACAGAGCGGATTCACGACTCTAGTGATTGTGCGAGATGGTGAAATATGACCGCCTGCGCTATCGGCATGGCACATAATGATGCGAATTTAAAAAACAAAATATTACGAAATGAGATCTCATCATTGAGTGCCTTGCTGGCTGGCGTTGGCGATCATGCTTCTCCACAAATTGCGATGTCCGAAGGCATGGGTCGATTCATGTATTGACTCCCTTCCATGATATGACGGATGACGCGAGACTGTTAAGAAATTTCCCTCCCTATCCTACTCTATCTCTCTTCCCACAAATCTTTCTCTTTGTAACAACACGTTCCAGTTTCTGAAATGAGACCAAGTGAGACAATAAGATACTTCGACTAAATAAAGAAACTTAGATCCGTGTTAAACCACGAGGTGAGATGGGTTAGAGTCTCATTACAGCCAGACCTCAATGCGGATATAACACTTGATACATTGTGTTTCCTTCGCTCGGTTTGAACTCAAGCGTAGTCCATACATGTGCTACTACTTCTAACTCACTGGACTGATTGTACGTGGGAATTAACTGTCCCTATTACCAGTGTCCCTCGCCATCAGCTGAACCCACTCCTATTTGTAATTTACTTCCCCAAGTCAAAGATGAGAAATGAACATATTAATCCAACAGGCCGTTGTAAGGATTTAACCCGCTACCTCTGCATCATTGCACCGGATGTTTCAGAGCGAACGGTCTTATCCATTCGGCCATACTGACCTCCTGATACATTGATGATCTATACAAGTCTGCACATCCTTCAGTATTTTTCAAATATTTTCATTTTTACTTATTTTTATTTTTGCAAATACATTCTGTTACTCATAGGGAATGCTGTTCATTGTACATATATGCTTCCAGTTACATACTTCTATGTGCAATGAGTATGATTTGTTGAATGACTAACTAATCACGAGAAGAAAGCCAGAGAACAGAATGTGCTATACATAAAGAGCAATAAAAATGCGTCAATTAAAAGCTATTGTTTTAAATACAATTCGGCCTGCCAAAATACATTGGACAGCCATTAAAAAAAAACCCAACAACGAGTGCACGGAAGAGTCTATTGAAAGTAGAACGTTATATTCAACTATAAGAGAGAGACAGACAATGTTCACTTGTTGCTTGCTTGCTTGTGTTCGCTCGCTGTGAACTCCAGCGTGAAGTCCTGTATGTCGGATGAAGACATCCTGTTGTCCAACATCAGTGTGATGTTATACAGGACCTGAGTTTTACGTGATTATCCGTTGTCCCATGTCTGGCTTATTGGTGTGCTGACTTGTTGTTCCTCGCCGTACAGGCAGACACTCTCCGACTTCGGAGGAATGTTCACTAATCATGTAAGGCGAAGATTTTTTTTTTTTTTGCGCATCCTTTACAGGACATCGCTGTCAACAGCAGCATCTTTCAGCTGTCTGTTGATTTCATGGCAAGATTACGCTCAGTAGTTTGCCATTGCTTTCTGAGCGGCCGGCTCAGTATCCCGCAAGTCACCAGCGGGGGGGGGGGGGGGGGGGTCGAACCGCTCCCAGTTCTCTCCCGCTACGAGACTCTGCGTGATAAACGGGATTACTGAGAAAGTGTTGTAACCCCTCAGCCAGAGAGACCGGCGAGGAGATGATACACTGTGGAAAATATCGCGACGTCTGGACAGATCAGCAGTAGGAAAGGTAGAGATAGACTGAGAGAAGTGACTAACTGATTGAGTGCCGAAGAATAAAATATAACTAAATGTGACTTCCTATTTGGACAGACGGACGATATATTTCCATACTAGGGTCATCGTGTTATTTCTTTTGTTTCATGGTATTTTCCGAAAATTCAGTGCTCAGTCAATGGGATGTTACACTATAATATTTCTTCATTTTATTGTGTACCAGGCTGATCCAAACCCACTTTCTGCTTGGCACTAAATCCGTTAAGCCGGTTGGCGTAATCCAGTGTCACAGAGAAATGACATCAATACAGTATATCCAGTATATTTGCAAGATGGAAAATACACTGACCAACAAATAGATGTCATTTGCAACTAGAAAAAGTTTGGTGAGGTGCTACACAAAACCTGTACTTTTGAAATGATGTGAAGCGTGGACAATGAGCAGACACGTTGAAAAAACAAAATTCTGATGGCTATGGAAATCTGGTTTCTGAGGAAAACGTAAAGAATACCATGGATAGATAGTAAAAAACCAATCTCCAAGTCATAAAAGAAGCAAATTACAATCTTAAACTTATTAGAGGAATTAGACATAGACGGTCAACATTTATTGGTCACGATATGAGAAGAAATACATTGGAGAACGTATTAACAAGTGGCAAGATCGAGGGGTAGAGAACAAAGGGAAGCCAAAGAAGTCAATACCTGGATGGCTTGGCCATGTGGCATGATCGAGACATGAACACTGAGCTGATCCACGACTCTGGTGATCGAGTGAGATGTCGAAACATGACCGCCCATCGGCATGACACTTGATGATGAAAAGTATATAAGGAATACTAAAGACACATATATGTGTAAAGAAATGAACTCCTACTCCAGTTGACCGGGCAAACAACGTTGAGACTTGCGGAACAAATTCATGAATTCTTTTTTAAATCTAGTGCTTATGTTATAATAGACAAAAATATTCACCGTACAATTTATGACAGCAAACTCGAATACCAAGCTATACAACAATTCATGCAGTTTGTAGTGCTGTTGACCAACATATGTTCCTGGAATCAACACACCCAGAACAGAGGCCATAAACACAGGTAAATTGCAAACAAAGAATATCATGGCCAACAATAGTACAACTTTAGTAGCTCGCACTTCTTTGCTTGTCATAATCGTGCTTTTAATATGGATTGATTTCAGTTGTGATGACGACATGTCTTCCTCATAATTCAGATCGCCTCGTGATATTTCTGGCTTTCTGTATGTTTGTCTGAACTTAGTTGACTTGTTGATTCCCTGGAGCATAAACCCTGTACTTACTACGATAAGAATCTGAAATAATGCAGGTAATATCATACCATCAAAAACATCAACAACAAATTGAACATCACGTCGGTTGTGAGACATCCAAAGATCTAAACGGGTCCTGTTAGTCCTAGGATCAAACACCCACTGCACTCCCTGTGTGGCCCAGACTGGACAGAAACAAGCCAGCCCAAAGATAACAAGAACAACGTTGATCGTAATAACCCGACTGGCAGTAAATATCTCTTTTACTTTGAATGGAAAGATAATACAAATACACCTCTCAATTGAGATGTATACGGTGACAAATGAAGTCAGGATATGCGTAAACGCTTTTGTGTATCCTAGATAAATATACTGAATCGATGCTAAGTTCACAGCAGCTACTGGGGAAAAGTTTTCGAAAACCTGAAGTATCTCAGATACGCCGGAGAGAAAGCAAATGGCTAGATTCCATACAGACAATGAAATAAACGTAATATTCACACTCTCTCTGATCCCTTGCCTCCAGTAGACAATTATGTTCAAGATATTTATTGCCATTCCCATAGGACAAAGTAAACAGTTTAATACCGTCGAGACATATGTCATAAAGTACATTAATATAACCTCTGGTAGATCCGTTTGTGTTTGAAGATGTACAGGTTCTGGACGTGTGTCTGTGCTAGGAAAAACAGCCTTTATACTGCTCGTTTTATTCCAAGCATCCATTGTATTTCACTTTTCTCTGCGGTAGCCCCGATGTATTTGACTGTTCTCTGCTGGGGAAGTCGATCTATTTGACTCCTCTCTGACGAAGCAATGCTGTCTGTGACTTTTCTCTGCTGGTGATAATAATTTATTTGACTCCTTTCTGCTGGAGGCAATGATGTATTTAACTTTTCTCTTCAGGTGGCGACAATATATTTAATTTTTCTCTAATGATGAGGATGATGTATTTGACTTTACTCTGGCGAAAGGCCCACAGTACTCACTGAGTGCCGAGTGGTCCATAAAACTATCGAGGAAACGTTTTAAAGACACTGAAGATTTCAATAAAAGCTTTTGGACAGTTGGGAGACTGCTGCCAAAGACCGAAATTCGTGGTGTAAATCGTTACGCAAGGGTGTAGTCACTTGTGAAGAAAAAAGACTGCAAGAGCTGTAAAAAAAAAGGCTGGAAAAATAATAACCACTGCAGGAGATCCTCCTCTTGGAACGTCAAGCATTCTTTGCCCACATTATCAAAGAACATTTCGAGCCAAAATAGACCTTATCAGACATGTTAGAACTCACGGCTCCAAACTTTCAATCCCACTAGATTAAATGAATGGTTATCATCACTTTTGATAGACAAACACCAAGAACCAAAACCATAGTATTGGCACCATATACCTCATAGGCTTCAAGGCCTTGCAAACGGTCCTGTACATTACCTATTTATATACCATGCACATTCCGAAGTTACCACGCACCATTTTAAGTCGTTTCATAGTTGAAAACATATGCCACTCATTCCACTACCGTCCTCCTACAGGCAACTAACTGTTTGACACGTAATGACACGTTCAGTTATACGATGAAGCAATGAGTTTCACAAGACTCACGACCTAATATATACCAATCAAATGAGCTTTAATATCTTCGTTCCTCTCTCAAGGAAAGTGTGTCAGACCAAGTTACTGGTCTGACAAGTTACCTACTTCAATGGTCAGTGTGTCCCACCTCGGCATGTAAGGCGAATTTCCTCTAAACAAATATTAACAAATATCACACAATATGCTCCTCACTGCCCCATGTGATAACAGGTAAAATAATTATGACCAACCTAAGCCTGATCTAAACATTAAATAGAATGGAACCCATCTGAAAAAGACACTGCATTTCAGTTTGTGGATACATTGATAACAGCAGATTGAAGACACATAACTATATTTTAAAGTTGCGTTTCATTTGCAGGAAGTTGCGATCAACCCCACGTTGATATGCTCTAGTTCGACATTGCTCTCTGAACGAGAAGTTAATGTTTAAGTACAACTTGATGCCTGTAAAGAAATTGAACCTCTTATCCCGCCATTACAGCCCTGAAATTTTAAGAGCTAGAACTCTTATTCTTTCGCCCACGTATTAAGAAACTTAAAAATAGAATATCCCAGGAAAATGACACCATGTCCCATTTTATCTTTGCCAACCGCGGTGAGGAAAAGATTACGAGCAATTTTGAGCCAACTCTGATTACGGAAGCAAATCATGGACAATTAGCAGACAAGTAAAATATTATGGGAAAGCTGTGGAGATGTCGTTTTATAGAAGACTAATAAGAACGCGGTGGAAAGATAGAAAGAACAATGAGGACATATCAAAAAATAGTCCACAAAGATAACTAGTTATTCGAATCAGAAGAGGACAGTCCACATTCAGTGGTTATGTCATGAGAAGGGGAATGCTGGGTTAAATTGTCAAAATGGGACAGGAGGAAGGAAAGCATGGGAGACCAATAGAGAAGATGCTGGACAGGCTGACATTATGGCAAGTAAGAACTTCGGTATCAGAAACGATTGGCAGCACAAGGAGACATTATGTTGTGGACCGACATGATCATTTACGTCACACGACATGGACTATAAGAGATTGGCAGTACATTAGATAGACGGCTGTGGACAGACATTATGCCCAACGTCACACGGGATAGACTATAATAATATTTGCAGTACGTTAGACAGACAGTTGTGGACAGCCTTGATCACAAATGCCGAATGGCATAAGAAGATTGGCAGCCCATTAGACAGAAGCCTGTGGACAGCCATGATCACCGGCACTACATGGCATGGAATATAAGAAGATTGGCAGTACACTAGACAGAAGCTTGTGGACAGATATGATCACCAATGCCTGGACTATAAGAGGAAGAAGATGGAGGCCTAATCCCACCTAGATTCCCTGTGCTGTGCTGAATCATGACCTCGTTACACTGTTATGTGCCTCTCTGTAGATGTGATGTTAGAGTACCAGACTATCATACCCCACTAGAATTTATAGGCACTGGGTAAATAATTTGTAAATTAACAGGAAAGTACAAGGAATATATTTCTTACCTTATTTTTCATTTCCTTCTTGTTTCTTCAGCTGATGCTGATGCTGTAATGTTTAGGGCCTGCAATTCGTCTGAATAGTTGGAGCAAAATATCCCAGTAAGTGTGTACGTAGATTAAGGTCTGCGGTCTGCTCAGAACTTAATCTGTGTCGGACGATTCCAGTAGGTTGATGATTGCTCTCGGTTGCATAAAATTCAATCCATCCTTTCTCCAATAGTCCTCTTCCTCTTTTAATACATGGTCCTGACGTATTTTCCAGTAACTTTTATCAATATTTAATAGCGCGGACAGACAGACAGACAGACAGACAGACAGACAGACAGACAGACAGAAAGGTAGGTAGGTAGGTAGGTAGGTAGGTAGGTAGGTAGGTAGGCAGAAAGGTAGGTGGGTGGGTGGGAGGATGGCTGGCTGGCTGGTTGGCTGGCTGACTGGGTGGGTGGGTGGGTCGGTCGGTCGGTGGGTGGGTCGGTCGGTCGGTGGGTGGGTTCGTCGGCCGGCAGGCAGGAAGGCAGGCAGACAGACAGACAGACAGACAGACAGACAGACAGACAGACAGATAGACAGATAGATAGATAGATATATAGATATCGGTCGGTCGGTCGGTGGGTCGGTCGGTCGGTCGATGGGTCGGTGGGTGGGTCGGTCGGTCGGTGGGTGGGTGGGCCGGCCGGCAGGCAGGCAGGCAGGCAGACAGGCAGATAGATAGATAGATAGATAGATAGATAGATAGATAGATAGATAGATATTTAGATAGATAGATAGATAGATAGATAGATAGATAGATAGATAGATAGATAGATAGATAGATAGATAGATAGATAGATAGATAGATAGATAGATAGATGATAGATAGATCCCCGCCAGAAGCAGGGTCTTGTCAGCTAGTTTATTTATATAATCACGTTTCATGAAAGAACCCCCATTTGGAGACACCTCTGAATCTTCGCGCTGTTTGTTTCAAAACGGAAATCACGTGAAAATTTTAAAAAATGCGAGGACGTGTTTTGGTGAAGCTGTAATACTGTTAAAATCATGGACGTAATCTCTAAGTCGTAATTAATATACCGCATATAAACTAACTTTGAAATCTGCTGTAAAATCTCCAGAACAAAAATTGTTTTGTTGGGTGGACATAATGATAAGGTTATATACTAAATCTCATCATTTTCCCTCAGTTGGTTACTGAGATATTGAATTTTATATTGAGGCAACAAAAAAAACAAAACACACTATAGAGCTAGAATTCCATCTCACAAGGCCTGAGCTAAGATTCAGAGAACATATGTTGCCTATGCAGCATGATCCCTCTCTCGTTGTTTTCTCCAGAGGGAAGGATGACCAGTACGTCTGGAACAAGGTAGGCTGCAGATGCTGCCGGCTCAGAATCACACCTCTATGCAGCAGAAGGTGAGTATCGACCATGCTCTCATATCCGGGGATTTGACTTTCCTGTTCATGTACTAAACACCTTCTATAAACCTTCGCTATGAACCCCCAGGCACTTATTGTGACTCTTAGCACAGAACCATCCATGTCGTGAATCAGATGTTGTAACTCCCAGTTAGCGCAGCCTGCCAACCAATCATGTCACGGACTATCCAGTATTAATATGACCATGCACAGGTCTAACATTTACTCCGTCATTCTGACCCATTCCTCTCCTTTCCAAAACGTTCTCAAGCTTGCATATTTCTCTGACTGTGACCTCTGCCTGCGCCATCCATGATTTTCCAACTTATCAGCCTGTAGCAATTAGCTATGTTCAAGGTCTTCATGCCGTGGGCGTTCCTTGTCTGCAACCACTCGAAGATAATGATTTAGCCAGTAGTACATTGTGCCTGTCCACAAACGACAAACGAACAACCGAACTAACGATTGCATTTTATTTTCAAAGGGTCACATATTTTGCACGTAGGGCCATCCTTTTTTATGTTGCATATCCCTTACAAGACGTTGCAGTCAACACCAGCATTTTTCAGCTGCTGTTGATGTACTAGGCATGTTTTATGTTCAGTAGTTTGCCATTGATTTCTGAACGACCGAATCCCATACCAACACGTTATAACACAACGCGACACTACATCCGGCATTTCCAACCTTGTTACTTCAAGCTGATATAGCTGAAATATCGCATGCAAACTACCGGCGTTACCCTTGAAGCATCCCGGGATCATCCACAAAAATTCATTCTGTATACGCTTTATTTTCACCAGCTGTCTCCGTGACACTGAGCAGCTCTGATCCTTACTTAGTTAATTAGGTCATTAGATGTTAATAGAGTATGAACAACATTCTTTGCTCTGTTCCCTTCACACGTGTTTGGTATTACATTGTAAGCAGTCTACAACCCAACGATCAAGGAACATATGTGTGTGTATAAAACATAGCCTCTCATATCATCATCATCATCATCATCATCATCATCATCATCATCATCATCATCATCATCATCATCATCATCATCATCATCATCATCGCGTGCCTTGCCAAATGGCATAGACAATCATGTTTCTTCGGTCATTGGCATTCTGGAAAAAAATTATATTAGTGATAATCCTCCTTCGCAACGTCTTAGTGCAATCATCATTTCTCTCGGTCAACCTATTTTACCTCTCACCAATCCCATGGTCATGATGTTCTCCAATGCTTCCATTCTCATGATATTACCAAAGACTACTATTTGTCATTTGGTCATTTGTTGCTGTGTATGATGTTTTCTTTCATTAGGACTCTTCTAGTGACTAGTTATCTATTGCGTCATTTCATATAGTTGTGGCAGTGCCATTTATTGATGAATCTTTACTTTAAGAGTTGCAGTATAGTGGACAACACGTTTAATAACATGAGGTGGGGATCATTTTCATACTTTGCTGTCGAGAGAGATAAAGGTGATGAAGAAGAGAACTGTCACATTACCTCAACAAACACTGGCATGTAATACGCGAAGCTTAAAATTTAACAATGGAGCAGCAGTATGCATTATGGGACTGCTTTTGCCATCTCTTTTGTATCTGTGAGAAATGATTTACTTTTATATTTCCCATATCTAACGTTTGAAGCTGACTGCCACAATAATACAGGATGTTGCTAAAGTCCACAACTCTCCTCCTCCCTCCCCTCCTCCTCCCCCTCCTCCTCCTCCTCCCCTCCTCCTCCTCCTCATCCCCATCCTCCTTCTCGTTTTCATTATCCCCCATTTAGGCATAGACCCTCAGCCAAACTAAGCCAATCTATCTTATCGTGTGCTATCTCCTATAACCGCTTTGGCAGAATCTAAACAAAGAATATCTTCTTGTAGTTGAAAAGTCTACAGAGATAACAAAAATATAATATAATAAATGATCCCCAAGCAGTTTCCTGCTATGGGTACTTGATGTGATATCACCATCACATTTTGTAAGCCTGAGAGCGGTGAGGTATAAGAAACTATTATTTCCCTCACTTTGACAAGCGACGAGCCCTGGCGTCGAACCTGTGTCTGACCGTGCTGATAACATTACCAGCGCATGTCGTTATTAACTTCGCTAGCGCGCCAGTGTCTTCAGATATTACCCTTATTTTTATTGATGCTGGGTCTCCCTGGTCTAGGAGATCTCGTATACTTTCATGAGTAACGTGACGAGCGCGAGAATCGGTAGCGGTTCTCTCCGCATCGGAAACTTACGGGGTATGTGAACCGGTCGCTCAGAAAGCAATGGCAAACTAATGAGCGTAATCACGCCAAGAAATCAACAATCAGCTGAAAGATGCTGATGTTGACAGCGATGTCCTGTAAAGGATATGCGAACAAAAAAACAAAAACAAAAAAACAAGCAGTGACTGACTGTAATCTTGATGCCAGACTGAAAACCCAGACTCGAGGCTACAACGCGAGAAACAAATGTGTCCCGAAGCAGTTTTCTTCTATGGCTTTTTTGGGACGATTTTGGGGCTTTTTTTACAGAGCCATCGCGTTTTGTAGGCCTGAATACACTGAGGAATAGATGGCCAATCGTTTCCACACTTAGCAGGAGAAGAGGTAAAGCAAGACATGGTTTCTTTCGGACCTAGCAAAGGGTATTATTTCAGTAATCGTTAAACACTCCGCCTTGATTTAAACATACCGCCTTGATTCAGACCGCCATAAGCTGATTATCATACAATGGTATGAGTACGGGTCGTTCAGAAAGCAATGGTAAACTACTGAATGGAAACTTGCCATGAAATCATAAGCAGCCAAAAATGCTAGGGGTGACTGCGATCTCCTGTAAAAGGATATGCAACTAACTTTCAGCATTAAACAATAACTACGTTTGTTAACATTGACATGGGATCCCAGGCTGACCCAGTTAAAATGTTTACCAATAAATGATTTAAGAAGTAAAGGCGGCCGGCATGAAATTGACCACATGACCCACCCAGTGCCGATAGTTTATACACATATGGGTCTAGCATCGTTTTCTCAATGCGAATTAAGACGTGGAGAAGTGTCTTTCACTTTTACTGGCATCTGTCAAGCTGTCATTTACTGCCAATATAATACCTTGCGGTGTATGGCAGAGGGGTCTTTGAGCCAGAGGAATTAAGGCCGCCTGGCTAGTGCAGTCGCCCCTAACTGTGCAGGTTAGGAGTTTCTTTGTGCCCCCCGACAGAATAAAATCCCACACCTTACCGAAGATTCTAACCCGGGTCTCCCGGAGGAGAATCCAACGTTCTAGTCACTCAGGCAGCCGCTCCTCTCACTTTTACTTACTTATGTTATTTAACTATGTGTACAAGTGTTTTCACTTTTACTTACTTAATAATTTAACTATGTGTAGAAGTGTCTTTCACTTTGACTCACTTACGTTATTTAACTATGCCTAGAAGAGTCTTTCACGTTTACTTACATGCTTTATTTAACTATGTGTAGAAGTGCCCATCACTTTTACTTACTTTCTTCATTTATATATTGTAGAAGTGCCTTTCGCTTTTACTTTGTTACGTTATTTAACTATGTGAAGAAGTGTCTTTCCCTTTTGTTTACTTACGTTATTTAACTATGTGTAGAAATATCTTTCACTTTTATTTACATTCTTTATTTAACTTTGTGTAGAAGTGTCTTTCACTTTCACTTACTTTCTTTATTCAGCTATGTGTAGAAGTGTCTTTCACTTTTACTTACTTACGTGATATAACTATGTGTCGAAGTGTCTTTCACTTTTACTTTCTTACGTTATTTAACTATGTGTAGAAATGTCTTTCACACTTACCTACTTACGTGATATAACTACGTGTCGAAGTGTCTTTCACTTTTACTTACGTTACTAAACTATAAGTAGAAGTGTCTTTCACTGTTACTTACTTACGTTATGTAACTATGCGTGGAAGTGTCTTTCACTTCTATTTACTTACGTTATTTAACTCTGTGTAGAAGTATCTTTCACTTTTACTTACTAACGTTAAATTACTATGTGTAGAAGTGTCTTTCACTTTTACTTACTTACGTTATTAAACTATGTGTAGAAGAGTCTTTCACTGTTAGTTTCTTCATTTATTTGGCTATGTGTAGAAGTGTCTTTAACTTTTAGCTGCTTAAGTTATTTAACTTTGTATAGAAGTGTCTTTCACTTTTACTTACTTACGTTATTTAGCTATGTGTAGAAGTGTCTTTCACTTTTACCTGCTTACGTTAATTAACTTTGTATAGAAGTGTCTTTCACTTTTACTTACTGACGTTATTAAACTATGTGTAGAAGTGTCTTTCACTTTTACTTACTTACGTTGTTTAACTATGTGTGGAAGTGTCTTTAACTTTTAATTACATTATTTAACTGTGCGTGCAAGCGTCTTTCACTTTTTTAAAACTTACGATACGTAGAGGTTGCTTTTAGTTTTAATTACTTACATTATTTAAGTATGTATAGAAGTGTCTTTTACGTTTACTTACTTAAGTTCTTTAACTATATTGAGAGTTGACTGAGTTGTAAACACACTTCATTTTACATTTACTTCCGTTAGTAAATATACATAAAAAGTAACTGCTGCGTAATCAGAAATATCTTCAACACTTACTATTGGAGGAGAAGCCGCGGCAGTGGAGTGGCTGTACGCTCGCCTGTCGACCCGGTGGTCATGGGTTCGATCTGCAGCTGGGAGGATACGGATGTTTAAAATTTGACCTATTAAACCCAGTCTAAAATCAGTACCTAGAATGTATTTTGAAGTAAAGGTGGCCTGCATTATACTACCCGCAGGACAAGCAGAGTTCTGATTGGACTATAATAATATGGGTTTTAAACATTATACGTTTGCTCCTTCGGGCATGTAAGAGAGTCCTTTAAATGACTTATTCCTCTTACACATTTCCTTTCTTACTTCACGTTCAAAAATTACCTGGTTATTAAAAAAAAAAAAAACTTCGTTATAACTATGTTCAATTTCCCGTAATTATCATGTGACTCTCAACTTTCTTTCTAAGAATTAATCTGTTCAGATTACATCTTTCTTGTCCCAGAGAGCTACCTGTTCATGTCAGCGAAAAGTTACATAAAATCAAACACACTTTTCTGCTAAGCATTCCCACTGTAAAATACATAGTAAAAGTAGTTCCACGATTCCCTGTATTATAGCGCCGTAAGCTGAGGTAATTTAATGTCGACATAAATGTGAATTTGCTCAGCAAATACAGTTTGACAACTGGTGTAATTGATGAAGCCGTCGTGTAATGGGATTAGACATGTGTTAACTATCGTTAATTTAATGTAGACCAGTTAATGATTAGGTCATATTTGCAGAGTTAACAGAAGACAGGAATTGCACCGAGTGCATTTATCCAATTATTTTAATTGTTATTATTATGCAGACGAATGAAATAGAGAAAGTCATTGAGGTCATTACAGTGATTAAGAACACGATCTTTATACTTGTAATTAATTGTAGTAACTGCATTAGCAAAGCTATATCTTGTTATAGAAGCCATGGTGACTTTATGCTGGCACGCTGGCCTCCGGCCCGATGATAATGGGTTCGAATTCCCATCGAGGCGGCTTTTTTATATTGACCATCGCCTAAATGGGTAGCAGAAATGTCTTGGAAAGCAAAAGCAGCGGACTTGATAGTGACTACATCACTTTTCTGATCACCTTTTGAGTACAGAGACATCTTTTAAAATGACGTGTAACATTGGTACGTCAGTAAATTTAATTGTACTGAATTGTTCTTCTGAATCTAAGACTTTCCAGCTGGGAAAAACAACTAGATAAAGCCCGCAATTAGGAAAAAAAAAAATTCTACAATATCAAAATTAATGAGTCAAAATTATGTTTCGACATCTAACGAACATATCTTTAAATGTCTCACAACGAAAGCCACCTGTGGGCGTGTGTGTGAGAGTGCGAATGTGTGTGTGTGTGCGCGCGCGCGTGCGTTTAATTTCAGCAGGGATTCAATAGTACTCTTGGTTCTTGATCATGGTATTTCATAATCAGCTTCCCATATGGAATGGAATTACTTCAAGGTTGGCAATCGGTAAACAGGTATTAATCGCTGCTGTATGGCTAGGAATTATAGAAAATTAACAAATGATGATGATACACTTTCACAGATGTTAGTGCATAGATGGAGTGTCGAGCCTTCTCGGATAATGGCTGGAAAAAATATGGTTACTTGAGCACTCTGCAGACGTTAAGACCCCGTCAATAACTGGTAGACGACAAGAATAGGCCATTTCGCAGGCACAGCATAAAATCGGAACTCCTACACACACAATACGTTCGGTGTTATACATATTGTTAAAAGATGTGCACACGGGTTAAGTGGAGGAAAGTGTGCAAGATGAAGACAAGAATATATGTGGGAGTATAGCATAAAGAAATTTAATGGGAGAAAGCATGTATGAATAAACCGTGGTCACTTAAAACAGACTGTTTGAGGGTCATAAAATCTGACCATCAATGAGAATATGCCGCTTGATGACGACAAAGAAAGAGAATAATTCTGTCGTGTGAGCTTTTGGTATTATTTGGGATTTTAAACAACATAAATGATCAGTGCCTTAGAAGATTATGGAATAGACCAAGTCACCAGACTGCTGAACACAAAATATGAGACTGGAGATATACATACTGAATTATGTAATTGTATATTTGTTGCAACCTCGAAGAAATCAGCAACAATGGCATGTGTTCAACATCGAACAATTAGCAAAATGATCTACATCACGAAGCTTTCACTAAGATTCATCATGCAAAGAGATTGGAAGAAAATGCAACCCGGAATAGGGGAAGAACAATGTGGGTTCGTAGAAGGCAATGGTACAGTAAATTTTGTGTATTTCTTTAGAACGTTAAGGGAACGTTCAATAGAAGAAAACTAAAACCTACATATATGCTTCAATGACTACACAAAGGATTTCGAAGAAGTAAGACATGTCGATATGATAAAGATGCTTGCAAATCTACAAATTAATGGGGCAGTTCTTAGATTCGTCAAAAACATATATTGAAGACAACCAGATGCCAATAATATTGATAGTGAAGTAGGTCAATGTCAGACTATCAACTGATTCAATGTCAAACAAAACGTAGATTTAGACCAAACACGGGACACAATCAAATGAACATGTATGGTCATCATCATCAAGTGTCCTGCCGGCTGGCGTAGGCGTTCATGGCTCTCCACAGATCTCGGTCTTTGGTGATCTGGATCAACTCTGCAGTGATTTTCCTCCGTGCCACCGTCTCAATCCATCCAACATCATTTCTCTTGGTCTGCCTCAGCCTCTCTTCCCCTCAATCTTTTCAGTTGTCACGATGTTCTCCAGTGCCTCTCTTCTCATCACATGACCAAAGAAAGATGTTTGTCTCTTTCTTATTGTTGTATATAGTGTTCTAGTTTCATTAGCCTGTTTCAGGCAATCGTTGTTAGTTACACTGGCAGTCCAAGGACCAACATGTATGGTAATATATACATTTCCATTCACTGAGCATTGGCATTGTGGAGGATTACAAAACAAATAACACGAAAGAACGAATGAACGAACAAACTTTATTTTCAAAGGGTTAAGAACTGGGCACACAAGCCCGTCTAACATTCTGCCCTTCTATCAATCTCTCTCATACATTATTTCATTCATACATCATTCAAGGCTAACAGAGAACTGCAACAATTTAAAGATATGCATTATAAAGGCATGGGCAAAATGCGAACATCAATACTACACGACTCAGTAATATTAGATAATGGTGTGACACTTGTTATTAGCTATGTGGAATATACTGGTCTACCAAAAGGGGACTGGCTGTTAAACTAAGGGTTTGTTAGTATTCGAATAATTTGCGATTATATGTATAGGGATTGGTGATGTCTTTGGTTTCTTGTGGAAGATTGTTCTAGTGCGGAGTTGCAGAGTACGTTAAGCTTGTTTCGTATAAGTCAATCCTAGGCTTCGGAATGTGTAATATATTTAATCGTTTACTGTGTCTAGCATTATATTTAAACAATGGCCAAAGGTAATTTGGGGCATTCCGATGTAGGAGTTTGTGAATTAGTTTGGCCTTATTGAAAAGCAGGCGTTTGCAGAGTGATAGTAACTGAAGGCGTTTATGCAGGCTAGGATTGTAAGGTAAATGTATGCTATAAATTAAACTCACGGCCCGTTTCTGGAGTGAGTAAAGTCGCTTGGTGTTTGAATTAGAGCAACCGTCCCAGATTGTAGAGCAGTAATCAAAATGTGTCTGTATGTGAGAAGTATAGCACATGTTCCTTGTGTCCTCATCAAGGAAATGTTTAATTTTGACGAGTTAGTAGACTTTTTTCCGCTGTTTGTTTAATGAGCGCTTGAACGTGGGAATTAAAGGTTAGGTTTCTATCTCTAGCCTGCTCCGTGGCTAAAGGCTTGCGAACGCGGTTCGTGAGCCTGGTACCAGGCGTTCGAATCTCAACTGCGACCGATTTGTGCAGCAGACCGTGTCGAGTTGTGTTATAACGTGCTGGTATGGGAGCCGGTCGTTCAGAAAGCAATGGCAAACTACTGAACATAACACATGCCTAGTACATCAACACCAGCTGAAAAATACTGGTGTTGACTGCAACGTCCCGTAAGGGATACGCAGCAAAATTTATTATTTTATTCTATCAATGATTAGCCGTTCTCTCTGGCCGAGGGGTTACACGACTTTCTCCGTAATCCCGTTTATCCACGCAGGGTCTCACAGCGCGCGAGAATTGGAAGCGGTTTCTACCCGCGCTGGTGATTTGCGGGATAAATGAGCCGGCCGCTCAGAAAGCAATGGCAAACTACTGAGCGTAATCTTGCCAAGAAATCAACAATCAGCTGAAAGATGCTGATGTTGACAGCGATGTCCTGTAAAGTATACGCAAAACATTTAAATCAATGATTATGCCTAATGTTTTGTGCTCAGTTACACTTTCTACTGGCATGTTATCGTATGGGACAGAAATGGAATAAGAATGCAAACAAAGCTGAAAGTCTGTAAAGCAGTTGTTTTATCCACACTGCTATATGCTTGTGAAACCTGGACTGTTTATCAGCAACACTCTAGGAAATTAAACCACTTCCACACAGTCTGCCTTAGGAAGCAATTAAATATGAAATGGCAAAACAAGATCCCAGAAACTGAAGTCCTATAAAAAGCGCTCGTGCCCAGTGTCCACACTCTACTAATGAAGAATCAGATTCGCTGGGCTGGTCACTTAATTCGTATGCGAGATCACAGGCTCCCTAAACGAATTTTTTTTTTTTTTTACAGCGAGCTGCGTTGTGGTAAACGCTCCCAAGGCGGCCAGAGGAAACCCTTTAAAGACACTGATAATCTCAATAAAAACTTTCGGAATTAATCTTGACACCTGGGAGACTACTGGCAAAGACCGAAGTTCGTGGCGTACATAATTACGAAAGGATGCAGTCACTTGTAAAGCAACGAGGACTGCAAGACCTGTGAAGAAGAGACTTGACAGAAAAACTACTGCAGGAGATCCTCATCATGGAACGTCAAACATTCTTTGCCCTCATTGTCAAAGAACATTTCGAGCCAAAATAGGCCTTATCAGCCATCTTAGAACTCACGGCTCCATACTTTCAACCCCACTGGATTAAATGAATGGTCATCATCATTCTTGATGGACAAACAACAGTATTTACTATTTACCACTAAGACAGTTCATAAATAAATATACACACATATTGTTTATCTCCCATAGAAGCAGGGGTCAGAATCAGAGGCTAGACGATGCACTAGACAACAAAAAATGAAAAGCCATAGTCACCGATCGAGATTCGAACCTGTCACTTCAAATGACGACAGCGCCCCGCTGCACGTACAAGTGTAGGTTATTAACCAGGTCTATGATACACACGAATCCATAACTATGAAATATGGATATAATTCATATATAACCATTGAAATGGCACCATATGTCTGTGCTTCTATGGGCGTTAAATAATACATGTGCGCTGATCTTTAAGAATAGTACAGACATTTCTGTATTAAAAAATGTTTTTACAAGGAGTACTTAGGATTGTAATCATCATGGGGGATGTCAAGTATGGAGAATTAATTTTCATGGTGAAAATTAACGAATGTCTGTGTCTCCTTACTGTAGGTATAGAATAACACACGCTGTTTCTTTTTTAAAGTTGCATATTCCTTACAGGAGATCGCAGTCAACACCAGCATTTCTCAGCTGCTGTTGATGTTCTTGGCAAGATTACGCTCAGTAGTTTGCCATTGTTTTATGAGCGACCGGCTCACATACCCCCGTAATTACCAACGCGACGCTAACGCTACCTATTCACACGCAGCTGTGTTCCCCCCCCCCCCCCCCCCCCCCCCCCCCCGTGGATATACGGGATTACGGAGAAAGTATAACACACGTTACGTTATTTAAATTTCAAACTTTAATTTACTAATTTCACAGTTTGTAATTTCCCGATACCAGTGCCAACCATATAAGTTCATCTCACACATAAGCACGCTACATCAATATACACAATTACACACATCTTTCTAATAGTAAAAGTGCTCTATTTCCAAGACCCCTATTATTATCCCGGTGAGGATAATTTTCCTTTCGTCTTTTGCTGTTTTAGTACTTACCTCGTTACACCGACATGTTCATTATTGCTGTTCTAATTCTTACCCGTCACATCGACCTGATAACTATTGTTATTCTAGTTCTTACTCCATCGCATTAACCTGTTCATTATTGCTGTTCTAGTTCTTAGCCCGTCACACCGACCTGTTAACTTTTGTTGTTGTTGCAAATATTCTTTACAGGACGTTGCAGTCAACATCAGCATTTCTCAGCTGCTGTTGATGTACTAGTCAAGATTACCCTCAGTAGTTTGCCATTCGTTTCTAAGCAACCGGCTTACATACCCTTAAGTTACCAAAGCGGCGAGAGCTGCTACCGATTATCGCGCAGATACCTGTTAACTACTGATGTTCTTATTCTTACCCCGTCAAACGGACCTGTTCACTATTGCTTAACTAGTTCTTACCTCGTCACACCGATCTGGTACTAATGCTGTTCTAGTTCTTACCCCGTCACATTGACCTGTTCAGTAATATTGTTCTAGTTCTTACTCCGTCACAACGACCTGTTCGCTATTGCTGTTCTAGTCCTTACAATATCATATCGAACTGTTCACTATTGCAGTTCTAGTTCTTATCCTGTAATAGACCCTATTTACTACTGTTTTACTAGTTCTTACTCCAGCACACCGACATATTCACTATTGCTGTTCAAGTTCTTACTCCGTCACACCGACCTGGTAACTATTACTGTTCAAGTTCTTACTCCGTCACACCGACCTGGTAACTATTGCTGTTCTTGTTTTTACCCCGTCTCATCGACCTGTCCACTAATACTTTTCTAGTTCTTACCCCGTCACATTGACCTATTCACTATTGCTGTTCTAGTTTTTATCCCGCCACATCGACTTGTTAACTATTGCTGTTCTAGTTTTTACTCCGCCACATTCACCTGTTCACTGTTCATATTCTACTTCTTATCTCGCCACATAGACCTGTTCACTATTGCTGTTCTAGTTCTTACTCCGTAACTTCGAGCTGTTCACTATTGCTGTTTTAGTTCTCACATAGTGATATCGACATGTTCACTATTGCTGTTCTAGTCCGTACCTCGTCGCATCAACCTGATAACCTTTGCTGTTCTAGTTCTTACCACGTCACATCGACGTATTTACTATTTCTGTTTAAGTTTTTATACCCTCATAATGACCTGTTTACAATTGCTATTCTAGTTCTCACCTCGTACATCGACATGTTCACTATAGCTGGTCTAGTTCTTATCCCGTCACATCGACCTGTTCACTATTGCTATTCTAGTTCTTACCCAATCACATCGACACTATTTAAATTTCATCACTATGTGTCAAGTTGTAAGGATCTGTTCAGCTGTCTATGTAGTTTGTTTACACGTGCACATGGGTGATAGAACCATTTTGAGTCTTTGTAAAAGATTGTATGGTTTGGAACCTCTGTGTTGTAGGATTCCTTCTTAACGGCCAAAATGTTGGTCCTCTTTTAACTGAAGTTTCTAGATTGATTTGTATGTTTATATGCTGTCCCCTCATTTGACATGTTTGTACTCACGATTCTTGTTATGCCACAATGTGTTAGTTTCCACCACAGTGCTACTGATTCTTCTGTTATTCAATGTGTTTAATGTATTTTTCAATGCCAGTTGTGTGTCACCATTGAGGGCTTGCGGAACGGGAAATTCATCACACACACACACACACACACACACACACACACACACATATATATATATATATATATATATATATATATATATATATATATATATATATATATATATATATATACATCTATATATATGACTACTAAAATGAATTAAATGAGACGCTCCCCACCAGGGACTGGGCGAAGCCGGGCCAATTCGTCTTTTTTGGGAACGGGAACGGGAGCAGGGGCCAAATATGAATTAAATGAGACGCTCCCCGCCAGGGGCTGGGCGAAGCCGGGGTGGGTCGTCTTTTTTGGGAACGGGAGCAGGGGCCGACTATGAATTAAATTAGATGCTCCCCGCTAGGAGCTGGGCGAAACCGGGCCGGGTCGTCTTTTTAGGGAACGGGAACGGGGGCAGTGGCCGGATATGAATTAAATGAGACGCTCCCCGCCAGGAGCTGGGCGAAGCCGGGTCGGGTCGTCTAGTTTGCAAACGGGAACGGGAGCAGGGGCCGAATATGAATTAAATGAGATGCTCCCCGCCAGGGCCTGGGCAAAGCCGGGCCGGGTCAGCTAGTGTGTGTGTGTGTGTATATATATATATATATATATATATATATATATATATATATATATATATATATATATATATATACATATATATTTGTATATATATATATATGTATTCGTTTTCGGAAGTTGTTCACAAGAAACCATGGAAGACAGGTGGTGGATGACATTTTGAAGGCAGCCGACAGATTGTTGGTTATGGTATCAAGTTTCGCGACGGTAGGCAGAAGATCTCTTTAACAAGACAATGGCTACCGTCACCGGTCAGTATGGTCATTGCCAGGAAGGAAAACTAAGGCAAACTACCTTCTTTAAAGTTGACTAGTTTATCATGATTCGCTTATTTACAGATCATCACAAGAACAGGACAGGGACACTTAAATTAGCAACATGGAATGTTCGGACGTTACGGGAATACGGAAAATTGGATAATATCAGACAAGAAATGGAAAGAGAGAAGATTAATATATAAGGAATGTGCGAGACGAGATGGAATGGGGCAGGGAGTAAGACAGGAGAGGATCTTAAGATTATGTATTCTGGGGAGAAGAACGGCAAAGAGGTGTGGCAATTATCTTGAATCGGCAGACAATTAAATACATTACAACTAATGGAAACAAGAAGACACAGTAAGAATAATCCTGCCAAATATGAATAAATTCACAGAAAAATCAGAACATTATATAAGTAAGCGAAAGAAGCATGGCTTGAATACAAATATAATTTAAATATATGCTCCAACAAGAGAATGCAGTAAAGATAGTATAGAGAAAATTTATAATGACATGGAATCTGCTTTGAAACAATGTAAAAATTCAGAAATAAATATCATAATGGGTGACTTCAATGTAAAAGTAGAAAATCAAGGTGATGGATTCCCAGTAGGCAAGATTATACAGACTTGGAGAATAGGCAAAAGAGTAGGAAATAAGTGTGGGAAACACCTGGTTTAAACAACATCCTAGAAGATTATGGAAATGGAGGAGTCCTAAAAGCAGGATTAGACACCAGATTGATTACATCATGATTAGCAGAAGGTTTTGAATTGTGTTAACAATCGCAAAACCAGTTTCCAATGCAGACTGTTACAGTGATCACATATTGATTATAGGCACATTGAAAGTAAAGTAAAAGAAAGTCAAGTATACACCAGAAAACACTAAATATGATCTGATCACATTGAAAAATGACAAGGAAATACAAGAAAATTTTAGCATAGAAGTAAAAAACAGATTTGATATATTGTCTGATCTAGAGATCACATTTCAGGATGTGGGTGATCAATGTGACATGTTGAAGAATTCAAACAGTTTGTCTTCAGAAACCACTACTCCTAAATTAAAGTAAGTGGGTCGTAACAAATGGATGCCTGAAGAAATGTTACAACTAATGGAAACAAGAAGACACAGCAAGAATAATCCTGCCAAATATGAAGAAATTCACAGAAAAGTCAGAACATTATATAAGTAAGCAAAAGAAGCAAGGCTAGTATACAATTGCATAGAAAGTAAAAAAAAAAAATAAACACAACAGTAAAAATTACAAAATAAATGCACAAAAGAATTCAGGAGCGTACTAATCAAAAAACACGTACATCAAAAGGCTGCCTAAAATATATATGACACGGATGTAACATTTTTAAAAAAATACTGCCTGGTCCAAAATCTGTTTTGAAGGATGACCATCATTATCGTTAACATGTACCCTCCCAAATCACGTAGACATGCATATCTCTCCACAGATCTCAGTTCTTGGTGTTATGGATCAACTCTTCTGATAATATTCCTCAATGCCAACGTCATTATTCATCTCTCTCTGCTTCTGCCTATTTTCCCACCGATCTTTCGAGTCGTCACGATGTTTCTCAATGCCTCTCCTCTCATCACATGATCAAAGAATGCTGTTTGCCTATTTCTAATAGTTGTATGTAATGTTCTACTTTCATTATCGCCCCCCCCCCCTTTTTCCCTCTTCCCAATCAATCGTTGTTAGTTACTCTGTCACTCCATGGTATTCGCAACATTTGTTTCAGGGACCACATCCCCATAAGCTTCCTAATGTTCTCATTCACGTTCCCTGATTCACTACCATACAGCAAAACAAGTTCTACATAACATTCCAGTCTTCTCGTTCATATATTCAATGATACTGGTGTAATGCATAAAATAATTGTCTCTTTTAAAAAACAAATTTTAAGGATAAACAGCATCATGAACAACAAAAATATCGCAAATACGAAAATAAAAACAATAAAAACTTAAAAGTTGAGGAAGACCGTTCTCTTGTGTGTATGCACATGCTAAACAATGAATAACGGAATGGTGTAGAAACTGAAGGCAGTGATGTGGTTTTCAAAAAACCTGTGCAAACAGCTGTTGGTATCTATGGCAGTTTGATTGAGCGTCCGTCTTCGTGTTTCCCTACCAGGTGAGTACCGTTCAGACCCCACTAAATCAGCCTCTCCAGATATGGATCTTCTTATGTGCTACACTCTCTACATTATATTGGTCTTGTCAAGATATAATTCGCCGCCCAAAGGACTAAAGATATATATATATATATATATATATATATATATATATATATATATATATATATGTGTGTGTGTGTGTATGTGTGTCTCTGTGTGTGTGTGTGTGTATGTGTGTGTGAAGGACACTGTGCCAGCCCACAACTGTTTGTATTTCAAGGATATGTCTCATGCATGTATTTGGTGTGTCCTTTGTACACCCCAGGATCACCCGCATAGCCGTGTACTGTATACGCTCCAGCCTTTCAAGTTACCTCTTTGATATTGTCAGCAGCCCCAGCCAATATGTTACATACTTACTTAAAATATGCATTTTATTTTAAAATTGCGCTCACTCGCTTTGAACTCATGCGCAATCCATACACACTACTTCCAGTAATGATGGACTGAATTTTGCGTGTGGATTAGCTTTCCCTATTAACAGTGTCACTAGCCATCAGGTGAACCCACACCGACTTCAGAGGTAATTGTAATTTACATCCCCAAGTCAAAGACCAGAGGTCTACATTTTAGTCCAACTGTCCGGTGTAGGGCTTGAACCCCTTACTTCGATTTCAGCATACCGGATGTTTAAGAATACGTGTTCTTATCCATTCGGCCATGCTAACCTACACTATATACTTTACTCACTTCCTTAATTTATATATATATATATATATATATATATATATATATATATATATATATATATATATATATATATATATATATATATATATATATATAATATATATAATATATACGCAGTGGCGTGCAGAGGTTCTTTGATCCCCGGGGCCAACCCCTTGATTGGATGCCCCTAAATTGTTCTTTACCTCATTCATTCCTTCTCTCCTCCGACTGCACTGTGCTGCCCCCTCTCCCTAACTGGATGCCCCACTCCTGGCTGGATGCCCGGGGCTGTCGCACCCCCGCACCCTCCTCTGCACGCCACTGTATATACGTGTGTGTGTGTGTGTGTGTGTGTGTGTGCGTGCGTGCGTGCTTGCCTGTATATATGCACATGTGTCTTAAATGGATAGGCCTTGTGTGACTGTATGAGAGTTCACAATTTAATGAGCGAAAGTGTGTGTGCGTGTGTGTGTGTGTGTGTGTGTGTGTGTGTGTGTGTGTGTGTGTGTGTGTGAATACAGCATATATTGTAGTGTGCAAGTATGCATATATATTTATGTACAATTATATAGGTAGATCCATGCCTATGTAAATATACAAAGCGATATAGGTATATAAAGGGCACAATAATTTCATAATTGTAATACACATTTGACAGGTATATTCTATTCCATCATGTGCCATGCCGATAAGCGTGGCGGTCATGTTTTGCCATCTCACTTGATCACCAGAGTCGTGGATCAGCTTCGTGTTTCTGTCTCGACCATGCCATGTAGCCAAGCCATCCAAGTATTTACATTTCGGTCTTCCCCTTTGGTCTTCTCTCTTAGATCTTGCCAGTTGTCACCAAGTTCTCCAATTCATTTCTTCTCATAACGTGCCCAAAAAACTTTGACTGTCTACGTCTAAAGTTTGCAAATCAATTTACGATCTTCATTTGTTTCTTGAAGGACTTGTTCATTGGTTTTTCTGTCTGTCTATAGTATTTTTTGCATTTTCCTCAGAAACCACATTTCCACAGCCATCAGATGTTTTTCAGCTTGTCTGCTCATTGTCCACGCTTCACATCCATATAAAAGTACAGGTTCTATGTAGCACCTCAACTCTTTTTCTCTTTTCAGTTGATATCATTTTATTGGTCAGTATGTTTTTCATCTTGCAAAACGCTACCTTCCCAATGGCAATTCTTATTTCAATCTCTTTAAGGCATCTCCCATCAGATGTTATGACTGTTCCGAGAGATTACTGTACCGATTCTCTTGCTTAAGAATATGCCCATTTACTCGTATATCAATCACATTGTGGTATTTCCTTCTTTCCAGTAACGTCCATAAGCTGTGTCATCTTACAATGTAATTCTAACCCTAATTGTTCACAGTTTGCAACAACCACGTCTTCTAAATGTTGCATGTCTTGTTCATTGTCTGCAATCAAGACTGTATCATCTGCATATCTAATGTTGTTGATGTATCGCAGGTATATATATCACGTTTTAAAATATTAATATTCAAATATACTGTTACAATGCAAGTGTCTGCCGTATCCCATTATACTGTGCTGTGTTATTGTTAAGATGTTGCAATTCGAAAGTGTTTTCTGAAGAAAATGTCTTTGAGAAGTGTTGTCTTTTAAAAAATGTGTTGTATTGGGGAGGTTTTATCTGGAAGGCACGTTCACTTGTAGGGGTGTTGTATTGAGGAAGTGGTTACGGTTGTCACGACATCATATTACATATGTTGACAAAATCTAATATAAAACAGAACAACCAGCACAGTACGTGCTTGGTTTGCGCGGCTCGATGCATCGGTGGTGCGCACGAGTTGGGTACGAGAGAGAACAGAAGAAGTGGTTGTGAGTTAGACGGTTAGAGCTATGAATGGTAGCAGGTAGGGTCGGGCATTAGAGCCATGGTATGGGTTTGTTTTAATAGGAATTAGTAGTTAGAAGGGTTAGCAGGTTCTATTTTTTGTTGGGTGGTCTTTGGGTTCGTGATTTGTATTCATATTTTCTGTAACGAATCAATCAATCAATCAATCATGTGCCATGCCGGAAAGCGTGGGCGGTCATGATTCGCCATTTCACTCGATCACCAGAGTCGTGGATCAGCTCAGTGTTCCTGTCTCGTCCATGCCATGTGGCCAAGCCATCCAGGTATTTTCCTCTTGGTCTTCCTCTTGGTCTGTTCCCCTCGATCTTGCCAGCTGTCACCAAGTTCTCCAGTCCATTTCTTCTCATAACATGTCCAAAAAATTTTGACTGTCTACGTCTAATTTCTCTAATCAATCTACGATTTTCATTTGTCTCTTGTAGTACTTGGTCATTGGTTTTTCTATCTGTCCATGGTATTCTTTGCATTTTCCTCAGAAACCACATTTCTGCAGCCATCAGATGTTTTTCAGCTTGACTGCACATTGTCCAAGTTTCACATCCATACAAAAGAACAGGCTCTATGTATCCCCTCAACACTCTTTTTCTCGTTTCAATTGACATCATTTTATTGGTCAGAATGTTTTTCATCTTGCTAAAGGCTACTTTCGCAATGGTGATTCTTGTTCTAATCTCTTCAAGGCATCTGCCATCAGATGTTATGACTGTTCCGAGATAATTGAACCGATTCACTTGTTGAAGAATATTCCCATTTACTTGTATATTACATTGTGGTACTTCGTTCTTCCTAGTGACGACCATAACCTGTGTCTTCCTACAATTTAATTCCAACCCCAGCTGCTCACTGTGTACAACAACAGCGTCTACTAATGGTTGCAGATTCTGTGCATTGTCTGCAATCAATACTGTATCATCTGCATATCTAATGTTATTTATGTTTCGTCCTCCAATGCTGATTCCATTTAGGTCTTCTACATTTCTGAAAATATTTTCACTGTATAAGGGAAAAAAGATCTGGAGACATTACACATCCCTGCCTAACACCTCTCTTAATAGGTTGGTATTGTCCTACTTCATTATCAATTCCTTATGGCAGCTTGTTGTTTCCAATATATGTTTTTTTATAAGTCTAATGTCTTTCCCATCAATTTGTAGATCTGCAAGCATATCCACAATGTTGACATGTCTTACTCTATCAAAAGTCTTTGTGTAGTCAATAAAGCAAAGATGTATATCCTTGTTTACTTCTAAAGCACGTTCAATAACTGTTCGCAGCATATACACAGCATTTACTATACCCTTTCCTTCTACAAAACCACATTGTTCTTCCCCTATTTCAGGTTGTATTTTCTTCCTCACTCTTTGCATGATAATTCGTAACAAAATCTTTGTGATGTGACTCATTATACTAATTGTTCTATGTTGATCACATTCTAAGGTTCCTGATTTCTTTGGGATTGCAATAAATACAGAATTACATAATTCAGAAGGTATATCTCCAGTATCATATAATGTGTTCAGCAGTCTAGTGACTTGCTCTAGTTCAAATTCTTCTAAAGCTTTAATCATTTCTGTTGTGATGTTATCTGCACCGGGGGCCTTGCCAGCTTTCATATGCTTAAGAACATTTTGAACCTCCATCTTTAAAATTGCTGGTCCTTCATTATTAAATCTAATAGCATACTGTTCCTCTCTGTTATCATTATACAGGTCTTTCACATAATCTGTCCATACATGTAGAATCTGATCTTTTTCTATTATGATTTTGCCATCTTTAGTTCTTAGACAGCCTGTTGATGTACTTGTTCTTTTATTAGTAAGTTCCTGAATCCTTTTGTGCACTAATTTTGTATTTTGACTGTTGTGTTGTTTTTCAATTTCTAAGCACTTTTCCTCAAGCCATGATTCTTTTGCCTTCCTACATAATATTCTGACTTGTCTGTGAATTTCTTCATATTTGGCAGGATTATTTTTGTTGAGTCTTCTTGTTTCCATTAAGTGTAAAATTTCCTCAGTCATCCATTTCTTACGACCCACCTTCTTTAATTTTGGAATAGTTGTTTCTGCAGCCATATTGATTGAATTCTTTAACATTTCCCATTGATCATCCACATCCTGGAATAGGATCTCTAGATCAGACAATATTTCAAATCTGTTCTGTACTTCTATGTTGAATTTGTTTTGTATTTCCTTGTCATTACTCAATGTACACAAATCATATTTAGTGTTCCCTGTTGTATACTTGACTTTCTTCAACTTTATCCTCAATGTTCCTGTGAGTAATCTGTGGTCACTATAACAATCAGCACTGGGAACTGTTTTTGCTACTGTTATGGCGTTTCTAAATCTTCTGCTAATGAGAATGTAGTCAATCTGGTTTCTAATCCTGCTATCAGGACTCCTCCAGGTCCATAATCTTCTAGGGTGTTGCTTGAACCAGGTGTTTCCTACAATCATTTCCTGTTCTTTTGCCCACTCTACTAGTCTGTATCCTCTTTCATTTCTCTCTCCTAAACCATAGTTTCCTACTGTGTATCTATCCCCTTGATTTCCTACTTTTGCATTGAAGTCCCCTATTATAATGTTTATTTCTGAATTTTTACATTTCTTTAAGGCAGACTCTATGTCATTATAAAATTCCTCTACACTATCTTCACTGGACTCTCCTGTTGGGGCATATACTTGAATAACATTTATGTTAAAAGGTCTGCCACTCAATTTAACTAGTAGTACTCTGTCCGACACGGCCCAATATCCCTGAACAGACGTTGATGTTTTCTGTAACGAAAGCTCATGTTAAATCAAAGTTAGGTTAGTGCTATCACAACGGAGTTGTTTTTCAAAAGCGTGAAAGCATTCTCGTTATTAATTTTGGTATTTCTGTTCAAACTAAATGAGGTTGGTTGGGGTATTACTCGTTTGTTAACTCAATAGGTATATGGCAGAGGTGGTGTTGGATCCTGGAGGTTTTGTGTGGGGGAGGTGTTGTATTGGAGAGATGTATTCAGGGGTGTTGTTTGGAGAGATGTTGTATTCGGTGTTGTATGGAAAATGTGTTGGATAAGTATTGTAACTGGCACGCGTTGTGAGGAGATATTGTATTGGACAGGTGTTGGTTCTGGTCATTTGTTGCATTGGGCATGTGTTTTATTGGACAGATGTTTTCAGGAGATGTTTTATCCGACAGGTGTTATATTTGAGAGGTGTTGCATTGGGGAGCTGTTTTATCGGACAGGTGATGTTTTGGGGAGACGTTGTATGTGGAAAGTGTTGGCGATGTAGTCCTGGAGAGACGATGTTTTGGGAAGGCATTACATTGGAACGCTATTGTATTGCAGTCTTTTGCTATGAAGATAATGTATTGGGGATGACTTGTATTGCGGAGATGTATTGGGAGGTGTTGTGTTAGTGATATGTTGTATTGGGAGGTATTTTATTGTGAGAGGTATCGGGGATATGTTTTATTTGCGAGGTGTTGTTTTGGGGGAGGGGTGCAGAGTTATTTAAAATAACGACGTCTGACTGTTGACTGTTATGGGATATAAATCAAGTCGTGGATATGTTACCAAATGAGGGGCCCGTAAATTGTTTCGTCTCACTGATCCCGGGGTAGTGAATTGAACAACAAGCCTTCTCTGACCGGTTCGACGCCAGAGGTGTATTAGGTATATGGTGCTAAATCCTTGTTTATGGGCCATTTAGGCACCCGATGTGTAAAGCGGTTAGAATCATTTCTACTGCCATTACTTGTTTGTCAGTTTATCTGCTTATCATCGGTGTTACATTTGCATGTAACAATATAGGTTACATATAGCACATCAACACAATTTTCTGACCACAACTGACGGCATTTTACGGACCACTATATTTTCCAGTTTGCATATGGATACCTTTGCCATATCGATTCTTTTTCTAATCTCTACAAGGTTCTTCCACGTTACCTGTAATAACTTCAGAAGCTATACCAACAGTGGTTTAGCTACAGGTACAGTCTCTAAAGTTGTACTGGTAAACATTATGGACCAGAAAAAGACAAATGGCAACTGCCTTACAAGTAGACACGGGGAAGTGACATGCAAGACAATGCCACAAAATGCCCATCGAATTACGACGTACCGGTCAGAAATTATGGACAAAAAAATACGAATGGCAGCTTCCTTACGAATAGATACGGGGGATATAAAATGCAAGACAATCCCACAAAATACCCATATAAATATGGTGCACTGTGCCATGGGTTTGATGAAATAATTACCCCACCTCATTTTAAGATAACATATCAATGTAAGCATTTTCATGCGCTATTTATCAACATATTCGGCAGATTCATGTTTATTGTAGCACAAAAACAATTTAAATTTCTTTTAGCGCTATTTCAATTGCTCAGGTCAAGAGCCAGTTTATCCCAGAATAGATCCATGTTAACCACATCAACATCATCTGGATAAGCTATGTATGTGTTGTTGCTAATGTTATACAGAAGCTGTGTCCCGATGTTGTCAACTATCTTTTCCATGAGCAGAAACACCAAAACCTGCCTGCCGGTATAAACAGACTCCATGTTGGCCATCTGAATTTCGTAAGTGCACCAGTAACTTTGGATCATGTGCTTAGTCAGAACAACTAAAGTTCTCCTGCTGTTGCAGATAGCGTTAACAATATTTGAAGCGATGTAATCCCCAGCAGTAAAGTCACGATCGTGAATGCATAACTTTAGACCACGTTTCTTCAATTCTGGGGATAGGATCTTTCGGACAAATCGTTCATCTCTATGATCATAACTGACGAATACATCGTACTGATACTGACAGCAATCTTTCTTGCGTCCATGCTTCACGTAGTAAACATACGCAGCATAGTAGAAATACCTAATTTTCCATCGAAAGCGATAAATAACAAGTCCCAATAAAATACTCAGCAAAGCTAAAGTTGACGCCGTTACTGCCAGAAACATGACTGAGTGTGAAGAACATTGCCTTAGTAGCGTGTTCAGTGTTTCATTGTAACCATTTTTCAGATAAATTCTGGAAGAATCGGGATTGACGCATTCATAGTGTGAGAACTGACCATTGAATGCTTTAGATGCTAAAAGCCATTCTAGAAAATCCAGATTTTCACAAGTGCAAAGAATGGGTGATTTTGACATGTCCACCTGTATAGGTACATTGTGGTTTAATAAATAATCAATATGGGTTCTGATAGGTACTTGCAGCGTATTTAAACTGGTGCGCGATAGGTTCAATACTTCTAAATGTTTCAGGTTTGTAATATCAACAGTAAAATTTGAAATTGGATTATTAGTTAAAATAAGTAACTCTAAATTTTTTAAACCTGTAAAAATTGTCTCCGGGAGTGTGTCAATGTTATTGGATGAAAGATTAAGGATCTTCAGGTTGCTCAGCATCGAGAACGGCCTGATATCTGGATGTACATATAACAGAATTCCTACGAAATTGTAGCTTAGATTAAGAGTCTGTAAAGAAACCAAATTAGCAAAAAAGTCATTTGAAATATTATTAACAAAACAAGATGAGAGATCAAGGTATTTAAGTGAATGTAAGCCAATAAAAGGTCCAATAAGGTTTTCAAAGATATTTCCATGCAGACTTAGCATTTCAAGTTTATTGTCGCTTTCAACAACAAGTTTTGTCAGCGAGTATCGCAGACCAGCGTTGTTCATTTCAATATATTTTAAGTTTGGAGGTAATGACAGCTCAAAATCCGTTGTGTTTGAAGTGTCATCTTTCTCCATGCTGTACGGCGTGCATGAGTGAGATTTGCTTTCGCTGGCCATTGTCAGTTTATACGGGTACTGTGTTGGCAGAGGATAAATGTAACCTGCGCCATTTAGACGCACCCTTGTCAAATTATGCATGAGATTCAGATCTTGAAAGTAAGTTGCAAATCCAAACCTATTTCCGCTCAGGTCCATCTCTTTCAGTGCTGGTGGCAGTTTGCCAATAACCTGTCTGTCCACAGCATACAAGCCATTCTCTCGGACATCTAAATATTCTACGGTCTCAGGGATGGAGTCTATAATATAATCCTTAAGACAAAGCCCGAAAGAATATCTATTAGTTATCAGTTGTACGTTAAGCCTTTTCAGCTTAGATTTTCGAAGTCCGTGGAAGATTTTCTTTAAACCTTCGAATTCAAGTTCTTCATTGTGAGTGAGCTTTAAGACCTCAAGCTCTGTTAAAGGTTCAAACGCAGTGTCATCGACTAGGCTTCCGTTTAGTCTACAGTTACTCAGATCAAGGTATGTGAGACTCTTGAGATTCTTGAATGTCCAGTTACTTAACCTATGCAAGCAGCAATATCCATCCAAATAACCCGCCAATGTTAAGTTGGTAAGCCGAGTTAAATTTTGAAAACCATGGCCAAATCCATTGTAATCCAAACCATCCATGTAAAGGTATCGCAAATTGTTCAGAGCCGCTAAGGCTTCGTCTGGATAACGTAATCTGGTATGATAACAAGACTGTGTGTTTTTATTTATCCTTAAAAACACCAAATTACCCAGTGGCACAAATACGTTAACTGGATATGTTGTAGGCAACAAAACTAAATTGTTGTTCCAAAGATCAAGGTGTGTTAGCTGGGACAATCCGTAAAACGAAAAGTTATTAAGCGATGTCAAGTTATTGCTTGATATATTTAGAACTAACAACTTGCCGTACTCGGAAAATACATGATCCGGTAGATCATGTATTAAGTTTTCACTCAGTTCCAGATATTCAATATCTGGTGCCAAAGGTGTTGGTACTGTTTCCAGGCCACAGTTGGAACAATCCATTGCATGATTGTTAAGATTGCAGTGCTTTGAATGTCTTTGAGGAAGCCGGGAGCTGGGGTTTACAATATCCATGATGGTGTCACCAGTCGCGTGGTGTTTCACAACGTCGTGGTGTTTCCCAACGTCGTGGTGTTTTGCCGTGGAGGTTAACCGGTCATGATTGTTGCCTGTGTCAATTGCGTTCCATTGAGATTTCGTCACGGTTGCATATAATAGACTATTCGAGTACACACACAGCCAGAAGTTCAATACACATAAACACTTGAACTGTAAATCAGCGGACGTGGCGTGTCCATGTGAACCCATCTGTAAGTGAAAGCAAAGCAAAAACTATTGAACGTGTTCGGACAATACACAGGTATGTTATATGTTATGTTATGTTGTATTATGTCATGTCACGACTAAACAAAACCTAATGAGCATGTTTCAAAATATATAAGTATATTATGTGTTATGTTTTGTTATGTTATGTTACGACAAAGCAAAAACTATTGATCATGTTTGAAAAATATATAAGCATATTACATGTTATGTTATGTTATGTTATGTTATACTGTGTTCATCATCATCATCATCATCATCATCATCATCATCATCATGATGTGCCATGCCGATAACGTCACGTTATGAGAAGAAATAAATTGGAGAACTTGGTGACAACTGGCAAGATCTAGAGGAAGAGAACAAGGGGAAGGCAGAGAAGTAAATGCCTGGATGGCTTCGCGATTAGGCTAGTCGTGACAGGAACAGTAAGCTGATCAATGACTCTTGTGATCGAGTGAGATGGAGAAACATGACCACCCACACCCAAAAATGTTAACTGTCTACGTTTAATTTCTCTAATCAGTTTACGATTTTCGTTTGTTTCTTGTAGGACTTGGTCATTGGTTTTTCTGTCTGCCCATTGTATTCTTTGCATTTTCCTAGAAACCACATTTCCACAGCCATCAGATGGTTTTCAGACTGTTTGTTCATTGTCCATCTTCACATCCATACAAATCACAGGTTCTGTGTAACACCTCAAAACTCTTTTTCTCATTGCAAATGACATCTTTTTATAGGCTAGTATATTTTCCATCTTGCAAACGGCTACCTTCGCCCCGGCGATTCTTGTTCTAATCTCTTCAAAACATCTCCCATCAGATGCTATGACTGTTCAGAGATAAAAGTACAATTCACTTGTTTAAGAATATTTCCGTTTACTAATATATTAAATTGTGATGTTTCCCCTTTCCTAGTGACGACCATAATCCGTGTCTTCTTACAATTTAAATCTAACCCTAGTTGTTCACTGTGTGTAGCAACCGCATCTACTAAATATTGGAGATCTTGATCATTGTCTGCAATCAATACTGTATCATACGCATATCTAATGTTATTGATGTTACGTCCCCCATGATGATTTATTTCATATCTTCTACATTTCTGAAAATGTTTTCACTGTACAGAGAAAAAAGATCTGGAGACATTACACATCCCTGTCTCACACCTTTCTTAATAGGCTGATATTGGCCTACTTCATTATTAATCCTTATGGCAGATTGTTGTTTCCAATATATGATATTTACAAGTTTAAGGTCTTTCCCATCAATTTGTAGATCTGCAAGCATATTTATCGTGTTGACATGTCTTACTTTATCGAAAGCCTTTGTATAGTCAATAAAGCAAAGGTATAGATCTTTGTTTACTTCTATAGAACGTTCAATTAATATTCTCAGCATATATACATCATTTACTGTACCCTTGCCTTCTACAAATCAACATTGTTCTTCTCCCATTTCGGATTGTATTTTCTTCCTAACTCTTTGCATGATAATTCTCGCAAAATCTTCGTGATATGGCTCATTGTACTACTTGTTCGATGCTTATTACATTCCAAGGATCCTTACTTCTTCGGGGATGCAATAAATATAGAATTTCATCATTCAGGAGGGATATCTCCAGTATCATATATTGTGTCTATTCCATATTCCTCTAAAGCATTGATAATTTCTGTTGTGATGGTATCTGGACCAGTGGTCTTGACAGTTTTCATATGATTAAAAGCATACTGAACTTTCATCTTCAAAATTCATGGTCCTTCAGTATTATTCCGAATAACATACTGTTCTTATCTTGTATCATCACAAAGATCTGTCACATAATCTGGCCACACATGTTATGTTACTACAAAACAAACATCAATGAAAATGTTTGGTAAATGTATAGGTATATAAACATGTCATGTCATGTTTTGTTATATTATGTCGCATAAAAAAATGTCACTGCCACATTGGGCATTTACATGCGTGCTCAGTCCTCCGATGCAACTAGTCATCCTAAAGTATTTAGTACGTTACAACAGTACTTAATGGCGCCCACAATATAAAAAACGACAGAAATGGCATTAGAGACTGGCAAATGTAATATAATGGGAACCGGGATAATGTGGAGGCTAGCACGTTGGTCTGCTAACCCTGTAGGTCATGGGGTTTGAATACACACCCAGGACGTATTTGTAAAACTGACCTCGCCTGTCATGGCGACCCATCTTAAATGAGTCTCATCTCATCTTATCTCATCAGGTGTCTCTTGTACCTTATAGTGTCGAGGTGAATTGTCAACAATGGGAGAGTGTCCGCTTATTGGCTTCATGTATCGATATTCCCATGGACTCTGTTATTCCCTGCGTCCATCCGTTTACGTGGTCGGCCTCTTCCTCTGCTTCCATCTGGTCTGTACATCATTGCTTCTTGTGGTATACTGTTAGTTGGTAACCTACTTGCATGGCCAAACCATTTGACTTGCTGCTTTCTAATGAAATCTAGTGCAGCTATAGCCCCAACTTTAGTCCTGATTTCTTCATTTCTGAACCTAAATGAGTACCAGAAAATATATTGGGAAGTGAAGGCGGAATGCACGATTTTGGCAACACCACCCATTGGGTGTCTATTATCTAGTAAACTATAGAGGCTTAGCTCCATATGCCAATAGTTTAAGGCTGTAAAAGACTCATTTACTTTATTACTCCTATACGTGGTATATTAGTACACATTTAAATTAGTCAACGAGAAGAACATAAAAGATCACAATCTGCAAACATGCAATTACATTACTGCCTGCATACTTGCTGTGGGATGTGGATTTTAATTCCTGAGAATAATTCGTTAAAATGTCTAGGGTGTATTATTGATTCTCTGGTCACTGGTCAGAATGCAGGGTGATCAGGGATATTTACCACAAATCTCAGGAGAAAAGAGTTCAATCCTTGAAACAATGGCATCTGTGTGTAGGTTTCCCTTCCCACTTCATCACCCTTTAAATTAACTATAGATGCTAGAAGGATATTGATTGCTCACAATATATAAACAACCACTTATTGGACACCACATTTACTTGATGTACACAACACTTTTGGACAAACAGTTCAGGTATTAACTCAAGATCTGCAATTACATATATAGATGTGTAATAAACACTATGCATTTTCAGACAGGCATGGGAATGATATGCAGTATTACAACATAGTACCCAGTGACCCCAGAAAAACAACAACAATGTTATCACAAACAACATAACAACCACAAATTGGGTCTACTTTCATTTTCCCTCATAATTAAGGCAAATAAAGATATTAAATAGAACCCAAAATAACATGTTTCTGACACCTTTTACCATTCTCTCATTGTTAAAAATAATGAGTTGGTGTCAAAATACTATTTACCTTAACCATCATTGGTTATACCTCAATAACACTCTTTATATGTCATAGAAAAAAAAAAACACACACATGAAAACAGTTGATACTAATAATTAAGTTAATTAATTATAGTGTTCATTTAGGCATTGCGGATGGGTATTCTTCTTCAGTGCAAAGCAGTTAATGTCCATATTTATCCGTGACAGCAATAAATACTCACAGTCATGTTTAATGTCCACTGAAGTTTGTTGCGGAACAACTTATAATCCTTATTATGAAATAAATTCACCACATATCTCCTCCGTGGAGCTGAATTCAAGAATCTTCTTTGCGAACGGCTCGGTGTCAGTGTGAAATTGAGGCCTAGGTTGGTCATACCTTCAGGAGATGCATCTTTGGTCTTGGACTAAGGTTCTTCCCTATATCACCATATCCGATGAAAAGGATGCCTACCTTTCAGCGTCTCGGCTTATAATATCCGAATCTCAATTTTGTTCCCACAGATTTTTCACCCACGTAGTCATCAGTCTATAACCTATTCCACCGTTATTGGCATTTAGGCTGACATGGGACCAGCACAGAGTTCTGATTCATTATTTACTTTCATTGTAGACATACAATTCTGCTTGTTATTCATTTGGTTCATCTGGAATTAATTCCAGGATTCTGCTGCAGGCATGGAACTGAAGAATATTGATTCCACCACATATCCAGGGTTGCAAGCCATCAGGTGATTCCTGTGGTTGCAGGCGTAGAGGCATTTACTCCGCTAGCTGCTTTCATATGGTCTTTTTTTTATGTGTTAGGTTTGGGAACCTTGAGGTAATCTGGTGTAGGTATGGTTTTCAGTTGGTACCTTGGTTGTATTGGTTCAATGTCTTCTTCCCATTTGTTTGGGTGGGTGTTCATAGCTAGAACTTGGTGTTGCATGGCTGGAACCTTATGTTTGACTGTTGCAGCTGTGAGATGTTCTTTCGAAGACTTATCCATTGTGGATATTAACTTGGTAATCCAACCAACAGTTGAAGATTACTCACTGTTGTTAGTTTTAATAACTTGTAGAAGGATTGTCCCATAGTTTCACTGATTTTGTTGAATGATGAGGCCATAGATGATACTTCTCAAACGTATAACTGACGAGTCACTGTTGTCAGTTACTTTGTTGATCATCTTTGTAGATTATTAGATCTTGAAGTCCATCCTGGATCTTCCTACGAAAATAGGACTTAATCACTCACCCAATCAGTTATCTTCAAATTTTCTGTTGCTCGCAATGGAGCTATTGAGCGCCGCAGTAAACATTGAGGTATTGCTAGATCCAGACTATGGTTTGGACATTCACTTTATGGCTGTTGACCCAGGATCCAGTGTTAGTGATATAGTCCCACCAAATTCAACCACCACCTGCTTCTCTTCTATAGAAAAGGGATAACAAAGAATACAACACTAGCATTAACCTACTGTGTTATGGTAAAAGGTTTACAACACAATTACAAACACAAATATAAAACACCAAGGGGAGAAGGGGAAAGGAGTGGGTGTCCATGTTCCACTGTCCCTCATTGCTGAGTAGAGCCATTCTGACTCTTCATAGTGAGTAAAGTATTTTCTCACTTATATTTTGTTCTGTTGTTACTGGGACTATTGGATTGGTGAAGACATTCTGTCCATCCAACATGTTGATATTGTCTCTCTCATTACTTGAAGAGAATAGCCTATACAGAATCCCTGTGGTTTCTAATGCCGCGTCTTCATTTCGGCACTATAATCATCACTAGGTCAAGACTATTCACCATTGGCTTCTTAAGTACTGACATACATTTGTATTCTTACATCAACATCCTCTAATCCCAAGGTGCAACATTAAAATGTATATTCCCACAGTAAAAAGTAACAATCAGAACAAAGAAAATTCTCATACCAGAAAAAAACATACATGTACATTTCTCTGATATTAAGTACATGATACTTGTCAGGGTCTTAAACTTGGCTCGCTTTCCTAACAAGTGTGAGACAGTACAAATACAACGTGATTTGACGTAAGACTCAACGACACATCGTTCGGTGGATTTATTAACATATCAAATACAGAACGATGATCACAAATACATATAATGGATACTTTACAACTTACATCCACAATACAGTCACAAGTCTGACTCGCAAGATGTCCAGACACTCGCCTTTCAATACAGAAACCATACAACGCCTTTCTCACACGTCCGTCATGTTCCGTGTCCCAGAGCTGTCTGGACCTGGTTCGCAACTTGCCTCCTGCCTGCCGTGGCGTCACGTGGCAGGCGTGCGTCTTGCGTTGGCGGCCTGACCGCTGGTCAGCCAGCGATCTCGCAGGCCGATAACTCCTATTTGCCTGGCGGCGCAACGAAGTGGTTGCATCCCTTACTGGGAGCTAAGTCGCCTGGCGGTCGTAACGATGTCCCTGCATCGCTGTCCCCTGTCGGACTCTGACACGCTCCCCCGGTAAAATCCATGAAAGATGTAGTCTTTCATGTCTAATGTCTGTACCTGTTGGGTTAATAGTATGCCCTTGTCAGAGTCTACCTTCCCATTGTTATACACAACGTTATCAAAATTACACACATGGCATAGAAATATATAAGAACTGGGAGTTGGGTACAAAGACATGTGGTGCTTCATGTTTAACACATATCAGGCTTCACCCTCTCGATGGCTGGTTACCTCAATCGTATTATCACCCAGTCGGATCAGTAGCACCAGCTTCACGCATCTACGTCAACGCAATTTGAAAAAAATAATAATATGGTTCTTGAAACAAAAACCATCTCGCGAGACTGAAATACGACTTTATATAAGTCGTATAAAACACTCAAACCCTGTCCCTACTTGGCCAGGAGTTATTGTGTTGGTATACAATGTTGGCAACCCCCTGCCATGCCCAGTAGATGCTTGCCTGTGGTGTCAACACTTTAACAACAACATGTTATATTACACACAACACATTAGCATATGCATTTCAAATTATGGCCCTTTGTGTGAAAATGTAATAACAATAAATGGAAGGGAAATAATTCATACATTAGTGAAACACAATAATTTACAATAACTATTTAATTTCTTAGTGTCACTGCTTGACGTTTGTTCATATTAACGAGAAAAAGTCGGTAATATGAATACGTTAATCAAGATATGACTCTAAGATTACATTAGAGAAATAAATAAACCCACAATTCGTGTATTCAATTTTATAGAATCCTAAACATTTTAGAATCGTCAAAACTTTTTAATCTTTTATATGTTGTCTGCTATTTTTGTTCTAAATTTCTAATTAATCCGGAAGTACACACGAGCTCTAAAATCAGCTGATGGTAAAGCTTGTAGAACACACCTGTTCCGGTTTGATGTAGTTTAAGGAAGGAACAATGTTCTCAAAGTTCGTGATGGATTTTGGTACACAATCTTCTGGATTACGATCGAATGTTCATGTGTTAGATGTTTCAGTCGAACACTAAAGGTTTCGGTTCACTGCAGAGGTGTAGAAAAGTCGTCACTGTTCAGTTTTTACTTTCACACTCGTAATTAAAATGTTCCTGGAGGATTCAACACGAAGTTGTCACTGTCAAGTTGGATAATTCGCTTCAGGTAAGTGCGAATGTGACACTGTTCTTGTACGTAATATATACAGTTAATAAAGTTCGCTTTCTACCACATACTACACATTATACACGACAATCACTACATGAACTAGTAAAATACGAACACTATATATAATGGGAGTAATCCCTATCACAATATTGTAGACATTACACAGCTTTTTGTGAATGGAAAACCACTATTCACTGCTAAATGGCTGTGTCGGTCTGAGTGTAATTCTACATACTGCACTCAGACATTGGTGCTCACTGGGTCGGTCGGACAACGTGACAAAAGATCGGCAATTGAATTGGTTCTGCCTGGGATATGTCGAACCTCAAAGCTATAATCTTGAAGTTTCAGAGACCAACGCGCTATCATATGGTTCGATGGCACACCTGAATTCATCCATCGTAAGGGGCTGCTGTCCGATTCTACGATGAAATGGCGTCATAGAAGAAATCTAGACAATTTGGTGATACCTACTACTAAAGCTAGGGCTTCCAATTGAGGAATGGACCATGCCCGCTCTCGGGCTTTCAGCTTCCGGGATACAAAATAAACTGGGTGGAGGATGTTGTTGTACTCCTGCAACAGGACTGCACCAATCGCCACGGAGCTAGCATCTGTGCGTAATCTGAAAGGTAAACGGATATCGGGCAATTTAAGGATAAGATTCTGTTTATTCTTATCGGAAAAACATGATAGCACTTTATGAAATGCGATTTTTAGGCATTGATCGTATACAATTTTCTCAGGTTTATCCTTTGTTAGTAAATTAGTAAATACCTCGGTCAGTTCCGAAAAATCAGGAATAAATTGCCTATAGTAATTGATTAGGCCCAGCAAACTTCTGACTTGTTTTTTTGTAGTCGGAAGTGAGAGTTTTAGTATCTTGGACACAATTTTATCGTCTGTCGTGACAAAGCCATTGGATATTTTGTAACCCAAGAATGATATTTCCTGGTAGGCTATGTCTACTTTTGCAGGCTTCACTGTCAGTCCGTGCTGTTTGATCCGTTCAAATGTTTGGTCTAATGTCTTAATGTGCTCCGTCATTGTCTCTGTGTGAATGCATATGTCGTCAATATAGCAAATTATGTTAGGAATGTCTCTTAGCAGTAGTCGTGTCATACGTACGAATGTGGCTGGGGCGTTAACAAGCCCAAATGGAAGTTTGCACCATTCGTACAGTCCCCAAGGTGTGGCGAAAGCTGTCAGATGTCTGCTCTGTTCGTCTACAGCAATCTGCCAATAACCTTTAACCATGTCTACAGTCGTAAAGAACCTAGCGTCTGTCAGTTCTGTCAGAAGATCGTCAGTGTTTGCCATAGGCTCAAGATCTAGAACAGTTATTTTATTCAGTTTTCGGTAGTCGATGCACAGTCTTATTGTATTGTCCTTTTTGCGTACTATGACCATGGGAGATGAGTAGTCTGATTGGGATCGTCTTATGATGTTATTTTTCTCTAAGTTGATGATTTCTTGATGTAACTGTTCTTTGTAATGTAATGGGATGGTGTATGGTCTGCATCTAATGGGTGTGTTTGATGTGAGTGCGATGTGATGCTGTATTAATTCTGTTTGTCCTGGGTTGTTGGAAAAGATGGTGTTGTACTGTTGTATAAGTTGTTTGCAACTGTCTGTGTCTGCTTGAGTTAAATTTGGGTTGATTTTGATCTCCTTCAAGCAGTCTGTCGTGTCTAATGCAGGTGTTGGAATTTCGTCACTAGCATCGTCGTCTTCGTGATCTATTATCACTGTACAAGCTGTTGTATCGTCTTGTTCGTCGTCTCTGTTGTGGTATGGTCTTAGCATATTTATGTGAAATATTTTGTGTTTGTTTTTTATAAGGATCTCGTAGTCTACAGGTGAAATCTGTCTTGTCACTTTAAAAGGTCCCTGCCAAGAATCCGTCAGAAGGTGTCTGTCACTAGGTAGCAGAAGAAGAATGTCCTGTCCAGGTGTCAATGTTATTGTCCTGTTACCTTTGTCAGCATACTGTCTATAAGTAGCACCAGATAGTTTTAGTGCATTCTTTGCAATAACACAAGATTTGATGATTCTTTCACGCAATGATGTCACATATGAGTATGATGATATGGGTTTAAGTACTGGTGTAGAGTCAGTTAACATTTGGTGGTAAATGGTCAATGGGCCACGTGGTTTGGCACCATAGATAAGTTCAAAAGGAGAGAAACCGGTACTAGCATGTGGTACCTCGCGATAAGCAAAAAGAATAGCTGGTAGATATACATCCCAGTTGTTGGGGTGTTCTTGCGTCACTTTTGCAAGCATGTGCTTAAGATCCCCGTTAAATTTTTCTATCACTCCGCTACTGTGAGGATGGTAGGGGGAATTGAAACACTGCTTAACTCCCAGCATTTTGGTGAAAGCTTGGGTGGATGCGGCAATAAACTGAGTGCCCCTATCAGATTGGATAGTATCTGGAAACCCTATCCTAGAAAAAATATGGAAGAACACTTCCATTATTTCATTGGCAGTTATGTTCTTTAACGGAATAGCTTCTGGCCAGCGACTACATTGATCAATGACCGTTAGAATAAATTTATTCCCTCTAGTTGTTGTATGACTGAGAGGGCCCACTATGTCAACCGATAGCTTTTCAAAAGGTCGACTGGCTAAGTCGGTAACTTGTAACTTTGCCTGTGGGTGTTTACCTTTTTTAACCAGTTTCTGGCAGGTGTCACAACTTCTGCAATATTCTTTAATGTCATTGCAAAATTTTGGCCAGTGAAATTGTGTCAATAACCTTGATCTGGTCTTAACGTATGCCATATGTCCTGCAAGAGGTATATCGTGTGCATAACTAGTTGGCAAAACAGTTTGCTCTGTGGTATTGTCACCTCTGGTGTAATACCTAGTGAGTATGTCATTTTTCATCGCAAAATGCCATTTTGCATTCTTGGTTACTTTTGGCTTTCGGCCGATCAGGTCAAAGTATTTTGACAATGAAGGATCAGCTTTTTGGGCTGTTACAAATGCTTCCTTCATGGTGTTAGTAGGTAGTGAAACTGGGCTGAGCAATTGTATCGCCTCAGTTTGATTTACTTCATCTTGCACTCTAGCAGTAGCTCTTGTTACTGCGTTCACACACTCAATGATATCAGATGATGATGATGGAACAATAGTTTCAATGATGTCATGAGAACTTAGTGCTACATTAGCTACATTAAAATCAATAGGTGGTGTGACATTTTCAATGATGACATTTGATGGTGATGTTATGGTATCATCATTACATGAAGATGTTATGTCATGAGGTTTATCATTTACCTCAGGTAAATTACCAATAATTATATCACAAACTGGACTGGTTAGTGCAGCGCACTTTACTTTCCCAGTGAGGAAAGGTGTATCAATATATGCCCATGCTAATGGGTATCTCTCAATATTGCCTGAGAATGTTCTACATGTTACGTGCCTGCCTGTGTAATCTGTAGGCAATATGAACGTTCTTTTCAGGCCAATGATTGTACTTCCTGTGTCGCGAAGGACTGTAGCATATTTGCCATTTACATATCCGTGATGGATGTTTATTCTGCCCTTTGAACCTATTACCGAATTAGCTTCTTCATTGGCAATAGGGATGGTATGACCGCATTTTAAAATACCATCTTCATAGAAAGTATTACAAACATAGCATTTGTTTGCGTTGAATATGTCAACAGCCTGTGCTGAGTTCACAGGTTGTTTCTCTGGCTCTTCTTCTTCAGACGCGGAACTATCATACAAGGTGGCATTTGCTTTTTTGGTCATCTGCCTGCCCTCGCAATCCCTCCGATGGTGTCCGAACGCCTTACAGAGAAAACATTTAGTCAACCCTTTGAAGATTTCACGCTCCTGATTTTGTTGATTTACCCTGTGTTGTAAGTACGTCTTGTAACGAGGGTTTTTATCACACATCTCACTCTGATGATGAGAATATTTACAATACTCGCAATGATATAACTTCTCAGAGGTAGGCTTACGAAATTTCTGCCTACTATAGGGTTGTTTGTCATAATTAGCCGCTGCTACAAAGTTAATGTTAGTATCTTCAGTAGCAAAGCGATGTTTGTTGGCTGTGTAGTAAGCCGAACCCCGTCTTTCAATTTCATCCACACTAGAGCATTCAGTCTCTAACAAAAATTTAGCAAAGGCTGAAGGAATAGATGAAACAATTTTGTCTCTAATAATTAGATCTTCCAATCTCTGATAACTTTTTTCAATTTTGGCTGCTGACGTCCATTTGGTGAAAATATCTCGGACTAAGCAGAGGTAGTCAGAGAACGTTTGAGTCGGTTTTGGGCTCAATTTACTGAACTGTTCTCTGTAACCTGCCTCATCTAACATAAAATGTGCCATAATCTTAGATTTCAGATAATGGTAATCTTTTCTGAGGTCTTTGGGGATGGTTTCAATAACTTTAAGAGGTTCCCCTGACAAACTCCTCATGTACACAATATTCCATTCAGACAGTGGAACTTGATAATGTTCCATTAAAGTTTCAAAATTTTGGGTAAAGGCTGCAATGCAGTCACCCGAGGTATAATTACGTACAATACCTTGATATTTCTTATACTGGTTTTCTTTCTCCAGTCTTTCAGATTTCTTAAACTCGTTGTTAATGGCAGTCTCAGTGTCAAGTTGTTTCATCTTCAACTGTAACTCCAGTTCTTCTCTCTTACTCTGAGCTGCTATTTCTGCCTTCTTCAGCTCTGTTTCATTCTCGATCTCGGCCTTTTTCAATGCACTATCTATCTCAGCTTGCTTTAAGGCTGTGTCTGCCTCTCCTTGTTTGGCAGCCATCTCTGCCTGTTTTAATGCTCTTTCAGCTGCTCTTTCTTCACGCTCAGCCGCTTTTTCCTGTACTTGTAGGTATTCTGCATATTTCTGCTCACTCCACTGTGTTAATTCATCACCATGTAACTGTAATTTTATCCCCATATCAATGAAATCAAATAATGAAGACATGATGGAAAAATGTCAATGAAATACCAGCCACACACAATATGTAATAAGTGGTTAGTAATCAACAATTTACAATCTGTTTATATGGACGATATGTGCCTAAAAATGCACTTTTAAAGTATACGAAAAGGAAAAAGTATACTCAAGTGCCCTGGATGCGGTGAAGAACGGTTGGAAATCGGGCTAGGAACTGTAGGGTCGCTACCTCAGACTACAAATGACCTCTACGGCAAGGTTTCGGATGGTACGGAAAAACCTGCTTTTATTTTGGAAGAAGATAAATTAGCGTCTATTTGTTGGTGTGTGCGTGCTTGTCACTAAGTGTTGATTAGGTTTGTATGGCGTTGAGTATAATTGTATGTCGTAAGTTTGTCCGTCAACAATTTTTTTACAATACACGTTACTTTCTTTCCAAACACTTTTCGCGTTCCACAAACTCAATTCACAAAGACAATCTACAAGTATCTTAACACTCTACAACATTGATGACACATCACTTACATCAAGATGACATTCAGTAAGGACATAGACATCAAGTTTACAAGATGGCGACAAGGTCAAAATGGCGACAAGATCACAATGTCGACAAGGTCAAAACGGTGACAAGTTTCACAAATCACAAATGTTTTACACGCTTACAGGATCAAACAGAATGTATGCATTGTACGTTTACAAATGGTCTTACACATGTTTAAATAATGTAGTAACAATCAAAATGAGCCTTCCATGATCACATTAAGTTTAAATCTAATTAAATTAAACGTTCAACAAGGACAAGCTATTCACGTTCAAATATAACTAAATTAAAGCTGGACGAGCCCCCACGTTCACACATGTCAGGGTCTTAAACTTGGCTCGCTTTCCTAACAAGTGTGAGACAGTACAAATACAACGTGATTTGACGTAAGACTCAACGACACATCGTTCGGTGGATTTATTAACATATCAAATACAGAACGATGATCACAAATACATATAATGGATACTTTACAACTTACATCCACAATACAGTCACAAGTCTGACTCGCAAGATGTCCAGACACTCGCCTTTCAATACAGAAACCATACAACGCCTTTCTCACACGTCCGTCATGTTCCGTGTCCCAGAGCTGTCTGGACCTGGTTCGCTACTTGCCTCCTGCCTGCCGTGGCGTCACGTGGCAGGCGTGCGTCTTGCGTTGGCGGCCTGACCGCTGGTCAGCCAGCGATCTCGCAGGCCGATAACTCCTATTTGCCTGGCGGCGCAACGAAGTGGTTGCATCCCTTACTGGGAGCTAAGTCGCCTGGCGGTCGTAACGATGTCCCTGCATCGCTGTCCCCTGTCGGACTCTGACAATACTCATACATAATAATTAATCATAATGCTGATGCAGGGAGCCTTTGTTTTTGGGTTTTCTCAGGGGTTAATCCATAACTTAAAACATACATTGTTTTCCCCCACTGTGTACAGCAGATGAGGATAGTAGTCGCTGTGATATATTTTGTCAAGGACTGCTATTATTCAAGCAATTTATTCACATCAATCTTCGCTTCTGTTCCTACTACAGTGAGGTGATGCGGATTGAAGGTATCCGAACATGCATTAACATCACGCGCTTAATTGTTCATGAATTTATATTCAAACATGGCCTGTCCCTAACACTATTTTATGAAATGATTATATGTTCACCCTCATATGGAGTGGTTACTAATCTGTTAACAAAAGGATGGTACTAAAATTTAACACTATAGTTCCAAGTTACAGATTATGATGTGGCAAAATATTTTATCCCCTGACTAAGAGTCAGGAATACGCGTAATCATTTGTATGTCCCCGCATGGATAAAATTTCCTTTCTATAGTCCATAGATTATTAGCAGATTTCTAAGCATAGATATTGAGATATATTTCACAATGCATAGAAGTTTTTATTCATATGAATATGAAATTGACAGACACTAGTTCTTTACTATGAAGTATGAATCAAGAGTCTGCTACTACATTGAGAAAATGTTTCTTTAAAGTCCAATCTCTACAGTACATAGATTATTTGCAGATTTCTAAGCATTGATAGGGATATATAGTTCCATTGCATAGAAGTTATTGTTCATAGGACTATGAAATTGGCAGAAACTAGTTTTCTTCTTTGAAGTATGAATCAGGAGTCTTTCCTAAATTGAAAAGAGTTTCTGACATGAGAGTTGATACTCTGTGTACTACAGTACACATACTATTCATAGGTTATAAACACTATTTAGTTAGATATAAGTTCATAATGCCTATAAAAGATATTAACATACGAATTTTAAATGGTAAGACCTAGGAAAATTTACAGCGTGGCGCCCACATGTGTTTCTTTGGTAAACATCATCCAGCCTGGTTTAAGAGAATTGTAACTAATTCTTAATTAAACATACTGGTCTATGTAATACATAAATCCATCTTAATAATTATAGATATAACATACCAATAGCTTGAAGAGAATCATGTTTTTAAAGGCAACAATACCTTTTCCCCACACGGGGAAAGAAATCCCACAAGGGAACGCACGTCTGTTTACTTTCTTAGCTTGAACTAAAAATGGCTACACTGGGCCTTTGTCTTACAATCAGTCAACGACTGTTGGCCAGGTACGTAAAAGAAATAAAGCCAAATAAATTTAGCTCGCCACAGTCAGTCTATCGCTGTTTTATTTTCTATTCCTACCTAAGCAAGTTACTTAACCAGTAATTGTAAGGGTTTGTTTATTTTTAAGGGAGTCAATGCTTAGGAAAGGGTAGGGACGTTTTTATTATATTACACGCCTCCCCCGTTTAAGACATTTATTTCTTTCAGAAAATAAATGGTCAAGTAGTACTCTACAATTTCCGTCTTTACATTGACTCACCTAGTCTCCATTCCTTATTAATTTCTTGCATTACTTCCCTATGTTATATAATCAGAGCCACGTCCATTTTCTTTTAGTCACGACAACTGGCATAACCTTACAGGATTATTTCTCTTTTAGTGAAAGAGTGTAGCACCCTCTCCACTGTTGTCAGCTATTGTTTGAAATATGAGTGTTTATCTGATAATTTGTTACTTTCCAGTACTGGTTTGTCTGCATCAAACCGACTTTTTGAAGCAATTGAGATATCATCATTAAGCTTGATTTCTCTCTCATTAGATTATCAATCTTGAGATTATGTTAAAACCGACGGTTAATTCTGCGTCTACTGATAGCATATTAAACTCGCCCGTCTCCCTGTAAGTTAGACGTTTGTTTTAACTATAGATCTGATATTTAAAGGAAGCTAAATATGGTTCCTGTTGTATTACATTTTCATCCAACACATCATGTGTTTGGGTTATTAGTCGAGTTATGGGATTTTCCGATCAGTTTTGATAACTACTGATTAGAGTGGTGTCCCTTTCTCTTGCGGGTTTCCCCGGAGAATCTCGTCTAACATGTAAACAAGGTCCATACGATTTCCGTTCTGAACCGAATATTACGGGGAACATGAATCTATCAGAAATGAAGTAATTCTTAGCTTACTTTCTCTGCTATTCCTTCTAATCGAGATCTATTTTACGCTAGAATCCTTATTAGTAATTCTAAGCTGATGTGTTTGAGTTTCACTCTGTATTTGTTGCTTTGGTGTTGAATTACGAGCAATTTTGCGTCGCTTGGCGTACATTGATCGTCGTCTGCCTCCCTCCAGGTTTTAGACTATTTTCAACTTAGCAACATACATTAGTTATGTAGGTTCAGACGTATTGTCTCCTACCTATATATAATCAGTTCAGTGAGAAGTTAAAAGCCCCTTTATTGTTTCCTGTGATAGTCTTCCAGACAATCAAGTGGCTGGTTCACTTCCAGTTATGGATGTGGATTACTAGTCTTAGTAAAATTACTGTTACATCTGTATATCCCTCTCATACTGGCGTCTCCTGAGTTGTGTCCTCAAGATAACAGGTAAGGTACTCTTAATGTTTCTCTCCAGTTTTGTTTTCATCCGTTTAATACGTGGAAACTCTGGATTTATTTAGATTGACTAAGGTCTATCTTTGAACTGTTATATAATTTACTAGCTGGATTCCTGATTGAAATTCCTACTCTAGTAAATATCAAGCAATTCTTCAGCTATCTGCTCCAATTTGCTTGGTTTTTACACAGCTATATTCCATTTTTCTAGCATGGGTTCACTGTATAAGTCTTAGGCGTTTCCTCTCTCTTTACGTCAAGGGATTCGTCCTATCTATAAACAGCATCTATTTCAAGAGTTGTTTATTTAATTGTTGCTTTTACTGATTCGTATCAGTTATTTAAGCTAATCTCTGTTAGTCTGGATCTGCTTTCACATATTTAATGCTGGCATATAATCCTAGTCAGAACTGAGATGTAGAAATCTGTTTCGTCTTGCGATTGATTTCTGATTCACCTACCTATTAGTAGGCTTCGAGCATTATCTAGAATTTAGTTACTCGGTTAGTTTTAAAGAAAATACAATTGAGTCGCGCGCCTCTATTGTATTACTTATTTTGCCCTTCTTAATTCTTCCCTTATGAGAATATTAATGTTAGTTAGGCAATTATTGAAATAACTTTACGTAAGCTAATCGCTAACTAAAAAGTTGTTTCTCTCCTCCTTTTGATGAGGACTTCTCATAGTGAACATTTCACTTAATGAGAATTAAACTGTAAATTTCAAAGTTAAGGAGCCAATTTCTGAAATGTTCAGTCTCTGACTAGAGACTGGCACAGATTTTTTCCGGTATCTCCTGAAGTTTATTTGAAATTCCAATTTCTTAAGTTAATTCTTTAATTATACCTTTTACATACCTATACGGTCTGTTTCCGCTACCATTAATAATGGAATCGGGGTGGATAATTTAAAGAAATACCTTATATTCTGTTGGGTCAGTAAGTGAGTTGATCAGTTTCACTTACATCACCAGGTGAATATTTTGGTTTTGACCCTCATTAACATATGGGCCATCTGAGTTAGTTATTAATAACTACTCATATCACCGGTGGAGTAGAATAAGTGTCGGTATGACTTTTCTTCCTAAGTATCCATCATTTATTCACTTTACTTTACTACCGGTATTGTAGAACATGTTATGTTATATGAAAGAGGATGTAATTAGGGTGCCCCTAAATACTGCAAATTCTTACAATATTCCTTCCCTTCCATTAACTATGTCTACATTTTTGCAAGTGGTGGTTTAGGCCTTAACCCTTAGTTCATTTACTTTAGTTACTGCTATTTTCCCCTGGTTTAATTTATCTCTCAGGTATTATTTACTTTCCTACTGAATCATCATTTGTTGATAAAATTTTTCCCTTAAAAAAAAATTTATTGGATTTCTAACTTATCTGTCCTAATTATCTATAAAATTGTCTATCACTCTCTGCTGCCTTGGTAACTTTTCAATATTACATGAATTATACAAGCAGATTAAGCATGAAAATACAATGATAATCAATGACAAAATAGTTAATTAACACATGATTCATATGTATGAACATAAACCTTATGGATACATAATATAGTAGTGTGTTCATGACTACACCACTTTTAAACCATTTAAAGAGAATACCAGAGTAGCAGAACCATACCTCAAACATCAAATGGGAATGACTATGAATTCTAAACATTCACTGAATTACCTATCTTATGTGAGTTTACCATCCCAGAGACCTTACTACTGGAGGTTCATTACTGAGTTTCCCATCAATAAGATATAAAATATGAGCTTTAAAAAAAAATCTCATATCCAACAACCAACTACCTGATGCATCTGCCAGAATCAAGATATTACCTGTGAACAGTTTTGTACCAAAAAAAAACTATATTTATCTGAGCCATTATGGGTTCATATAACACTTGACTCAGCTCATACTAATGAGTGATTAGGTCTGTTACTAACACTATAACATTCTGAAGTGACTTGGTTTACCTGCGAGAGGTTTTCCCTGAATTCATATACCCACAATAATACACCATTTGTGATGTTTACCATGAGTTTTAAATTCACGGACGTTGCCCACACATGTGGGATGTGGATTTTAATTCCTGAGAATAATTCGTTAAAATGTCTAGGGGGTATTATTGATTCTCTGGTCACTGGTCAGAATGCAGGGTGATCAGGGATATTTACCACAAATCTCAGGAGAAAAGAGTTCAATCCTTGAAACAATGGCATCTGTGTGTAGGTTTCCCTTCCCACTTCATCACCCTTTAAATTAACTATAGATGCTAGAAGGATATTGATTGCTCACAATATATAAACAACCACTTATTGGACACCACATTTACTTGATGTACACAACACTTTTGGACAAACAGTTCAGGTATTAACTCAAGATCTGCAATTACATATATAGATGTGTAATAAACACTATGCATTTTCAGACAGGCATGGGAATGATATGCAGTATTACAACATAGTACCCAGTGACCCCAGAAAAACAACAACAATGTTATCACAAACAACATAACAACCACAAATTGGGTCTACTTTCATTTTCCCTCATAATTAAGGCAAATAAAGATATTAAATAGAACCCAAAATAACATGTTTCTGACACCTTTTACCATTCTCTCATTGTTAAAAATAATGAGTTGGTGTCAAAATACTATTTACCTTAACCATCATTGGTTATACCTCAATAACACTCTTTATATGTCATAGAAGAAAAAAAAAACACACACATGAAAACAGTTGATACTAATAATTAAGTTAATTAATTATAGTGTTCATTTAGGCATTGCGGATGGGTATTCTTCTTCAGTGCAAAGCAGTTAATGTCCATATTTATCCTTGACACCAATAAATACTCACAGTCATGTTTAATGTCCACTGAAGTTTGTTGCGGAAATTACTTATAATCCTTATTAGGAAATAAATTCACCACATATCTCCTCCGTGGAGCTGAATTCAAGAATCTTCTTTGCGAACGGCTCGGTGTCAGTGTGAAATTGAGGCCTGGGTTGGTCATACCTTCAGGAGATGCATCTTGGTCTTGGACTAAGGTTCTTCCCTATATCACCATATCCGATGAAAAGGATGCCTACCTTTCAGCGTCTCGGCTTATAATATCCGAATCTCAATTTTGTTCCCACAGATTTTTCACCCACCTAGTCATCAGTCTATAACCTATTCCACCGTTATTGGCATTTAGGCTGACATGGGACCAGCACAGAGTTCTGATTCATTATTTACTTTCAGTGTAGACATACAATTCTGCTTGTTATTCATTTGGTTCATCTGGAATTAATTCCAGGATTCTGCTGCAGGCATGGAACTGAAGAATATTGATTCCACCACATATCCAGGGTTGCAAGCCATCAGGTGATTCCTGTGGTTGCAGGCGTAGAGGCATTTACTCCGCTAGCTGCTTTCATATGGTCTTTTTTTATGTGTTAGGTTTGGGAACCTTGAGGTAATCTGGTGTAGGTATGGTTTTCAGTTGGTACCTTGGTTGTATTGGTTCAATGTCTTCTTCCCATTTGTTTGGGTGGGTGTTCATAGCTAGAACTTGGTGTTGCATGGCTGGAACCTTATGTTTGACTGTTGCAGCTGTGAGATGTTCTTTCGAAGACTTATCCATTGTGGATATTAACTTGGTAATCCAACCAACAGTTGAAGGTTACTCACTGTTGTTAGTTTTAAGTAACTTGTAAGAAGGATTGTCCCAGTTTCACTGACTTGGTTGAATGATGAGGCCATAGGTGATACTTCTCAGAAGTAACGCAAACGAGTACACTGTTGTCAGTACTCTGTGATCTTCATCTTTGTAGATTATTAGATCTTGAAGTCCATCCTGGATATTCCTACTAAAATAGGACTTAATCACTCACCCAATCAGTTATCTTCAACTTTTCTGTTGCTCGCTATGGAGCTATTGAGCGCCGCAGTAAACATTGAGGTATTGCTAGATCCAGACTATGGTTTGGACATTCACTTTATGGCTGTTGACCCAGGATCCAGTGTTAGTGATATAGTCCCACCAAATTCAACCACCACCTGCTTCTCTTCTATAGAAAAGGGATAACAAAGAATACAACTACTAGCATTAACCTACTGTGTTATGGTAAAAGGTTTACAACACAATTACAAACACAAATATAAAACACCAAGGGGAGAAGGGGAAAGGAGTGGGTGTCCATGTTCCACTGTCCCTCATTGCTGAGTAGAGCCATTCTGACTCTTCATAGTGAGTAAGGTATTTTCTCACTTATATTTTGTTCTGTTGTTACTGGGACTATTGGATGGGTGAAGTCATTCTGTCCATCCAACATGTTGATATTGTCTCTCTCATTACTTGAAGAGAATAGCCTATACAGAATCCCTGTGGTTTCTAATGCCGCGTCTTCCTTTCGGCACTATAATCATCACTTAGGTCAAGACTATTCACCATTGGCTTCTTAAGTACTGACATACACATGCATTCTTCTATCAACATCCTCATATCCCAAGGTGCAACATTAAATGTATATTCCCACAGTAAAAAGTAACAATCAGAACAAGGAAAATTCTCATACCAGAAAAAAAACATACATGTCCATTTCTCTGATATCAAGTACATGATAATCATACATAATAATTAATCATAATGCTGATGCAGGGAGCCTTTGTTTTTGGGTTTTCTCAGGGGTTAATCCATAACTTAAAACATACATTGTTTTCCCCCACTGCGTACAGCAGATGAGGATAGTAGTCGCTGTGATATATTTTGTCAAGGACTGCTATTATTCAAGCAATTTATTCACATCAATCTTCGCTTCTGTTCCTACTACAGTGAGGTGATGCGGATTGAAGGTATCCGAACATGCATTAACATCACGCGTTTAATTGTTCATGAATTTATATTCAAACATGGCCTGTCCCTAACACTATTTTATGAAATGATTATATGTTCACCCTCATATGGAGTGGTTACTAATCTGTTAACAAAAGGATGGTACTAAGATTTAACACTATAGTTCCAAGTTACAGATTATGATGTGGCAAAATATTTTATCCCCTGACTAAGAGTCAGGAATACGCGTAATCATTTGTATGTCCCCGCATGGATAAAATTTCCTTTCTATAGTCCATAGATTATTAGCAGATTTCTAAGCATAGATATTGAGATATATTTCACAATGCATAGAAGTTTTTATTCATATGAATATGAAATTGACAGACACTAGTTCTTTACTATGAAGTATGAATCAAGAGTCTGCTACTACATTGAGAAAATGTTTCTTTAAAGTCCAATCTCTACAGTACATAGATTATTTGCAGATTTCTAAGCATTGATAGGGATATATAGTTCCATTGCATAGAAGTTATTGTTCATAGGACTATGAAATTGGCAGAAACTAGTTTTCTTCTTTGAAGTATGAATCAGAAGTCTTTCCTAAATTGAAAAGAGTTTCTGACATGAGAGTTGATACTCTATAGTACACATAATATTTCATAGGTTATAAGCACTACTAGTTAGATAAGTTCATAATGCCTATACAAGATATTTAACATAAGAATTTGAAATGGTAAGACCTAGGAAAATTTACAGCGTGGCGCCCACATGTGTTTCTTTGGTAAACATCATCCAGCCTGGTTTAAGAGAATTGTAACTAATTCTTAATTAAACATACTGGTCTATGTAATGCATAAATCCATCTTAATAATATAGATATAACATACCAATAGCTTGAAGAGAATCATGTTTTTAAAGGCAACAATACCTTTTCCCCACACGGGGAAAGAAATCCCACAAGGGAACGCACGTCTGTTTACTTTCTTAGCTTGAACTAAAAATGGCTACACTGGGCCTTTGTCTTACAATCAGTCAACGACTGTTGGCCAGGTACGTAAAAGAAATAAAGCCAAATAAATTTAGCTCGCCACAGTCAGTCTATCGCTGTTTTATTTTCTATTTCTACCTAAGCAAGTTACTTAACCAGTAATTGTAAGGGTTTGTTTATTTTTAAGGGAGTCAATGCTTAGGAAAGGGTAGGGACGTTTTTATTATATTACACTTGCACAATTACATAGAAAAGATGAGGGAGCTAGAATAATATTCTTAATGTGATAAGAATGCACGTGGAATTTCACTCGTTTGACCATGGTTACGTCATCATCTTAATCATCAAGTGCCTTGCCGACTGTAACAAAACGCAAGGCGGTTTCCCCCTTTAACCCCACCCATTCAGGGTTCCTACCCATATTCATATTGGGTAAACCTGTTTCCAAAATATTTTACAACGTTATATATTTATCGTGGGAATATACTTCTTTAAACTCACGTAGTACTTGTAGTACAAAGAGGAATTCATCCAGTCTCGGGAATTACAAAATAGGGTTCACTAAATCAGTATTAAGCCATGAAAGTTCGACTTTTTTGATTGTTCAGGAACCCGACCAGCCAACTTTTGAACTGCTACATCGATGATGTTAATCGTAAGAACTCCGACGAGAAGCAAACACGTCAGGGGGCTTCTGATCATCAGAACAAAACCCCTTCCCCAAGCATTTCGGACCTTTAATTTCTTAATACTCTCTGTGGGAGATCCCGTCCGGGTCATGACTCCGCTCTTCTTACCCCTGCCTTGGAAACGTTCATTCGGTCACATTAGTTATCCCTAATGTTAAGCTTGTCCCTTCGCTGTTAACTTCTCCCCTTTCAAGCCCTCCCTCCCTCGGTGGGGAGAGCCCGTGCAGCAAATGCCTGCCCCTTGACACATGTGGTCGTGGGATGCCAGCCTTATCCCCCGCCACGGCCTCTGTCGCCTCCATATGTCTCCGTTGCCGTGTTCCTTCCCCGTGCCCCATTCACTGCGCCGCACCCTATTAGGGAGCCGGATCTCCCTTCCTCTCGAAACTCACCTATTGGTCTCTCTACAGTTGGCTGGGTGCAACTGACGGTCTATTATCGCTATATTATTATTATGGAGGCTGGTCTTCAGCCGACATTTGTGTGATTTACTGCACTCAGGCTCACCGCTCACGCTTGGAGGAAGGGCTAAAGAACTGACATGAGACGTAAAGTTCGTGTTTTGATTGAGAAATTGTTGGTATTGCAGTCACCGCTTCCAACCATACTAGTTCCGAGACTTGTTGCACTCTAGGTTGCGACAGTTCCACAGCTAGCACGAGGCCTTTTCGGCTGCCTCAGACATTTGTTTCTGGGCCCAGGCTCTTGATCGTCCTTTCATGCCCATTCACTTCAGCACATCAAACACGGAGTGGGAGACGAGACCTCTTGCGCCTGCCTCGACGGCGAAGAGCCTGACGGTGTATTCCTCCCACCAACACTTGCGACCATGTATGTCATCATACTTCGCTAACTTGTACACATGTTGCTCCTCAATATTGGACTCGTAAAGGACGGTCAGCTAAATCAGCGGTAGCTGCTTGGTTGACGAGGAGCTAAGTACAATGTCAGGTCGCAAGCCAAACTTTTGGATCACCTCAGGGTATTTGCCACGGTCCTTTAGGTTTACAGTAAGTTGCCAGTCCCTCACACCATCGAAGATGGTAGCAAGCGGCAAGTCGTCAGCTTTACCATTTTTGCGTCCTTCTCAGACGAAGGAAATCTCCTTCGGCTTTGTTCTGTGCCCCTCTCTGTTAGCTTTCATCCTTGCCACGTCCACCATAGCGGCTAACTTGGTCAGGACTTTGTTTATGCCGCCATGTGAAACGCCCCTGGGTCAGGGCAACCTTGCAACCAGACAGCATGTGTTCCGCTGTCTGGACTGTTTGGGCTTTCCCAAAGAGGGGACAGAATGGGTTGGTGGTTTCCCCCACTTGGCCAAGTTGGCACCTGATGGCAGAATATCGTAGAGGGATCGGATGACAAAACTTAGATGCAGTGGTGCCATGCGCCAGATCTCATTCCACGTAATGGATCTCTGCACTACCGAAACCCATGACATCCACTGCACCTGCTGCGCCTGTTGGACAGCCTTGCGGACTCTTTCGTCATCTTCCCCCTTGCGGATCTCCTTAACCACCAGGTCCCTGCGCTTCTTGGCCGTCGCCTTCGACCACATCGGATCATTCACTTGGAATCTGAACCCTTACTTGCAAAGCTGGGTGTGTCCCATTACCTCCTTCAGCTAGAGTGTATCCTGGGCTTCTTCGACTGCGCTGACGACTTTCCACTTCCTTCCCGTTTTCAAGGCGGGAACTGAGGCACTAACCGTTATCTCTGGAGACTCGCCCAGCACCATCGCGAGTCTCGATTTATCGGCCTTAAACTCTTCCACTGGGGACAGGAACGGGAGGACGAGCTTGCTCTGCTTACAATACAATGCGATAGTCGTGAAACATGTGGGTACTCTAAGCCACTTTCTCATGTATCTGCTTGTCTTTCCTTCCATGGCGCTCACTGTGGTCACGCCAATTTCATATATCAGCAGTGGCCACCGGAGTTTCGGATTGAGCATAAATTGGAGGACCCAGATTTTGAACTTGCCTATCAGCCTGGTTTTGTCGATGGTATTCAGGCCATTCGTCAGCATTGCTTGTATCTCCCCCACCACGTTCCTGTCCGTCAGGGTTGAGTCGTACACACGACCGAGACTCTTCACAGGTTCCGCCATCACCGTGGGAATCGCTTGTCCGGCCACCACGAACACCCTTCCCACCGCCTTACCGTTCACTGATCGACAGGCTTCTAGATGTTTTAGGCTTGAAGCTTAACCTGCACCAGCGAATCAGATCGTCCAGTCTGAGGAGAATGCTGCGAGCATCACGCTCCATCAGGTGTCAGGATTGTCGTATCGTCCATGAAGGCCTTCAGCGGTGGCATGTTCTTCACTTCGCTGAGCTTCGGACTGTGTGCATAGCCGGATGCCGCATCCAGGATGACCTGCATGGCCATGATAAATAATATCGGCGAAATCGTACATCACATGGCAATTCCCACTTCCAAGTTGATCCATCTGGTCTTGAACGTTTTGGTTGAGAACCGAAGAGAGAAGCCAGAGAATTACTGCACAAGCATTTATGTTATGTTCTCGGGCACGTGATAAGCCTTGAGTGCATACCACAGCAATTGGTGTGGCACTGACCCATAGTCGTTCGCCAGGTCCAACTATATTACGTGGAGTTCCTCCTTCTTCGTCTTTGCTCTCTGGATAGCATCCCAGATCATGGTACTGTGCTCGAGACAACCGGGGACTCCAGGTAGCCCCCCCCCCCCTCCCCCTTTTTTTTAAAAACCACTGTCTAGTCCATGGAGACGAGAGAGAAAAAGTCGCTTTTGCTTCTAACGACTTTACGCCTGTAACACCGTATTTGTTGGCCGATGTCATGACAGATGCCTACCTATGGCAAGATATGGAATTGTGGTATTCATAAACGGAAGGTAATTGAAATTAACTTGCGTTATTACTATGTTGGGGAGCGGCTGGCAGAGTGGCTAGAATGCCGGGCTCTCATTCGGGAGACCCGGGTTCGGGAGACCTCGGTAAGGTGTGGAGTTTTTCTGTCCGGAGCAAAAAGAAAACTCTAACCTGTACAGTTCTCGGTGACTGCACTAGCCAGGCGGCCTTAATTCCTCAGGCCAAGACCCCGTGTCCTACACTGCAAGGCACTATAGGCTGTAAATGACAGTTTTTATTATTATGTTAAATAAACTGGGAAATTGTTACAGACCGACCCGAACACAGAACCAGTTCAAACTAGTCAGGCGGGGGGTCAAGGCTAAACTAAAGCACACGAATCGCAGTGAATCGCAGTGGGAAGATGACCAGTGCTATTAATAAGCGTACCATGTCCTGTGTGACGACTGAAAACACATGAACATACCTCCACCTGGGAAGAATATTCACTTGTGACAGGATACAATGGGTTAATCTGTCTTTGTAAGACATAACTCTTGTGGTTTGGTTTTGTGAATGGGTTCCTGTTAACCAGATCTGACTCTAGTAGAGGGGCACTACATCAGATGACAGGATGACCGACAAGAAGGTTCTGTTCCAGCATCAACCATGTACTAGAAGGGACATGTCCTCAGTCAAGTCTATCAGTTATGTCCAGGAGACGGGTATCCTTGAATGTACTAACATATTCACATGGTGATACACATTCTCACGATGTTCTTGATGATAAGTGCGTGATATGGTCGTTGTCTAGGTAACGATGCTCCTGGTGTGTCAATTGAGCTATCTAACTGTCTCACAATGCAACTCACCCCAGTAATACACATCCATCAGTAATTAAACAAGATTGAGTTGGCGCACATAATCCTTTAATACAGAAAGAACACGGACAAACGGAACATCCTCATATATCCAGACACAATATAATCCGTAGAATATAAATATCCTCCTCACAATTTACCACGTACACATCACTGTCTTCTCAGGGCCTGCTTAATCTCAAATCCATAAGACAGTTAATCCAGCTACTATCCACCGCTGGACCTCACACAATACACCCACACACTGGGTCTAGTCTCTGTAGCGAAACGCCAGTGGCCCATGTCCTTATGCATCCTTTTATTTTGGGTAAACAGGGGGAAACGGCTTTCGGAAGCTCTCAGTTCTCTTGTTCGCTCAATCTCCATGAAAGATAGTTCTTTGGGTTACCTTCGTAACACAATCTTTACATGGAGCGAGTAGATATGGGTCTTTTCTTTCGGGTAGACCCGATGGAGCGCCTTGCGCCAAATGCGCTCTGGTGCGGCTTCTGGAGAATTCATGTCCGTTTCTACTGATCGCTACCCACTGCCTAATGTCAAGAGTCCAAGTTAAAGATTGCGACATTCTAAAGGCAGAATACTGATGGGCTAAGAAAGGTAATCTTAGGTTGTAATTAGTTTTGCACTTATAAATCTCTATTGTCTTAACGACTGAGAGGATATGGCGAAACAGCAGTCTTGCCATATTGGGAGGGGGTGACCGTTAGCCAATCTGGCTACGCGTCTTAATCTTGGCATGGCGAGGGAACAAATCTGAAGAATAAATAGTTACCAAATGATATCGCTTGTTCTTGGCAGCCGATAGACGAGTACTATCTTTCTTCCTACGGCTTACCGCTACTTAGTAGCATCTCTCATTTAAATATAAGCACATTAGATAGCTACGGTGTGCCGGAAGGAGGGAAGGGCTCCTTGGGGATGGGGTCCACCAATCTATGATCTATCTTCTTGAGCCGGAAGAGGCTATCCACGGTGCTATCTCTTTCGTCTTTTAGTCAATAGGATGATGTGGGGAATATAAATAAACTTCTTTATCTCATTGAGAGAACCTGCATTCCTCTGAATCTACGTGTTAGGTGAGGCACTGCCGGTACATTGCGGCGACAGCTCAGACAAGAGCAGCAGCCGGAAGGGGTAGTATCTTCTTTCATATTCTTGCTGGGAATGGGGAACTACACTGCGTGCCATACAACCCCACTACTATACTATTAGTTAACGGGGAGAAACCCACAGATTACTAGGCGCACCACACCACAAGATCTTGGTTGTGAGAAAGGCATGGGTTGCAAGGGAGAGAGAAGCTGGGAAACGAATGTGCCCAACAATAATAAAGGCAGGGTATGAGTGTGGAGAGTGAGTATTGTATGCAACAGGGTGCATAGGGTGGCCGACAGGACGTCTACAGATTGGAGGTCTATGCAAGCCAGGACGTAGCCAATCCAGGGGCTACCTGACATATCAGACTCATTCAAGCAAGCCACTTATCTACTTATCTTGGTAAGCCGAAATGCATAACTACTGTGTGGTGCATGAGTCAGCTTGATCCCTCACTTGAATTTTGTTATCTACAGGGTCCTTCTTTTGAAGTCCTCTCATCAACTTAAGGTCGAGTGTAAACCGGAAAGTGTGTTGAGGGAATTGACAAGGCTTCTATACCTAAAGTCCTAAGCACCTGATGAAGCCAGGGCAAGTCAGTGGACATATGAGGTAGAATGTTTTCTAATTTTAAGAAAGAAGCATTACACGAATTAAATGAGTGGAAAGACCACAACTCAAGTCTCATCGACTGAAGGTCGAGTGTTTTTCTGATGAGGCTGTTTGGACCTACGCCAATTCCCATCCTTGTCCGGGACAGCGAAAGACTCTGATTCATTCCCTATATCCAATCTGGTATCATGACTTTGGTTCCCAACCTCAATTGTGCCCAGTGAACCCATGGCACTTTCCCAGACCAGATTACTGACTATATCGTGGTGACCTAGGAAACTTGGAAACTGTTGT
>JACEFZ010006257.1:190000-562500 GCA_014155875.1 Cepaea nemoralis | reverse complement strand
TGTTTTTTAGGTTACTGAGGTAAGTGAATACTTCAGTGATTGTCATTAGCGGTATGTCGGAAAGAATATCGCGGGAGCATCTATTCTCGCAAAACGATGACAATAAAGATAAGTTGCAAGGAGAATTAGGTATTGAAGCCTTCAACTGGTCTATGTCAGTTTGAAAAAAATTACTGAATTGGTCGCATGTAATATGATTTGATGGTAAAGAATTTCGGAAGTTATACTTGTTTGTCAAGGTGTTAATTGCCTTCCATATATCCTTACTATTTGTTTTATCCATTACTAAGTTCTTAAAGTAGTTTTTCTTTTCCCGTCGTATGCTATATTGAACTTTGTTTCTAAGAGTACGGTATGCACTGAGATCCCGCTTTTTATGTGCTTTATCTCTGTCTCTCATAATTTCAAGTATTTCCTGGGTGATCCAAGGTGGCTTGACGTGGTGTTTTACTCGAACTTCCTTGACTGGCACATGTCTATCAACAACATCAATAAAGGTTTTCATCCAGAATTCCAGAGCATCATCCGGGTCAGGAAGCTGATAAACATTGTCTAGAGGTGAACTGAACAAGTCCTGTAAAAATTCGTTTTGGTTGAAATTTTTGCAACTTCTATATTTTACACTTATGTGTTTATGTTTAGGAGTATTAGTTCCTTTTTTAGACCACGTGCAGCATATTGGGTAGTGATCGCTCATTGCACAATTTGGTACGGTGCATTCTATGATGTTGTCTGAGCAAGTTACATAAATGTGATCTATGACTGTTGAAGATGACTTTGTTACTCTAGTAGCTTGTTGTACTATTTGTTGGAAATTGTATGATGCAATTATATTTCCCCATATTATGTTGGATTTGTTGGTGTCAATGTTAAAGTCTCCGAGTAGTATAATTTCCTTCCCAGAAGCGAAAACCACATCCATCATGGTAGTGAAGTTTTCGTACCAGACGTGTCCAGCACTGGGATTTCTATAAAGGTAGCCAATTATCAGGGGTGTGCGGTTTTGAAGTTTTAGCTCTAGCCAGATACATTCTATTTCGCAAGTTTCAAAGTCTAGCCTACGGTGAGCATTTAGTAAGTTAGAAACATAGGTTATTATGCCTTCTCTTGTTTCCTACAGGGATCCCTTCTAAAAACTTTGTACCCTTTAATAGAGATGTCCTCATCTGAAATTGTATCATTAAGCCTACTTTCACTAAGGCCGAATAAATGAAAATTTTGATTAAGGATAGAAGATAACTCTGGTAGCTTGTTAAATAAGCTGCAAATGTTTAAGTGTCCAAGGCGTATTCCTGACTTATTGAGCCAGTGTTGCCACTTCTCAGACATTTCATCCATGAAGAAAGTGTAAATTCGTCAAAGTTAAGCTAAAATACAAGATCATAAAAAAAAAAATCACAATTACATTAACTTACAAAATATCAGTAATACAAATCAATAAGTAAATGACAATATTATAACGATATAACTAATTAGACCAACGAATATAATGCAAACAAGGAACAAAACGAATTAAAGAACATACAACAAATAATTAACTTGAAAAAAAACTACTTCACAAGCTAAGTACCAACTGTTATCCAAAAGAATCAATAAATGACTATACAAGTCAATGTCTCTGTTTAAAGCGGGGGAGTGAAGACCCCCTCACTCAGGGTATTAAGGCGATAAAAAGTATTATAAAAGATATCTAAGTGTCAATCTCTGTGACTTCAATAAGAGTCAATGTTTACAGCCGCGTACAATCTAATACGTTGCTATGTAAATCAATAACCAAGTATGCGCATAAACTTTATAGGAGAGGCCCTTTCTTGTACCGAGATCCGGTGTTGCTTTGTGCTGAATTGCTAGTAAATACCAGGCTGTGTTCGACCTTGGTATAGCGACATCATAAATGCCTGCCGAAGTGAAGTTGGGCTAAACCGTGTGAGGTATAACAACTCTGGGTTACAATGGAGTGGATACTGTTGATTTTTCAAGGGTGTGTAACGAGAGAGAGAGAACGAACGAACGAACGAACGAACACACTTTAACAAACAAGAGAGAGAGAGAGAGAGAGAGAGAGAGAGATAGATAGAGAGAGAGAGAGAGAGAGAGAGAGAGAGAGAGAGAGAGAGAGAGAGAGAGAGAGAGAGAGAGAGAAGAGCATGAAGGCAGACGCAGTAGCTGTAGGGGATGTTGTTGTGTCATTGGGCAAAAATATGGGCCTGAAAGTCGATGGCAACGACTTGGAGGAGCTGATTGAGGACCACAGTAGAGGGCTCACTACAGATGGGCTTGGGGATCTTCAGAATGAACAGCTAAAGACATTAAAGGAGTAGCAGTCGTCCGATGTTGAGGAGCCAGTGATCGCTTCAACTGCCAGGATTAAAGACATCTGCAGCAAGTGGGCAGACGTCGAAGACATCATTGTGAACCATCATCCAAACAAATTTGTTGATAGCAGGTCAGTAAACCTGATGAATGATAACGCGATGGCCCACTTCAGAAAGATTCTCCAGCAAAGGAAGCGACAAATTTCCCTTGATAGTTTCTTGGTGCAGAAGATTTCTAGTCCTCTGCCAAGAAACAGCGGAAAAATATTCCTGAAACTAATAATTCAGAATAGCGACAAATTTCCCATGATCATTTTCTTGGTAAGAAATATAGTCTAAATTTTTCCTTAGTTTACATTTAATTTATTTGGCTATTTTCCGGTCAAATATGGCTGACCGGCCGGTGATACGTTAAGGTCTGTGTGTGATTTTATTTCTAGAGATGGATTTCTTGTGCGTATCTCCTCATTTTGGAAATTATCATTTGATTTGGTCAAAAAGATACTGGCCTGGCTGTTTGGTTCGGAAATAAAATGCTGATAAAATGTGAAATACTTAAATTTTCAATAGTAAACATTCTGTTGTTATGTAAAGGTCAAGGAGAGTCTGCCAGAGTCGCATGAAGAAATTCAAAAGTACTAAATAGCATATGTCCACAATATTTATGTTTTCGGGATACAAGAGCTTTGATTCAAAGTACAGAAGAACAGAACAGTCATGTGCCTCTTTGTTGAATATTTTGGATTGTTCATACCAACGGTTCTTGTAAATACGTCATTATGTATAATAAACTTTTCTTCTGGGGTACTCTCAAACGCAGTGGCTAAAGCTGTTGTACACTGGCGGTGAAGTCATTATTTTGGTTGTATCTATAAATAACAGACCGGAGGAACAGCATTATGTGTTCGTGTGTCGAGTAAGACCATAGTCTACTCTTGCAAAGGATAGGTGCTGAAGACGGAGGCAGCCAGCCAGGAGGCGCACCACAGAAATCAGGCTGCCACGCAATAACGCCGTGAATTATGTCGACAACTGCTACATGTTATGGTGCTCGCCCTGCTCTGGTCCCACAGACAGGTGCAGTGCCGGGCCTTATGCCTCGTAAGGATCTAACCACAAATAAGGGAGGTCCTTCTCAGATGTCCAGCGGAGCCAGAGGGCCTGAAAATAGACCGTTTGGCCGTACCAAACAAAGACTTAAAATAATGCACTGGAATGCAGAGGGTATCACCAAAAAAAGAATAGAACTAGAAAACATCTTGGCCAATGAAAATGTAAGTGTATGTTGCTTGCAAGAAACTCACCTGAACGAAAATATAGCCTTCAAAATCAGAGGCTACCAGTGTTACCGATCTGACCGAAAGGACAGGAGAAAGGGTGGGATACTGACTCTTGTCAAAAACAACATTCCTGCTTCCCAAATTGAAGTTCACATGGAAGGGGCTGAGTATCAGGCACTTAAACTTAAGACAGACAATACAGACTTTCACCTGATCAATTACTACTGTCCAAATGACCGCCCACAGGCACTGGACACACTACCATTAAAAGGAAAAATGATTGTGTGTGGCGACTTCAACAGCCATTCGCAGAGCTGGGGCTATGATCACATGGACCAGAGAGGAGAGAGATTGGAAGATTGGCAGGATGAGAATAGATTCATCCTGATTAACAAGCCGTCTGACCCACATACCTTCTACTCGAGATCATGGCACTCTACAACTACACCTGACCTGGCGTTTCATTCACCAGACCTGGAGTGGAACATTACACGAATTGTTGGGAAACAACTTGGTGGCAGTGACCATCGGCCAGTCTTTCTAACTGTAGAAAATGAGCTTGTAAGTGAAAGCAGCACCATCTCGAGGTGGAACTACAAGAAAGCAGACTGGGCAATGTACAAGCATCGCACTAGCATACTGGTTAGAAACCTGGACACTGAGAAGGACATAAATAAAGTAGTTGAAGAGTTTGGGAAATGCATACTACAGGCAGCACGCGAAACAATACCAAGAGGAGCCCGTAAACATTATAAACCCTACTGGAATAGTGAACTGGAACAGTTGCATAATGATGTGGATATATGTAGAAAACAAGCAGAGGCCAATCCCAGCCAAGAGCACCACAATAAATATCAGCACGCAAAAGCCAAATTTCAAAGGGCCCAACTGCAGGCTAGACGGAAAAGCTGGCAGGAGAAAACAGAGTCACTGAACTTTGAAAAAGACACAAGAAAGTTATGGAGGCTAATAAAACAGCTTAACGATGAGGGCACAGGGAGAAACTCAAAAATTGCGCTACATAAAGACGGAAACACCTTAACAGGAAAGCAAGCAGCTGACCATTTTGCGGACTCATTCGCACAAGATAACAATATTGAAATTAGTCCAGAGAAACAACAGGAGATTCGAGAGAAATGGCAAAATACAGGACAGAAGGAAGTTGTACATGAGGTTATGGAGACACCTATCACATTCAGTGAACTGGAGCTAGCCATTTCAAAACTGAAAATGAGAAAATCACCAGGAGCTGATGGTATCTCCAATGAAATGATCAGGAACCTAGGAACAGAGGCTAAAGCAAAGCTGCTACAGATCTTTAATAATACATGGACCTTAGGCAGTGTTCCACAAGTCTGGAGAGAAGCAATCATGATACCCCTCCTAAAATCTGGGAAAGACAGTTCCATTGCCTCCAGCTACAGACCCATTAGCCTCACCAGTTGTCTCTGCAAAACAATGGAACGCGTCATCAATCACAGACTACAGTGGTACATTGAAAGTGAAAACATCCTTGTGCCACAACAGGCTGCCTTTAGGCAGTGCTACTCTACGGAAGATCAGACAACCTACCTCTCTCAAGAAGTTGAGGATGCATTCCAAGAGAAGAAGCTGGTACTTGCGGCTTGGATAGATCTGAAGAAAGCCTTTGACAAAGTCTGGAAAGAAGGTCTGATGAAGAAACTGAGAAACTGTAAAGTCAATGGAAGAATGTACAAATGGGTAAAAGCATACTTGCACAACAGAAGAGCCCGAGTACAGATAGACGGTCTCAAGAGCAAGAAAGTATTACTGCGTCACGGTGTTCCCCAGGGCGGAGTCCTGTCCCCAACACTTTTTCTAATCTTCATCAATGATCTTGTTGCTAATCTACCCAATGGAATTAAAGCGGCAATGTACGCTGATGACCTGGTTTTGTGGAGCGCAAATGAACATGCATCAGTGGCCACCATATTGCTACAAAGAGCTGTAGATACATTTGTTGCATGGGCGGATAGATGGTGTATCAGCATAAACACTGACAAGTGCAGCACCACTCTATTTACTCTTTCTCCGAAACAAAAGGCAGGGAGCATTCAGATAAATGGAACACCCCTAAGAGAAGATAAGGAACCAACATACCTTGGTGTAACATTTGACGACAGGCTGACATGGAGAAAACACATTAAAAAAGCAGTAGCAAAAGCCAGAAGGAAAATTGCCATCCTGAGAAAGTTAACTGGAACCACATGGGGAGCCAGTGGGAAAATACTTAGCAAAGTTTATCAACAGAGCATACGACCACACCTGGAATACGGGTCAACTGCATGGTGTTCGGCAGCAAAAACCACACTACAAGAGCTGGACAAAGTGCAAAATCAAGCTCTTAGAGTCATCACAGGAGGGATGAAATCAACCCCTATAGTAGCAATGGAGAAAATGGGGAGGACACAAGCTTTAAGAGAACGCAGAGATACAAAAACACTAATACAAGCAGAAAAGTTTCTCAGCTTGCCAGGCCACCCTATGAAGAACAGATTTGAAAACTTAGCTTTGGGGCGGTTGAAAAGAAGTAGTTTCATCCACCAGGCCAAACAACTCTGCAGAGAAACCATCGATCTTCCCACAGTTGATATCCCCCTGACAACTATTCCAGAGCGAACCCCGTGGAAAGATGAACATAGAATATCACTACAAATCCAGTCAAAAGTGAGAGGAATATTTGACAAGGAAGAACAGAACAGTGTACAGCGCAGAACAGCCACTCTCAGCTTCCTTGATGACGAATACCCACAGGACCTCTGGATCCGAGTCTACACAGATGGGTCAGCACAAAATGCTGTTCGAAATGGAGGAGCGGGAGTGTATATAGAATACCCAAATAACACTAGAGACACGGCCAGAATTCCAACAGGAAAGTACTGCCATAATTATGATGCTGAAATTGAGGCAATCAAGATAGCCACAGAGAAATTACAAAATACCAGCCATGGTACACAACCTGTGGTGATATTGACAGATGCAAAATCCGTAATAGAGGCGCTCCTGTCTGGGAAATTGCCAGTTCTGAGGACACTACTTTCTGAACTTAGCAGTCATCGTAAGATCACCATACAGTGGATACCATCCCACTGTGGAATCCCCGGAAACGACAGAGCTGATCGATTGGCTAAGGAAGGAGCACAAAAAGAACAAACAGATGTGCCTATTACATACCACCAAAAGAAAAGAATGATCAAATCAGTCAGAAGGCCACCAAACCTTACTCAAGACGACTACCACGTTATGGACAGACCAGAACAGGTCATTCTTCTGCGCCTCAGAACAGGACACAATAGATTACGCAACCACATGTATACAAAATTCAATATTGGTGACTCAGCCATGTGCACATGTGGTTTGGCGTCGCAGACAGAAGAGCACATACTCCAGGATTGCCCAAACTACAACATATCCAGGCGAACCTTCTGGCCTAGAGAGACAACAGTGGAAGATAAACTCTATGGACCGCTGAATGAACTAAAAAAGACTGTTAGATTCATACAAGAGACAACATTGCAGTTATAAACATAATTTAGGCGAACGAAAGAAGAAGAAGAAGATTTGGCTCTTTTTTTTCTCTTTATTTAATACGTGAAGTACACTTATTCTGTGCGTTTTGTCAGGTAAACAACCGATTGTTAATAAAAATGGACCATTCTTTCATCTTGACACGGAGTTCTGGAACGAATTAAGTTCGTAACCCGAGGTACCAATGTACTTCTATTTACTCTCTCTACTAATAGGACATCCATTCAATATAATACATAGGACATCTGCCTCCACATTTGGGTTATCCATGGAGTACCACACAACCGATCCCTTGTCTTGATTTATAACGGTCCCTGCGTCCCTGCACCACGCCGCCACACTATTTACTGCAATCTGTAAGTTTTCAGTCAAACTTTCTGTCTATACACCAGCACATTGTCTGCAAATGTCAAGATTCTACCAACACTCGGTGTCTAAATAGCTGTCACTTTGCTGGTGTAGACATTAAGCAGCACTGAGGACATGGCAGATTTATGTGGCAACCCAGATGTAATAGTACAATGGTCAGAAGTCCAAGAACTCATGCGCAGTGCAACCTTACGCTCATGAAGGACTGCCGTAACCCATCTGACAAGACAAGGGCAGACCTCCATGTCCAACAGTGTGTATATCAACCGATCATACCTGATCCTGCTATACACATCCTCCGGGTCAAGAGCTACTGCCACTGTCTCCTGTTTATCCTGGAAGCTTTCATAGACATCAAATGCAAAAATTGCCGCAATGGCCCTCAGGTGTCCTTCCCAGGCCGGTAACTCCCGAGCCCTCTCGAAAGCAGATTACGACTTTCCAAATGTCGCTGGAGCCTGCGTGCTACTATACAAAAAAAAAAAAATAATGAAGAATAAAGCGATGTCGCATTTGGAAATAACGCGAATGTTCCAGGTCGCTATTTGCAGCGACTGATCATCGAAGACAACTTGCAACAATGCAGGAACGCATATTAACGAGATATATAGAGATTTATTCTTCGGGAGATGTTTGTGTTTTTAAAGCGCCAGATGATCAAGGGCTGACGAAAGAGCATGTTTGGGGATGCGTGAATATGGATGTACTCGTCGGTCTGACAAGATGGGACGTATGAGAAAAAATAATACGACGTATTTTCAACAAACGTGCTACACATTACAATTCCTGCTAGAGGTGGAGCATTCATGGGTTTCCCGGTGTGCTATAATGTCGATTATTAAATCAATCAGTCAATCAAACCCAGTAGTAATAGAGTTAACACTAAAACATAATCGATAATCACGCGATTCTTAGACAACGAGATGTATAATTGCACAAAGGTATAAGTGCCGATCGTTTAGAAAGCAATGGCAAACTACTGAACGTAAACTTGCCAAGAAATCAAAATCAGCCAAAAAATTATGGGGTTGAGTGCAACGTCCTGTAGAGGATATGCGAATAACTTTAAGAAACTCTCTATCATCTAAGTCCTTAAGGCATGTATTCTTATCTACATCCATATTTTTCCCGGTGTGCTATAAATTTGATTATTAAAGTAATCAGTCAATCAAACCCAATAGTAATAGAGTTAACACCAAAACAACAATTGATAACTATACTGTTCTCAAACAATGAGAAGTATAATTGCACCACGTGAGTAACTCTCCATCTCCTAAGTCCTAAAAGAGTTTATTCTTATTTCGCGGCAGTAATTTCTTCATTGTATAGCATCGACGCGGTTGCCAGAATAAAAGCGTTTATTTTTATTTCTCGGTCGTAATTTCTTCTTTGTCAATGTGGTCGTCAGAATAAAAGCGTTTATTCTTATTTCGACGTTGTAATTTCTTAGATGTAGAGTGTTGACGTGGTCGTCAGTACAAAAGCGTTTGTTTTTATTTCGTGGTCGTAATTTATTCATTGTAGAGCCTCGATGTGGTCTTCAGAATAAAAGCGATTGTTTTTATTTCGCGGTCGTAATTTCTTCATTGTAGAGTCTAGACGTGGTCTTAAACTTACCGTGCTCAGATGGCACATTATGCGGCTTAACTCCTACACTGACGTAAAGTTGGACTTGATCGCCGACATCTCGTTCAGAAATCAAATGCACGCTACTATACGAACAACTACACCCCCCCCCCCCCAATTTAACATGTGTATTGATTGCAACGTCCTGCAAAGAACATGCAACATTTAGACAGATGGAAGCAAATACGTGTGAGCTTACTGCATTCACATCCAGCTGTATACTACCTCAAAACACAAGTCCAGAGATAAACTTTCAGTAATCAGAGTGAATGATGGCTTCTATATGTCAACACACGGTACATAAATAGATACAGACATAGTGTCCTGATTTAAATAAATCATTGTGCACCGTACTTAGTTTATATAGCATACAATTGAAAGTGAAAATGACGCCGAAAATTAAACATGTCGTACCAAGAAGGAGAAAGTTCCCACTTAATCAAACGAAACGGAAAATAATGTTTCCTCAAGTTTTACATGCGCGCAGGACACTCCACTTATCCGGTGCTTTCCGGTGCTTAGCGAATGTTGTAGTCTGGGACACATCGCGAAGAGAGCCTTTAGTATTAATAATTTGTCACTCGCCCATGTGTCACGGAGAATTCAAAGTGGAAGTAAAGAATTATAACACTGCAAACCTCCCAAGCTTGCCAAAAAAGGCGAATAAAGTGGGGTGGTCAGAAATTGGCTATATCAGACTATAGAAAACCATCAGCTAACGTTCAACCATGACCTGGCCTATAGAAAATTTTTATGCGTAGTAGTGGGACTATGCTCAACTAAAAGCCTCAGGGGTAACAGATTTTATTTTCGCATGTCCTTTATAAAACATCCCTGTCAACATCAGCATCTTTCAGCTGATTTTTTTGCAAGATTACGCTCAGTAGTTTGCCATTGCTTTCTGAGCGACCGGCTCACATACCCCTTAAGTTACCGACGCGGTTAGAACCACTACCGATTCTCGCCGTCGTCATGTTACTCACGAGAGTATACGGGATTACGGAGAAAGTCGCTAACCTCAAGGCCAGGGAGACCGACGGGGTAACAGAAGAGGAGGAATAATAATTTGCCACTGGAAAACTAACAAGCAAGAAGTATTGTTTGAAAATTACACTTCTGAAATGCACAGAACAATTCACAGATGACACATAATGGTGGTGAATAATTTTTATACAGCTGGAAATGGAATAAAGAAAAAAGGAGAAAATGATTGCAGATAAAGCACACACAGAGTGTGAGAGACGTAAGATTGTGCATGATGGTGGAAATCTCCAGGATGGTGGAAATGACCATGTTTTCACATGCATCCACTGTGGATAAACATATATACTTTACTTATTTTCTTATTATATACTTTATTTACTTTCTTAATTACTACATACTTTATTTACTTATTTACTTACTATAAACTTTACTTACTTAGTGTTGATTGATTGATTTAGGAACCGACATCACAGCATTCGGGGCTTTCCCATAAGGGCTCCGTACATACTATAAGCTAATACATAATTTATACTTAATTAGTATATAATTTACTTATTTACTTTCTTACTTACTACTTACTTTATTCACTTACTTAATATATAATTTACTTACTTACTTACTTACTTAGTATATTACTTACTTACTATATACTTTATTTACTTACATACTTAGCGTATACTTTACATATTTACTTTGTTAGTTACTACATACTTTATTTATTTACTTACTTACAATATATTTTACTTACTTACTATATACTTTACTTAATTACTTACTATATACTTAACTTACTTACTTACTTAGTGTATACTTTACTTATTTTCTTATTAAACACTGTATTTACTTACTTATTTACTATATACTTTACTTACTTACTTATTTATTTATATATTTTACTTATTTACTTTCTCACCTGCTACATACTTTATTTACTTACTTACTTGCTGTATACTTTACTTACTTACTTACTTAGTATACAATTTAGGTATTTAATTTCTTACTTACTTACTTACTTACTTACTTACTTACTTACTTATCTGTCTACTTACTTACTTACTATATACTTTACTAACTTACTCACTTAGTATATATTTTACTTATTTACTTTTTATATAGTTTATTTACTTACTTACTTACTATATACTTTACTTACTTAATTACTATATACTTTTCTTACTTACTGTATACTTACTTACTATATACTTTTCTTAATATATACTTTACTTTTCTTACTTACTATTTACTTTAGTTACTCTATACTTTACTCACTCACTGACTGACCATTGTCATCTTGCCGTCTTGACAGACGATAGTTTGTGCTTCAAAAAGGCATAATAATATGATGTGATGTAATAACTTTTACCCATGGCGGTAGCGAATGTGACTGATAAGGCTAATTCGCGTTGTAAATGTTCGTTCACAGTGGGTGCATGTGAACACGTGGTCATTTCCACCATCATGCACCATCTTAGAACTTACAATCACGCTCGGTGTGTGACCTATCTGCAATAATTTTCATCCTTTGTCTTTATTCCATTTCTGACGTTTGCCCTCTATGCAACACATTCAGTGGCGGACTTGCTCCCAATGTGCATTATCAATGCCTGTATCAATCATGTCCGTTTACACACATCTTTATATCGTATTAGAGGCCGACCCTGAGATCTCTTACCTATCTGTAATTCACCAAAAAATGATGTCCTTTGGTATTCTACCATCATCCATCCTCCTAAGATGTCCTATCCATCTAAGTCTACGAAGACTGAGCATGGAATAAACCGTCACACAATCTGATATTTCCAATACTTCAGTATTTGTTATTTTGTCTTGCCACTTAATACCAAGTATTCTTCGCAGACACCGCATATGAAAGCTATTTAAACGTTTCTCTTGGTGTGAGTACGTTGTCCAGGTTTCACTGCCATAAAGAAGAGTACTAAGGACACAGGCTTGATAGACAAGGACTTTTGTTTTGGCAGTAAGCTTCCTGTTCTCCCAGACTCTTTTTCTTAACGTGTTCATTGTTGTTGCTGCCTTACCAATCCGGGTGTTGATTTCCTGATCTAGGGATAATTTGCTATTTACCACTGATCCTAGATATGTAAAATGGTCTACCATCTCTAGTTCGGCGTCGTCAATAGAGATTGATAGGTACCCCATGTGCACCTTGAGACATAATCTGTGTCTTCTTTTTGATAATTGTTAAACCAAATTCAGAACAAGCATTGGATAATGCAGATAATAGACATTGTAATTCTTCCTCAGAGTGGGTCGTAACTGCAACATTATCTGCAAATAGCAACTCTATTATCAGTACCCTCCTAATGTTGGTCTTGGCCTTCAATCTCTGAGCATTATAGAGGCGGCGATCTGAGCGTGAGTGAATGTATATACCACCATCCTGATCACGAAAGGAATATTTCAGTAGAAGTGAAAAGTATATTCCAAAGAGGGTGGGAGCTAGTACACAACCTTGCTTAACTCCACTCTTGATTTCAAACTCTTCAGAAGTTGCACCATCAAACTTGATTATACCCTTCATGCCTGTGTGGAACGATTCCACAATGGACAGAAGAGTTGGTGGGCAGCCAATCTTCTTTAGTGCCTTGAACAGACCCTCACGACTGACCAAATCAAATGCCTTTGTGAGGTCGATGAAGGCAATAAACAGTGGTTGATTCTGTTCACGGCATTTTTCTTGCATTTGTCGCAATGATAATATCATATCAATGGTTGACCGGTTCTGTCGAAAGCCACACTGTGATTCGGGGTAGACTTGATGTCCTAGGGCTTGAATTCTGTGCAGAACAATTCTGGCAAATACTTTTCCAACAATACACAGAAGTGAGATACCCCTATAGTTGTTGCAGTCGCTCTGATCGCCCTTGTTCTTGTACAGTGTTATGATGCTTGAATCTTTGAAATCCTGTGGGACTTGTCCTTCTCGCCAGCATAGCTCTATTAGCTGGTGGATTTGTAGAGTGAGTGTTTCTTGATCATGCCTGATTACCTCTATTGGAATCCCATCCTTACCTGCAGCCTTGCCAGATGCAAGTTCATTTATAGCACACTTAATTTCTGTTATGGTGGGAAGTGTGTCCAGGTGGTCAAGAGTTGGTAGAGCCTCTATGGCGTTGAGGGCATCATCCGCTAGTTTGGTCTCACTTTAGTAAAGCTCCAAATAACTTACTAACTATATACTTTACTTATTGTATACTTTACTTTACTTACTTACTATATACTTTACTTTCTGTATATTGTAATTTACTTTACTTACTTTGTATATGCTTTACTTACTGCATACCTTACTTACTGTATACTTTCCTTTTCTTACTTACTATATACTTTACTGACTGTATACTTTACTTACTTACTATATATTTTATTTGCTTACTTACTTTATAGTTACTTACTTACAATATACTGTACTTACTGTATACTTAACTTTACTTACATACTGAATACTTACTTACTTACTTTACTTACAGTAAATAGGAAATCATAGTCCTGACAATGGGTCGACATTTCACTGTTTCAATTCTGAAGTAAGCAAACCTAGATTTTCCTTCTTGTAAGTCTGATATCACTGAGATATACTCGATGATATTCCATCAGCGTGCGGACCGGCCAGGTGCCAAACTCTCCTGTTTTGTTACAGCTTGGTATATCATACCAGACCGACAACCATCTGTCACAGAAGTAACCCTGTTCCAGGATTTGCCGATACATTTATATACGAATGTTAACCAATTAAAGACCAATTATTAACCTTGGCTGCCAGGTCGATCTAAAGTGGATACAAATAGTGATGCAGTCGTTGCAAAGAGCAATTGGAACGTCTTTTCATACATATTTAAGTCTTATTTTATTTGAATATTTGCAGTAGTGAGTCCCTATGATAACTCTCTGGTAATGACATTTAATATATTATATATTAATAATAGGTCTTTACTTATCTCATTTGACCGCATTAATTATATTAATCATCAGTGATTTTATGCAACCAAGACAAGCCATGCCTTAGAAAATGACATTCAATGTTGAGTTTATAAATTTGCTTTATTTGACATCAATGTGTTCTGTGTCTATCTAAACAAAACGTAACCTAACACAGTGACTCATTTGTCGTGTAACAACAGGATAATAATTATTTATTGGGATATTTGTTTATAATAATAAATATTAAGTTAATAACTATAGCACCATATTGTTTTGCTTAATTGCTTTATTAATAGTATTTAATGTGTTTGTCGTTTAGTTTAAACAGTGCCCTGGTGATGTGTATTTTACAACTTACACCACTTGGTATACCGACATCTGGAATTAATTGAGCAGCGGCTGGCCGAGTGGCTAGAAAGCTGGATTATCCTTCAGAAGACCCGGGTTTGAATCCTCAGTAAGGTGTGGAGTTTTTTTTTCTGTCTGGGCAAAAAGAAAACTCTAACCATCACAGTTTGCGGCGACTGCACTAGCCAGGCGGTCTTAATCCCTCAGGCACAAGACCGCCCTGCCATACACTGCAAGGTACTATAATGACAGTTAATGACAGACAGGCATGATGTTGACCGCATCAGCCATCGAGTGTCGATTGGTCTATACAAATATAGAGCTAGCACTATATACCTAAATAGAGTCTGGGAGAACAGGAAGCTGACTGCCAAAACAACATCCTGGTATATCAAGGCTGTGTCCTGAGTACTCTTCTTTATAGCAGTGAAGCCTCCTAGTCAGCTTACTCACCAAGAGAAACGTTTAAACAGCTTTCATATGCGGTGTCTGAGAAGAATACTTAATATTAAGTGGCAAGGTATCACCACAAATATCCAAGTATTGGGAAGATCATATTGTGTGACGGTTTGTTCATTTTTGTGTGTGAATTACAGATGGGTTAAAGTTCTCGGGGGCGGCCTCTGCAATGGTACAAAGATGTGTATGAGCGGGACATGATCCATACAGGCATTGGTATTGCACGTTTGGAGCAAGTCGCTGCTAATCGCTTTGCGTGGAGGAAATATATTAGGAATGGAACAAACAAATGTGAAAATGATTGTAAATAGGTCCCACTTGAACGTGCGAGACGTCACAACAGTCATGGAGTTCAGTTTTTATATCTTTTTTGTTTGAAGCATAATGTAACAATCTATGTCTGTCAAGGCGGCAAAGTGCCTGCACTATGTACCCAAAACGCCCAAAAGCATTGAAAAGATTGAATTGTCAGAAAATTTACAGGTATCTATTTTAGTCTGTGTCCACCCAAGAGCTTAGATTAGTTTTTCTAACATCTGGGAAGTAAATGTGGCCACGGGTAATACTGATCACATCACCGAGCCAGTACCAATTGTTGGCCGATACATGTATGGTTCTAGTACCATATGCCCAAATGTACCTTGCTGTTTGTACAAGGGTCGTTTACATATTTATGTAAGTCTGCAAGCGCCCGCTGGACATCGAGGTAGAGACTGTTGACAATTACAAGCGAAGTTATGTCGGGAATGTGTGACCAACCAATGTCTAATTCCAGCCGTTACATAAACTGGACATCGAGGTAGAGTCTGTTGACAATTACAAACGAAGTTATGTAGGGAATGTGTGACCAACCAATGTCTAATTCCAGCCGTTACATAAACTGGACATCGAGGTAGAGACTGTTGACAATTACAAGCGAAGTTATGTAGGGAATGTGTGACCAACCAATGTCTAATTCCAGCCGTTACATAAACTAGACATCGAGGTAGAGTCTGTTGACAATTACAAACGAAGGTATGTAGAGAATGTGTGACTAACCAAGGTCTAATTCCAGCCGTTACATAAACTGGACATCGAGGTAGAGTCTGTTGACAATTACAAACGAAGTTATGTAGAGAATGTGTGACTAACCAAGGTCTAATTCCAGCCGTTACATAAACTGGACATCGAGGTAGAGTCTGTTGACAATTACAAACGAAGTTATGTAGAGAATGTGTGACCAACCAAGGTCTAATTCCAGCCGTTACATAAACTGGACATCGAGGTAGAGTCTGTTGACATTTACAAACGAAGTTAGGTAGAGAATGTGTGACTAACCAAGGTCTAATTCCAGCCGTTACATAAACTGGACATCGAGGTAGAGTCTGTTGACATTTACAAACGAAGTTATGTAGAGAATGTGTGACCAACCAAGGTCTAATTCCAGCCGTTACATAAACTGGACATCGAGGTAGAGTCTGTTGACAATTACAAACGAAGTTAGGTAGAGAATGTGTGACTAACCAAGGTCTAATTCCAGCCGTTACATAAACTGGACATCGAGGTAGAGTCTGTTTACAATTACAAACGAAGTTAGGTAGAGAATGTGTGACCAACCAAGGTCTAATTCCAGCCGTTACATAAACTGGACATCGAGGTAGAGTCTGTTTACAATTACAAACGAAGTTAGGTAGAGAATGTGTGACCAACCAAGGTCTAATTCCAGCCGTTACATAAACTGGACATCGAGGTAGAGTCTGTTGACAATTACAAACGAAGTTAGGTAGAGAATGTGTGACTAACCAAGGTCTAATTCCAGCCGTTACATAAACTGGACATCGAGGTAGAGTCTGTTTACAATTACAAACGAAGTTAGGTAGAGAATGTGTGACTAACCAAGGTCTAATTCCAGCCGTTACATAAACTAGACATCGAGGTAGAGTCTGTTGACAATTACAAACGAAGTTAGGTAGAGAATGTGTGACCAACCAAGGTCTAATTCCAGCCATTCCAGAAACACTGCTTGGTCCATACACGTGCTACTACTTCTACTTCTCTGTAATGATTGTTGCGTGTGGATTAGCTTTCCATAGTACCAATGTCCCTCGCCATCAGGCGAAGCCACTCCAACTTCTTGGGTACTTGTAATTTACGGGAATCATGACCTGGTTATATATTTGTATGCTCTCCAAAGATGCGAATTTCCAGTACCAGTCTTCCAAACCCCGCTGTGTTCCTAGCTTAGGGAGAGGAGAGAGATCTACACAGTCCTCACTTATATGGTACTTCTGTATCAGATCGGGTGAATGGTATTCGGTACCTGGCCAGAAAGAAAGTCTATATACCATAGTCCGATAGTTGCAACTCCTTCTCAGGGATCAAACCTCTTTAACGCCAAGATATGTCATCATCATCATCATCATCATCATCATCATCATCATCATCATCATCATCATCATCATCATCATCATCATCATCATCATTACCAAGTACCTTACCGGCTGTCCTGGGCGGTCATGCTTCCCCACAGATTGCGATCTCTGACAGCATGGATCAATCTATATGCTGACCCTTTCTATGCCATGTCTTTTTCTCTCTCTTTCAACAAATATTTCCGGTTGTCACAACCTGTTAAATTTTTCTCATATAGGGGCCAACAAATTAATGACTGCCTCTTCTTGTTGTAATTTACACATCTGTCAAAGTAATTAACAACTCAGGCTTTCTAGAGGATTCTCAGCCAAGCACTCACCCAGTACAAGTAGCACACATTGGTCCCTGGTTACCGCTTACTATATTGTTACCAAATAAAATCAAAGATCAGAATTCCATTGAACATGGTTCACTTTCTGTTTGTGATTTCTTGGCAAGTTTGCATTCAGTAGTTTGTTCCACTTTCAGTATGTGATTTCTTGGCAAGTTTACGCTCAGTATTTTGTCATTGCTTTCTTATACATACCATTGTATAAAAACCAGTGCAAGGAGATCTGCTTCCATATTGCCCACTTCTGTGCTTCGAATGATGCATGTCAGATAGCTAATATCGTTATTAACCCCTTAGTAACAGCGCCCTTTGTCCACATTCTAGCGCTGGTGTGTTGTGTGGGTAGCTGGACTTATTGATAACGTCAGGTGTGCAACCGAGCCGTCACTTTTGCATAGCCTTTACCAGACGTTAGTTAGTTAGTAAGTCGCGGTTCCAACTTCACAGCAACGGGTCGTCCCCATTATGCTATGTTCCTGTGCCAGTGAATATCACACAAAACGCCCCCCCCCCCCCCCCAACTGGCCAATGCGTAAAGTGGAAAAGACAGGAGTCTCGACAAACAACAGCCCCACGAAACACACAGTTCATCTCTGATGGAATCGGCAGTCTTTTTCCCATCCGGATGTTTCCTAGATGTTCACCCACACAGTCTAGACACCTCTAGATGTTGTCTGTTCCGTTTTCAGATGTTTAGCAATGTCGTCGCCAGAATGCCAACACAAAAGTCCTCCACGAAACCACACAGCCCATCTTCGGTGGAAGCGGCAGCCATTTTCCCATCCGGATGTTTTCCTAGATGTTCACCTACACATTCTAGATATTTCTAGATGTTGTTTGTTCCATTTCTAGATATTTCCTCGGGCAGTTGTAAAAACATTTCACTGTACATAATGATAATGCCGTCGCCAGAATGCCAACGCAAAAGTCCTCCACGAAAATACAGTTCATCGTCGATGGCAGCGGCAGTCAACCAGAAGCCCAGCAGCCACGCATTTCTGCATAAGGCAAAAACCGGTCAACTCTGGGACATAGCCAGCTGCCATCGCTCTGAACATGCAGTCACGTTCCAAAACACCTCGGGCAGATTCAAAAGCATTTCACACAAAATTCACAGCTCACAGTGTCGCGCCACGCACTCACTCAGTAGCAGGGCGACGGAACCATCAAGCCTCCTTAGTCGCCTCTTACGACATGCATGGTAAGCTACAGTGTTGCTATTCTTTGCTTCCCTTATGGGCCCCGGCAACACACAGGTGTACCAGACGTTGCATTGCCATTCAGCTCCTATTGGTTGTTTGTGAATTAGCACGCGATTTTACGTTCAGTATTGTGGCGTCGGACAGACAGATATTGTTAAGAGCATTCATCTTTCCCGTTTCAACATACGCCTGTGAGACCAGGACACTTCCTAAACAAGCTGAACATCGTATAAATGACTATGAATATAAATGTTATATACGGGTTCTAAGAATACCTTGGATACAGAAGAGAACAAATGCAACCAGGCGATAAGATATGAATACTGAAGAAGGTTGGCTACTAAAGACGATACAACACAGAAAATTGAAATATGTTGGTCACTTGGAACATCATGACAATTTGGAGAGAACAATCATGAAGGGGCATATGCCCGGGAAGAGAGGAAGAGGAAGGCCAAAGAGAGGATGGGTGCAGGATGTTGCAGAAGATCTCCAGATGGGTGTATCGGACGAGGGACATCTTGCTCAAGACCGAGACGTTTCCCGAAACGTTGTTATTGGAGCGAGATTCTGCGAAGGACAATCTACTGAATGAATGAATGTGTAAGTTAGCCATTGGTTTCAGAACGGGAAATCAACTTTTCAGTCCAACTGACCATACTGTAGAACGATCCCACTAAGCCGCTGTAAGAAAAGAATGTTTAACATCGTTATATCTCTTAGCGACGCTGACTTCCAACTGAGCTGAACTTCGAGGATAACGAGGACTCTTCACTAGTGTGCTCTGCCTTCATCTTGAGTCAGGCTTCACTGGAAGTGGCTGTGGCTGGCTCTATTCCTACTGTGCATTATAATACCGCTTCCAATGCTCGTGCTACACCGGACAGTAGATATATACAGGATATGGCTAGGATATCCACACTGTATAGTTTCAGTTTTCTTCTGCTATTGGGACAGATTGCTACAGACAATAATTGATGGTTGATAAGTAAAAGGTAACTAGAGTACAAACTTGTACTCGGTTTCGGGGCTGATCAGCTCTAGTTCTACAGTAATATCAGGTTAAGGTGTTTCAGCGATTCAACTATAACCGACTACCAAAATATAATCATAATTCAAAGTAGCATTGTGGTGCTGCAGAAACCTAACCTGCTCAAAGTTGATTTTTTCGTCACGATAAATGCAAGACACAGGTTTCAGTATATGTAACTTTGATATATGATCTCACAATTTCTAATTTCGCTTCAAACGTTGTTTGAAGAGTTATTCACTTATTAGTTGCAATGACATACAGTATCTCAAGATATTTTAATTCTATAAATAGTTATTATAATTCTTCTGTTTAAGCAAATTAACCTTTCTTTATAATTCAAAATTTATGAGACTATTACTGAACTTTTCTTTAATTGGCCGTAAGCGATAAGTTGTTAACAGACAGTAATTTTCACTTCGTAGTAAAGTATTCTTTCATTACTTGCAATGTTAAAAGCCATTTGAGGAAGTGCAAATATATTTCCATGTGCAAAAAATCTGTAGGATAAGCTATAATATCTGTCATAACTTTCGGTAAAAGATTTGATGGTTAAATACTTACTATATGGATTTTATAATCAGATTATTCAGCCCGGATATAGATTTGCGTATTTGACTATATAGATGCCATCTTTGCTCTTACACAACTATTAGAAAAATCAATCGAATTTAATGGAATACTCTACTTAGCCGTGTCGACCAAGAAAAGGCAGTTGATAGAATAGATAGAAACAAGATGTGGAAATCCTTAAAACATATGGAGTGGGTACACATATAACAAACTTATGTAGAAGCTTATCAAGCAACAGTGAATGCACGGTAAGAACAAATGGAGAATACTCAGAACCCTTCACCATAAGATCCGGATTACGACAAAGTTATGTCCTGTCCCCACTCGTGTACTAACCTATATATAGACATAATATGTAAAGAAACCAGCCAAAGAGGAACCGTAACAACACCGTATGAAGAACAGAACACAGAAGAAGAACCAACGGCAAATCACACCATTAAAAACTCCTATTTGCGGACGATCAAACATTAATAGCACAATCAGAATCAAAATAAGGAGACCACATAAATAGTCTGAACAACGTGTGTATGGAAAATAACATGAAACTAAGCATAAGTAAAACAGAAGTAATGACTATAACCAAACAAGAAAGCACAATAAACATTCATCTAGAACAGGGGTCACCAAACTTTTTTCACGGCCGGATAACTGACAAAATGACGAGCGCGGGCCGGATACTCATTCTGTACAATAATTGCACCGTTGTCCGTAGCGAAGGTCTTACGGACGCGGTTCGTAATCCCGTATACCCGCGGATACCCGCATGCGTGATCTGACAGCAGACCGCGTTGTGTTGGTTTTTTACGCAATGGTATCGGTGTCGGTCGTTCAGAAAGCAATGGCAAACTACTGAACGTAAACTTGTCAAGACATCAACACAAGCAATAAATGCTGGTGTCGACTACAAACGTCCTGTAAAGGATATGCAACTATCTTTAACAATACTTGCAAGCCAGAACGAAAGCTCTGGTAAAAAAGAAAGCTCTAGTAAAAAAAAAGAAGAAAAACTAAGTTAATCATGGGTGAGTGGCGTGCAATGCACACAACCCCCCCCCCCCCCCCAAAGACAACCTACATATTTATTTACTTTAAAAAGTTATCAAAAAGGCGACGTTAGCGAAAAGATAGTTACATCAGACCTAGAGTGCACATATCCAATTCTCATAAACTAAGCAGCAAAAAAAAAAAAAAAGTTAGGAGATTTGTGAAACTGATATTTGGCTTTCAAGATATTGTCAATTCTTGGTTTGCAATTGCTGCACCCAATCAAGAGAATTGCTTTCAAATGTTCATCAGTCAATCTTGTTCGATGTGTTGACTTAACATACTTAATATTTGAAAATGTTTGCTGATTGACTTAAGTTGTTCCAAACACTGGTGCCATACCAGCGGCAAATTTCTTCAGTTTCCGAAACTCAACATCAAGTAAGCAGTGGTAAAATTCAATAAGTGTTCCTTCTCAGTGCTTCTCTTTCAACAAGTCATTTGCTTGCAAATCAATGAGTTCCAACTGTAGTTCACTGGCACATCATCAAGGTTTTAATAGAACGGATTCTGGAACAGAAGAATGTTACTCTCAGTTCTGTCAAGATCTGAAAATCTGATTGTAGCGTATAGCTCTTTAAAACAGTGAAAATGAGAAAAGTTTTCTCCTTCCAATGTGCTTGAAACAATGATAGCTTTCTCCAAAATCCTTTATTGATTCTGTAGAGATTTCAGACGAGGTTATTTTTCCCTGAAGTTTCAAATTCAGTTCATTCATGTGAGATACGATGCCGACGAAAAATAACAACACTGACAGCCAGGTAGGATCTGACAGCTGTGGGTCAGCTCTTTTTTCAGTGAGAAAAACATCTATTTCGTTTCGGAACTTGTAAAAAAACGAAACAGGACTTTACATCAGCAGAGCCACATCACTGATGTGTGATAAGGTAAGTTAGAGAATTAAGAATCAATTTCTTCAAGAAAAGCTTGGAACTGACGGTGATTGAGTGCATGTCCCAGAATGAAGTTCGCTGCAGAAACGGCTGGTTTCAGTACACAAGTAATATCTAAGTCTTTCCCGCAGAATGCTTGCTATGTATGATGCAGTGTAAGAACAGAGCGCCAGGAATTTGCAAATCTTCCAACTGAGTCCTGATCTGCCCCAACAGACCTTTCCTCACTCCAGCCATGTTTTTGTTTTCCTCCATCAACTGTAACAACTCGAAGCTGATTCCAATGAAGGTTATAGTCATGCAAAACATTTTGCATTTCCACGAAAATGTCTCTTCCAGTTGTTGTTCCATTCATGCTGCAAACGGATGCCAACTCTTCCGTTATCTGAAAATGAAATTGACACCACCGATGAACACGAGAAGTTGTGACGTACTGGAAAAATCAGTAGACTCATCATGCGCCAGAGAATACCACAAAAAGTTCCTAATTTTCTCGCATATCTGTAGCACTGCCGGTCTCCCTGGCCCTAGGAGTTACCGACTTTCTCCGTAATCTCGTATATCCACGTGAGAACGTAACTTGCGCGAGAATCGGTAGCGGTTCTCGCCCTGTTGGTAACTTATATATATGAATATGTGAGCCGGCCGCTCAAAAAGCATTGGCAAACTATCGATCGTAATCTTGCTAAGAAATCGATAATCATCTGAAAGATGCTGATGTTTACAGCGATGACCTGTAAAGGATCTCATCTCATCTCATCGAGTTCTTCTTGTACCTTGCAGAGTCGAGGTGAAGTATAAACATCGTGAGAGTGACCGATTATGGGCTTCCTATATCGATATTCCCATGGACTCTGCTATCCCTCTGTCCAACTTTTAAATGGTCCGCCTCTTCCTCTGTTTCCGTCTGGTCTGTACATCATTGCTTTTTGTGGTATGCTGTTGACTGGTAACCTACTTGCATGGCCAAACCATTTGACTTGCTGCTTTCTATTAAAATCTAGTGCTGCTTTAACCCCCACTTTAGTCCTGATTTCTTCATTTCTGATCTTATCTCTTCTTGATACGTTGAGTATTCTTCTCAGGAATCTCATTTCTGTTGTAATTTTTTTTTTCTGTCATTGTCCAGGTTTGGCATTGGTAGCATAGAGTTGGTAGGAAGATTGTGTTGTAAGTGCTTTCTTAGTAGTTATTGATACATGTTTTTTCTTTAGTATTGGTGCCATTTGTCCAATGAGTTGATTTACCTTATTGCGCCTATTTTCAATCTCGTCTTCTGATCTTCCATTTGATGATATTATACTTCCTAGGTACTTGAAATTTTTTACTTGTTTCAAGGGATGTTCGTTTAGGTGAATTGTTGTTGTTTGTTCTTCTGTAGTCATTACCTCTGGTTTGCTTGTGCTAATTTTCATGTTATGTTCCCTACACATTTCGTTTTGACTATTCATGTGGTCTTGTAATTCAGCTTCTGATTTTGCCATTAGCGCCTGGTCGTCCGCAAACAGGAGTTCCCTAATGGTTAGATTTGCAGATGCTTCTTCTTCTGTGTTCTCGTCATGCGGTATTCTTGGTGTCTCTGTTTGGCAGGTTTCTTTACATATGTTGTCTATATGTGTTATGAACAAGAGAGGCGACAGGACACAATCTTGTCGTACTCCAGATCTTATGGAGAAGGGTTCTGAGTGTCCTCCAGTTGCTCTCACTATGCATTCACTGTTGTTGTATAAGCTTCTACATAGGTTTGTTAGATGTGTACTCACTCCATATTGTTTAAGGATTTCCCACAGCTTATTTCTATCTACTCTATCGAATGCCTTTTCTTGGTCGACAAAGGCTAAGTAGAGTGTTTCATTGAATTCGATTGATTTTTCTATAAATTTTCTAAGAGTAAAAATGGCATCTGTGCATCCTTTGTTTTTCCTAAATCCAAGTTATGTTTCACTTACCTGGGGTTCTAAAGTAGTTTGTAATCTTTTTTCAAGAATTTTGCAAAATATTTTCTCAGTATGACTTAACAGTGAAATGCCTCTGTATTGTGTGCAGTCTCTTTTGCTGCCTTTGTTTTTCCAAACTGGGATAATTATGGCGTTTCCCCAGTCTCGTGGTGTCTGTTGTTCTAACCAAACACGGTTGAATAGTCAATGTAGCCAAGCTTTTCCTACTTCTCTTGCTACTTTAATTAGTTCATTTAGTATTTCATCGTGTCCCGGTGATTGTTTCTTTTCTTAGTAGCCGACTCCCTGGCCGAGGAGTTAGCAGCTTTCTCCGTAATCCCGAATACACTCGTGGTTGACGTGAGTGCACGAGGATTGGAAGCGGTTCGAGTCGCAACAGTGACTTATGATAGTATGGAGCCGGTCGCTCAGAAAATGGTAGCGTGCTGATGAGCGTAATTTAGCCTAGGAATCAACATACAGCTGAAAGATGCTGATGTTGACCGCAATATCAAGAAACAGGATGAAAACGCGGGGGAAAAAACAATGTAGCCACAATGAAGGATGAAGTACACGGGATCTGAAAATGAAAAAGAAAACAAAATATTGAATTAGAAACATAATTAAAATCCTATTGAAACACAGGGAAAGCAGAAGACTAGGGGTCACTGGTGAAGCTACGTCTCACTAAAAATACATATAACGTTTATAGGTACCTTTGGTAATAGAATATATCTCATATTAGGGACGTTCATTTGAAACCCGTTCCAATGGCTTTCTTACAAAAGCGTGAAAGAAACATTAACAGGTGTGGTTGAATTAAACAAAGCATTCATTTTTAATGAATTATGCACCATGGATTGATCAGAAGAAGCCGCCGTAGACATTGAGGAAAGCATCCCATTGCTTAGGTAGGCGGCGAATGCCTTCCGTAAAAAAGGATTGTGGTTGCTCACTGAACCAAGTGTTTACCGCGTTCATTGCGTCTGCATCTGAATGAAATCGTTGCCCCTTGAGAGCTTTTTTAAGAGGTCCGAACAAATGAAAATCACACGGTGACAAATCAGGACTATAGGCTGGATGTTGCAGAATTTCCCACTTCTTTATTGCTTATGATTCCTGCACAATCTTTGCGACATGCGGACGAGCATTATCGTGCAACTAAATCCCCCGCGAGAAAGCATGCCGGTCGTGTATTCTTGATGGCTTTTTGCAGCTTTTCTTTAAAAAAAAAAAAAAACAGTCGCTTAAAAGTCGAGAGGGTCGACTTCATTGCACAGGGTTTTATCCCATATGGCTCTGTCTCTTTCCGCAGCGCGGAAAGCGTCCCATGAAGCACGAAATCCGTAGCTCTAGCGACGACCTACAGAAGTCTCCGATAAATTTAACTCGTGAATTGAGCCCACAACCTTCGTACCCAGAGTCAAACGGCTTGACCACTTCGCCACGGAAAATCCAAGTTGATATTGACACCATGTTCTCTAAAGTCGGCCAACAATAGCCCTTCATGATTTAAAAAAGATGCGCTCAGCATAACCTTACCAGCGGAAACCTGTAACTTGCATTTTTTGGCTTTTGGTGATCCAGCATGCTTCCATTGCATGCTCTCTATTTTGCTGTTCGACTCAAAGTGGTGACACCATGATTCATCGCCTGCCACTACGCAGAAGAGAAATGCATCACCCTCCACTCTGTAACGCAGCAAGTGGTTCAAACACCATCCCTCTTTTTGGTGGTCGGTCGACATACATGGTACCCACTGTGAACATACCTTACGATAGTGCAGTTTCTTAGGAACGATCTTTTGAATTGTCCCAATTGACACATCAAATTCTGTCGCTAGCGAACGTATGTGTCGACAACGGTTCATCTGTGCTGCTGCATCAATTTTAGCGATGATGTTTCTGTTGCAACAATATGCGCTTGACCTGGCCGTCGAAGATCTGTCGTGAACTGACGTCCTTTCCGATGCATTCGTGCCCAGTCTGCCACTGTTGTCTTCGACACACATTTGTTACCGTACGCTGCCTGCATTCTTCGATGCATGTCCACTGATCGACATACTTCAAATGAAAGAAACTGAATCACCGCTCTTTGAGATTCTTTGGGCGGATTTTGGATCAACCTGGCCATTTTCTCAACGGCCAGAAACATAACCTATGAATCATGGGACGAAAAGCAAGTGCTCTTTTCCAATTCAAATTCCAAATTCGGCCTCATCTAACCTGCTTTATCAGCTGTGGTTATTGTTGAGGTCCGTGGTTTTAGTGGGTTTATTCACCCTAATTCTTGTCTTGTGAGTCCTATCTCGGACTGGTTATGTGGCGTTTGTGTCTATGACGTCAGCGGTGGGATCGGTCGGCGGCTATCCTTTGTGCTCGTCTGTTCTTGTGGTTTTCTTTGTTGGTGTAGGCTCCTGGCTCGTCTGGCTTGACTGGCTGCAGTCCTTATAGGGACTGTCTATTAGGCCTTTTAGTCTCCTTTGTTGTGTATTTTCTGTAGGAGCTTTTCCACGGTTCTATTTTCCTTCTTGTACTTTTTTTCATCTTCGAGTTTTAGCTTCGACCATTCGCTTTTTTCCTCCGCGGTCAGCCATGGTTTTCTCTCTCCGTCTTCTATGTAGTACGAGTAGTCGGTATCCTGTTCCAAGATTACAGTTGGGTAATCTACCGGTCTCCTGAGTTTTTTTTTTTTTGGTTTCTTCTTTTCTCTTTCAATCCAGCACCTTTTGAATTCCTGGTATCTGAGTTTCTCCATCCTTGCCGACTCTCGTAGCTCCTCCAAGGTAAGCCCCCGGGCCTCTCCGTGTCGTCCCCAGGGTGCTCGTTTTGGTTTACTTCGGATGTCTGGCGGGATAGTGTCGTGGCTGGGTTGCTAGCTTTGTCTAGCGGTTCCGGCTTGGTCTCTTGTTGGATGTCATCTTGCGGTTCCTCTGTGTGCTTTTCTGTTTCTTGTGCTGGTTTGTTTTGGGTTGGCTCCCTTTCGATTGTTAGAATTTCTCTTACCGCTTTGATGTCTCGCAGAATCTCTTCATTTATCTTTGTCATCTGCCTCATATTCTCCACCTCTTGTTTGATGTCCCGCTGGATCTCCTTTATTTCGGCAAGAAGTTTCCCATTGTCGCTGGTTGGTGCCGATGTTTGCAGTAGCTTGACTTGCTACATTAGCTCCTCAATCTGGCTTTGCAGTTGTTCTTTCTCGGCTTCTGAGATGCATGTTGCTGCCTCGCACCTCCGCATTGCTTCGTTGAATGGTGTCTTTGTGGTGATGGCGATCGTTAAGACGTCTCTGTGTCTTTGCAGGTACGGACAGCCCAGGTAACTTGCTCCATGTTTGCCCAGGATGTTGGCGCACTTTCTTTTGTTGTTGGGTGCTCGGAAGTCCGTGTCCAGCTTAGCCAGCGGACACTCCTTGAAGGCGTGGTGATCGGTGCAGTATCTGCAGATTTCCGTCTTACTGCGACACGTAGCTCTGCTGTGGCCGGCCTTCTGACATCTGGAACATTGAGTGATTCTTGGAATGAATCTCTCTGGTTGCTGTATTCTCTTGATGAATGATATTGTGGTCGGCATTTCGCTGCCCTCCGATGTCACCACTGCCAAGGTTGTAGGTATCTTGGAGTAGGTGAGGAGCCGCTCCGCCTTCAAGTATCGGATGTGCAGATTCTCTTCTCGTAGCTGCTTCAGGATTTCTTCGTCTGTCAGCTCCTCTGGAATCCGCTTGACGACCCATCGAACTGTTTTTGAGTCGGTGTTTCCGACTCTGGTGTCTTTCTCCTCCTTCTCTGTTGTCTTGGTTCTTGACTGTGTTGGGCTGTCAATCTTCTCCCTCGTAGTAGCTTCAGTAATAGCTGTAGTATCAGGCTCTTTGATGCAGCTAGCAGGTAGGCTCTCCACGTTCTTCTTCTTGTTGTCGGCTCCCACGCTGCACATCTTGGCCGCCGCGTGTTTCTTGTTGTTGGACTTTCAACGTGACATTTTCCCGCGTATCAGGCTTCTTGACAGAATAATGCGACTTGACTTGTTAGCGCTCGCAGTGCGAATGACGACGACGGAAAGACAAGTGCTCTTTTATTCATTGGTCAGTATTTATCAGTTGGCTATGACATGATCATGTTCAACTTACGCAATTACGCGCGGTGCGGCACGAACGGATTTCAAATTAACGCCCCTCATAATAAGGCTTGCAAAATATAAATAGGGCCGGGCCTAAATAAGCTGCCTAGAGCAGAGTTTTTCAACCAGGGTTCCGCGAGTGGCAACATTTCTGCCCACCTGGTTTATTACATAAAGTAGGACGGACACTTGGATCATCGCACAGAGTTCTTTGAGTAATGTAAACATTTGCGTAAAAATCTGCTCTAGCAGAAAAACACTGACCTAGAGACCAGCTCGATTAACACCTTGACCGGGGAATTATTCTGAGCTGGGGATAATTTTCGCAATAACACTTGGATTCTATGACATTTTTATGCTATGTTTGCTACTGTATTGCCTCTATTCACGCTTGTAGTTTACTTACCTACCACTGTCAAATAAAGAAATGCTTGTTACATACCTATGAAATGGATGACTGGCAAAAAGAAGTAAATATTTCTGGAGCATCGGACCTGTCGTGACAACCGGTCGCATCTGGGGGAGGGACAGATGCGTGTGTGTGTGTGTGTGTGTGTGTGTGTGTGTGTGTGTGTGTGTGTGTGTGTTTGTGTGTGTGTGTGTGTTTCCATGGAAATCATGGTAACGTCAGAGCGTAGGCGGCGCGACCACGAGCCGGGGAAGGACATGGGATGGCGCGAAATAAGCAAATATTACAATAAACAAGAAAATCTAGATACAATGATTTATAATTGAAAATAGTAAATTTAAGACACATAGTAGTCAGGTCTCCGCACCTGTGAAAATCATATATTATTCTAAACATAATATTCACATTTAAATTGTATCACAACCTCCCGTGTTCCATACGTTATACCAAGCAAGTTCGGGTACAGTCGGCAGGCTGGATGAAATGCCGTCGCGGGCCGGATACGGCCCGCGGGCCGTAGTTTGGTGACCCCTGATCTAGAAGAACACCCTTGAATCAAGTAAACAGCTTCAAGTAACTAGGAAGTGTAATATCATCAAATGGCAAATCAGTAGAAGAGATGGAAAATAGATGCAATAAGGCAAACAACTCATTGGACAAAAGGCACAAGTACTAAATAACATACGTGTATCAATAAGAACGAAGAAAGCACTCTAAAACGCAATCTTCGTACCAACTATATGCTACCAATGCCAAACCTGGACAGTGACAGAAAAAGAGCAAAGAAAAATCACAACAATAGAAATGAGATTTCTAAGGAGAATACCCAATGTATCAATACGAGAGAAAATCAGAAGTGAAAAAATCGTGACTAAAGTGGTGGTTAAATCAGCGCTAGTCATGATCAGAAAACAGCAAGTTAAATAGGTTGACCATATGACTAGATTACTAACTAACGGTATACCTCAACAAGCAATGATGTACAGACCAAACGGAAGCAGAGGAAGAGGTCGCCCAAGTAAACGAAGGACATGGGCAATTACTGAGCCCATGGGAATCTCGATATATGAAGCCCATAATTGGGCACTCTGCCGTTGTTGATGCTTAGCACACATTGAAGGATGATCTGGAGGGAATCATGGAGAGAAAGCATGGCATCGTTAGAGGAGGGTTGGGAGCTTCATAAGATACTATGCACTCCGGTCTGTTAGTCAGTCACTGTTCCAAATTCACGGAAAGGGTCGCCCCATTATGCTCCATCCTTATGCCAGTGATTATCACACAAAATCTACCTCACAGACTCATGTGAAAAGTGGAACAGACAGGAGTCTCGACAAACTAACAGCCCGCACATGTATACTATTCATAATACCGCTACCAGAATGTAACCACAAAAGTCAGCAACGAAAAATACAGTTCATCGTCGATGGAAGCGGCAGTCACTAGAAAACAATCAGCCACACATTACTGCATTAGGCAACCCAGTTAGCTCAGCGACTGTCCGGTCGTAATTTTTCTGAACATATAGTTCATACTACAAACAACCGTGGACGGATGTGAAAGCACTGCACAAGAAATTATCAGCTCACAATGTCGCTCCACGCAAGTCAACCCAGTAGCAGAGCGACGGAACCATGTACAAGCAGTCCACATGAGGCAGTATAAACACTCCAGAAGCCTTATCAGCTCAACCACATATCCTTCATGTTGGGGAGAGACAGTCAGCCTACACATCACATCACATACACTATCACATCACATACACATATAAAGTTTATGCTCTTGGCACATGTTTTCACATGTATGTGTATGTATGTGTATGTGTGTGTGTGTTTTTTTTTAAAATAAAATATTAATAACAGTTATCTTTCACAATCTTATACAAGTAATTCAAAATGTATATGGTAAAGATATCCCATTAACTTCAATTAAATGTCATTTCATTTATTTATAACAGACTCGGTCATTGCAACTATCAGCACTGTCGCAGCGAGAACATCAAATCAAACATAATGCCACCTTTTACCACAATGAACAACATATCTGCCATTGTTACAATCACAGACACAAGTCCGACAACCGCAAATATTTCAGCACAAACTGATGTATCAGAAGCTATATTGTCGTACTTTGTAACGTATGTGTCAACCACAGTGAACTTTCTATTGTCTCCTATCGGAGTGACAACAAGCGTTGTGAACATTATTGTCTACTGGAGGCAAGGGATCGGAGAAAGTGTGAATATCACATTTATTTCACTGTCTTTCTGGAATTTGATCACATGCTTTATGTCGTGTTTAATTGAGATATGGCAAACCATGGAAAACTTTTCCTCGTTTGAAACTACAGACATCTTCACGCTTCTGGAAGTTGTTCTGGAGTATACTAGATGGTTCGCATACTCCCAGATTACACTTGTCACGGTCTATCTCTCCCTAGAGAGATGTATTTGTGTTATGTTTCCTTTTAATGTCAGAGACATATTCACTGTCCGACGTATTATCTTCCACAATTTGGTGATTACCCTTCTCTGTATGATCTCTTACAGTCCAGTGTTGGCAGCTCAAGGAATGCAATGGCTGTATGTTACCACAGCAAACATGACTCGCTTAGATGTAGTAGAGTCTCACCACAGAAGAGTTGCTGAACTGTTCAGTGTTACATTCTATGGTATGGCATTACCCATGTCAGCTCAGATAGTTATCGCTGTATGTACCTGGTTTACGCTTCATGCAGTCACTCAATCAACGAAGTTCAGACTGAGAACTGCAAGCTTAAAGGAATCGGGAAGACGTCTCCATCGCAATAATGAATGTTTTTCGGTAACACTTAAAGTTACCTCTGTTATAAGTAAGAAAACAATGACAAACAAAGAGATCAAACTGACTAAAGTTGTCATTTTGATAGCTATCAAATATTTTATTTGCAATGTTCCTGCGTTGATGATTTCTGTTCTCAAAACATTGATTGCAGACACAGACTTGAGTGAACAACACAAGAACATGTACATATTGTTATATAGTTTGGCTTTTGAGTGCCGAGTTCTCAACTCTGTTGTGGATATGTTGGTCTATTATAACATCAGCAGCAGATACAGAAACGAGTTTTTGATTTTATTTTGCAGGTCTGGTTTTGTAAAGGAACACAATTGCTGATGTTCATATTACAGTTCAGAAGGTAAACAGTACATGTGTGAACGTAGACACCATGCCTGTGGATCGCATGTTCAAGTAATTTAAACTGTAATCCAAGAAATGAGTTAATCAACGACAACCAGAAGTACGAGAATTGTTATGCTTTACTTTACCAGAAACACAAGTGACAAAGTGGATGTTGGGGGCTAGAGCCTTCGTCAGATCACAGACAATAAACAGATACTTGTACAACTACATTAAAATATACAAACGTTACATCATTCATTCCTCATGTGCCATGCCGATAAGCGTGGGCGGTCATATTTCGCCATCTCACGCTATCACCAGAGTCGTGGATCAGTTCAGTGTTCTTGTCTCGACCTTACCACATGATCAAGCTAACCAGGTATTTACTTCCCTGCTGTCCTCTTGTTCTGTCCCTCCCCCCCCCCCCCCCACTCCCAAGGTCTCCAATGTATTTCTTCTCATAACGTGGCCAAAAATTTGTGACTGTATACGTCTAATTTCTCTAATTAGTTTGCGGTTTACATTTGTTTTTTGTAGGACTTGGTCATTTGTTTTTCTCCCTGTTCATGGTATTCTGTGAATTTTCCTCAGAAACCACATTTCCACAGCCATAAGATGTTTTTCAGCTTGTCCGCTCATTCTTACCTAGCTGGTGTTAATTCGTCATCTGTACAACTGTGCACCTATCCTTAAAAGTGCCGCTGCATTTAATAAGCTGGACCACGTGATTCGAATAGCCAGCGAAATTATCTAATATCCAACGTAATTGTCTAATTTGGTTTATAGTGTAAAAGTCGTTTGGTATGCAGGGCAAATACTTGGGTCGTAAGTATTTGTGTGTGAATGCTGAAATATATACATTAAAACCCCGGTTTTCGTTGCCTTCGGTTATCGTTGATTTCGGTTTTTGTCGAATATTTCCTCAAAATTTTGCCTCAATTTCCATGGGTTGCCTCGGATTACTTCATCGTGCTCACATGACTTCGCTGCTAAACAAAGAGACCAAAGCATTCTTCTGTTCAGTTTGGCGTTGTTGTTCGATGTGTGAACATCACATGCTAATTATAATATACGAGAGCGGCATTAAGATTGCTGAGATCGGCGGCATGTACGGGAAGTGGCCATCAACGATAAGTTTCATTGTGGCGAAAAAGGAAAATATAAAGGGGGATAATGTAGCAAGAGGCGTGAATGCTCTAACGAAACACAGAGATCGCAGATATTATTAGATGGCGATTCTGTTTCGGAGGCAATATGTGAAAAGGCCAGACTGTTGCATGCTAATCTCATTACGAAAATACCTGGGAGGAGAGGTAATAGTGTATTTAGTGATTATAAGGCCAGCAAAGAATGGTTTAAAAAATTCAAGCGGTGCAATGGCATACACAGTTTTACTAGGCAAGGCGAAGGTGCGAGTTCAGGCAAGTCTGGGGACGAAAAATAGCATTAAATACTATTTGAATAACTGAAGACACAAGCAATTAGATTGCACGATTTATTGCCTGGCATATTTCGCTGCATCTAGTCAGGTACATACTGCAGAATTCACACAACGTAAAGTAAATTAACTAGATAAATCCATCAAGCTGAAATATACACATGGTCGTATCCTAATTTCAATTTTCTACCACGGTAATTTTAAGCCGACTAACATGTCTTTCTGTCTGCACAAATCTGGCTTGCGTTGATTGATCATTATTGCTTCTGCAAACTTTAACAAGCGAGTATTTTGTTTGTTAAACAACACGCGAAAGGCAATGCCTCTTTTAATCGCATGACCGCTTTCGAGAATGTGTCTAGCGATTGATGACGTGGAGGCTTCCAGTATGTCGGCACCACTGGGCTCGCATCGCCTGTGTGTCGTATCTTGTCGACAAATTGAGGTATGTGTTCTGACACTCTTTTGTTCAGCTGCCTCTCTGTTCTGCCGATGTAGAAAGCCTGACAACTACATGGGAATTTGTAAATACAATTGTTTTTGGCGTACACAGGAACATGCTCTTTCACTTCTGGTGTGGGAATCGGTGTGGTTCTATACCTAATGACCGGAGTTGCAGCACAGAACGTTCGGCCTACTGCTGCAGTAAGCCGGTCTTGTAGACGTTGCATTACGTCATCCTCTCGAAAGGTTAGCTGGATGAATACCTTGAGTTTAGGGACAGTAGTTTCGTCTGGTTTTGGTTTGGGCTGCTGGCAGTGGCGCTTTATAAATCCTGTGGAGTGTGACAACACTGGCCAGGATCTCAGTAGATGTCACTATATTTTAACTGGGGTTCTTGATTAACTTCCGTCTACCCTCACACCAATTGCCACCGGGACGGTGCCCGGACGACCCTACCCATATGAAGACTGTTCATACATGAAGACACCTAACTGACTATAAGAGAACAATCTTATAAAAATCGAATCTAGAATCTTCTTATTCGGAGATTCGAACTCTGCCCAACAGACAGAAGACAAACAGACATGAACAGTTAGTTGGGCGAGAGTAGTCTGATAGACGATCTCATCATCCCACTGGAGTTCTGTTCGTGCATGATTAGAACACAGGGTTATGACACATTCACCTGATCCTGTGTGATGCATTGGGGGCTCTTCCAAACAGAAATAGCAACTAGTTCACAGCACACATTAAAGGCTCACTGCACACAGCAAAGGCGGACAGCCAACTACCAACAGAAATCAGCAACAGCAAAGGGCAGTCGCCCACAGCATCCAGTTAACAGCACAGGGGTTCCTGTAAGCAAGAACAAGCCAGGTCTACATATCCATCACATCCTTGAGTAATACATACTACACCAAAAAGTACCCATTGACTCCATCTATCTCTTGTGGTCAGGCCCTTGAGCTCAGACCGCATCGTATGTCTGAGCTCCCAGACATAACTCGCGGACAGGTTAGGTTACAACTCCCAGTAATCCCAACTTAAGTCCAGTAGCTTTTCAGCCACGCGTCTCATCCCTAGTAAACAGTAGATAGGATGACACGTTCCCTACCATCGCATACCTAATAGATAGTAGATATAGTGACAGGGTCCATTCATGAGGATGGTAAAGTTCCATACCTCCTATGGGAGATCATCAAGTGTTATGGCCTGGATCATCTTTATTTGTCACGTTCTGTCTCATCAGAAAAAGTAGATAAGCATATCAGGATACCTCAGTTAAGTACTATATGACACCTTCAAGATTATTGGAAGATGCTCAGACTGCAATGGTAACTAACCTGAATACTGAATTAAAGAACAGACAAACAACCGAAGAATTGTGTTTTCTTGTGTTGTTCACTTTTCACCTTTCTGCCTCGGATACCTGGATTTCTGATGTGCGTGGGTGTATGTATATGTATTTAGACAATCATCACAAGAATACATTCCTTTTGCTGCCTAGGAATTAACCACCCCAAACAATCGGGTTCTGGTGAAAGCACAGAGACAATAGAAAGTTAAATCAGCCTGACAAATTGTTCCTTTCTCATCAAAGGAATTGTGAAGTCGGATAACACTGATGAAATATCCACACATTACATGAGTGGGTGTCTCCCCACCGCTATTCTAGCCCAAGGTTAAATCCCTAGTAGCTGTGAAGATATCTTTTCCCCTCTGACTAAGCCCAGTTAAATACCAACCATCCTAGGTGGCGATAATCACATCACAGCTTATAGACTCCTACATATTTGGGTTTCACCTTAACGAGAAACGCATATTGTGGTTCTCGCACGTCATATAAGGCTTACTACAAAGTACGTGTTTCAAACCACCACATGCTGATGATTGCAGAGTACTAATGTAGAACCTATACATTAGGGGAATCAAATTAAAGCTCTGTTTAAGGGGAATTCTTCTATCAGAACAGTATTTCTCTAATGTACACCATTATTAAGATAGGGTGTCGAATGTATTGGTACCTCGCTTAAACCAGACTGTTCCACTGAGCTGGCTAGTAAAATAAATTCAGTCTTGTCTGCTGACCTCAGCGCACGCCTAAATCAAAGTTACAGTAGAAGCCCACAGGCTGGCTACACGACCACCTGCCTGGTCGATACCTGACTTACACCATCCGCTGGCCCTGGTCAACGCGTACATCTTACGTCAGAGCACAGGCCCACTGCGCAACTGGCAGGCCTGGTCTATACTTGACCCACAACTGAAATACAAACTTAGTTAAGCGACGCCAAGTATAATTTTGTTACCTCTAAACTTAGGAACAACTATGCAACAGACATCGACCCGGTGGGTTCATCAAGCCTTCGGCTGTAGGTCCACTATCTGGGTCCCCAAAAGGTCAAATGATACAGCTAGTCGAAGACACGGCTTCTCGTCCCAAGGACAGACTGGACCTCAGCTGTAGATCAATCTCTAATTCCACAAGAGTTGCATAGGGTACAGCTGGAAGACTCGGCCATGAAAGGATAGCTTCAAAAACAACCTATGCTGTAGAGCATTCTCCCAGATGCCTAGAATATAGCTGGCTATAGACGCGGCCTCCCTTCTCTATGACCGGCAACCGAATGACCAGTTAGTATTAATTCCGGAACTGTCCCCCACTCCCGGAACTCACCTAATAACTCCCAGAATTCCCTCACGAGGATGATGGCAACTCACCATCCTCCGAGATTATCAGAGTGTGCGATTTACATCATCAATATCTACGCACATTCAAAGAGCTGAGTTATGTTTCTCGGGACCCTTGAAATTCACGACAACCCCGATAAATAACTGCGCATGAACCAAGAAGACGATCCTAACTCTTTTTACTCGGAAATCCCCACTCACCCGCCTTAAAATGTGGTCTAGTCGCATGAACGGGGTGGGACAAAGTGGGTAATACGTTGTCACGTCTGAGACCCACTTCTGTTTCGCGACATAGAGTACCCATTCAGGTTTAAGACATCTTCAGAGTTTCAAATTCCTAAGTCAGTGTGTCCTGAGTGCATATCTTTCTAACACGGTCAAACAGGGTCCGTACTAAGCCCCGTTTGTACTGGACAGGTGTAAAGCTCTGAGAATTTAGGTATTGGCCAGTCCATGTCTCTTTGTGGTACACCGATCTTTGAATTGTGCCGTCTGCTCTACGTCTGATTAGAATATCTAGGAACGGCAACGCTTCTTTGTGTTCGTGTTCCATAGATAGAGAGATGTTTTTATGCGTCATGTTCATTATGGCCTGGAACGATGTTGCTTGTAGCTCGTCTGTGGTGATAATTAGTATATCGTCCCCATAACGACGGTAGAAGACCACGTTGTTAATGTCTGAGGATTTATTTTCCTTCTAAATGTGCCATGAAGATGTCCGCTAGAATAGAACCAAGAGGACAGCTCATGGCCACTCCGTCAATATGGCTGTATGACTTTGTTAGAGAAAGTAGACTGCAGAGAAAGTTCAAAGAAGATAACAGTTCTTTAACATCATAAGTCACATGGGGCCAGGCAATTGATAGTGAAGACATCGTTTCTAGCTGGCGGTAAGGAAGGTCTGTCAGTTTCACATCTGGGACAATAACAACACCAAGATACTTACCCACGTGGGATCAAGAGTAAGGCAATAGGTCGAAGCCATGGTGAACAAACTGGTATAGTAGACGTGGAGAGGGCTATGGGTTAAGGTGGTACCATACTGAGAAGTAGCTCTCAGTCGTCGATACCTCTCGCCGTGGTAGTGGTGCTCACGGACGGCTAACACAGTCACTCGCCATAGTCCATATCACTGGACTCATCACCAGATCTTCACTCTGCTCTCATAAAGGTAGAACCTTCAAATAAGCAGTACAACTGTGAATATGGGAGCCGTTGTCAATTCAACAGGACATGATGTCGAAGTTCTCTTAAACCCATCAAGACATGTGTCGTCCCGCTCTCCATAACAATTAGCACTGGGCCATAATACCGTCTGCCTGCCAGCTAGCTCAGCTCACAATTGAACTCTGATTGATTGATTGATCGATTGATTTAGGAATCGACATCACAGCATTTGGGGCATTCCCATAAGTCCTCCATCCCTATCCTCAGCAGCCAGCGAAGAGTTCCAACACTAATAGTACCAGTAGCAATCTGATTATAAGTCCGTCTCGCCTTTCCTCTGAGCGTTGAGCGTCGGCCAGATCCCTTCGTCACTCCTCGTTGTCTTATTCTTACCAGACAATTGAACTCTTTGTGTGCTGGACATACCAATGGTGCTGCGCACGCATGCGCTTTCCGTAGTAGCGGAACTCGGTTTCCGACAACCATTTTCTGGATTTTTCTTCAAGGGCGAGCAATCGCTATGGTTGGGGTTGAATATTTTTACTGGTTCTTTCCCCTCAACCAGTAAATTTTCATCAGGCTGGCCGATGTCACCACAGACATTTCACCAGGCCGAAAAATGTCACAAGGCGAACCGAGTGGTTTCGTCACAAGTACTGTCGTCACAGTGTCTAAGTACAGCACACATACTACACATGGGCTACAGTGGGTTGTCTGTTAGACACAGATTGATAGAGAAAGAATGACGACCACCAGGCGTACCGTCTACAGTGGTCAGTGAATAAGCGCCCAGATCGTTAGTTTAAGAGTGTCCCGGGCGGCTGTGGAAGTTTGTCCTGGGTGTGGATCAAAGTTTAATACTCGTAAAATTCGCGTGTCAGCTGCAGCCGTGCGTTGTGTCCAATATTTGGAGAAGATAGATACGACAGCTTTGTGTGGGAGCCAATCGAACGAGAGGATATTTCACAAGTAAAATATACCTACCAGAACTTCACCCCTTGACATCATCACATTCAGTAAGCCAACGGCATGGCAACACCCATTGTGCTAAGATGAAACATTTAAAAGGACAGTCCCGCGTGCTGGATCTATACTATTGCTGGATGGATGATTGTTAATTTCAAGAAAGGCATCTGCTTTCTGTATTTCAACATTTCAATTATTCCCAGTTCAAGAGTTATCTGTGTGTTTGTGTGTGTACTTGTTCTTTTCTAAAGATTACAATCATATTATTTGAGTTATCAGTTATGTCGCATTCCGGATTATTTATACCAAGGTTGAATATATGTCCTTTAATTGTGATTTGTACACGTTTCCGGCCGGTCTCTCTGGCTGAGGGGTTACAACACTTTCTTCGTAATCCCGTTTATCACGCAGAGTCTCGTAGAGGGAGAGAACTGGGAGCGGTTCGACCCCCGCTGGTGACTTGCGGGATACTGAGCCGGCCGCTCAGAAAGCAATGGCAAACTACTGAGCGTAATCTTGCCAAGAAATAAACAGACAGCTGAAAGATGCTGCTGTCTGTTGACAAAGATGTCCTGTAAAGGATATGCAAAAAAAAAAAAAAAAAAAAAACACGTTTCCGTATCACCATCATGTGTGTATTGTCTCCGTTACGAATCTAACTTGTGTCATATAAACTTTGATTTATTTGTATACGGAGCTTTTCTATTCGTGCCGTAGGGACTAATGTTGGTGCGGGTGACAAAGTAAAGTTAATTCTATGATATCCACATGTATGTAAAGCGTCAGAGTTTATCTTGCGAATACAACCAGCGGAAAAAAGAATCCACTTGTCAGAGTTGAGTGTTTTGTTTTTCAATTTTCAAGGAATTGTCCTCAAACCATGTTTCATTCACCCCATACATAATTTTAAAATTTTTCCTTGGATCTCTTCATATTTTCCATGAACAGGTTCAAAAGCCACCAGCCTAAAAAGCTCATTTTTGAAACTAAATTGTAAGTCAAGATAGGTAATAGTAATTAGAAGTACTGTGTGTCAAATCGTCTTATAACTAAAAATTACATATATTTATATATCCATAAAACAAAACAAAAGGCTAACATGAACCTATGAATGAATTTATTAATATTTCAAAATTGATTAACATTTTTCAAGACAAGTCACGCAAAGAAAATTGTGTTAAAAATAATCATGAAAATAGGAGAAAACACAAATGTAGTTCGAGCTAGCTTTGGCCAAAAAGAACTGCAAGTGATAACTGTTGAATTTATTTCAGTTGAGTCAAGAACCCCAACATCATAGCACTCCGGACATTCCCTGACTTGATCTTCAACAGCCAGCGAAGAGTCCCGATACTAATGGTACCAGTAGCAGTCTGATTGTATGTCCGTCTGGCCTTTCCTTGGAGTCGTGATTGTTGGCCAGATCTTCTGGTCACTCCCTGCAGCACCATTCTCTCCAGACCTTGATCATATATACGCTGTTCTTATGACCCATACACACGATTATAAAGGGTCCCGATCACGTGGTTTTATCATGCACCAATACCCCACCTAGCGGCGCAGACCCAGCCAATCTGTCCGTCTGCTCGTTTGCCACACCACCAGCATATCCTGGGGAAAAATCCGAACATATGCTTTCTATTTTTGATAACATTGTTCCATTTGTTAAACGGAAGCCTGCCAATCTGCTCAAAATGGAACTACACGTGATATCATTTAACATCAGTACAAGCATAGACAAATGTAGGGAGTATCATATGGTTCTGTACTCGTGTACTCTACTCATAAGGTATTGACTGTGTAGAATATGAACATTTAAGGAATGTAATGAAATAAAGAGGCTTCCCATTATATTTAACATATCTCACAAACACATTGTACAGTGAGCAAAGGCAGCCACGAGAATAAGTGATGATAGAACAGATTCGTTTGAAACAAGATGGTCGTTTTGTAATCAGAGGTATAGAAACAGTTCAACTTCGTTATGGTAAGTATTATTATAAACATTATGACAACACACACGACTGCATTATTATCAATAAATATAACAAACATAACTGCAACAAATATAACTGCGTAATTATCAATAATAGAAAAAAAGAGGAATTAAGACACTGTTAAAGCAACAAAAATAATGATAATTGATGAAAAACATATAACAAAGGATAAATGTATCTATGGAGAACAATTCGAGAAAGCGAGCATTGTTAAATATGTGTAGAATAAATATGTAAATGTGATGAAGAAATTAAAAGAAGAAAATATTGTCCTGTAAAATCTAAAGTCATTAAAATCTTTGAGGGTTGGAACTGTTTAAAAAAAAAGACACGTAATTTAATATTTAGCTGTTCCAATCAACAAACGTGTCAATGACTTTAGTTTTTGCAGAACAAACAGCTACAATAGTCAAAACAAGGGTACATAGAACATGCGCGTTTTCTGTGTCAACATTATGGGTTGAAGTTTGGACACGTAACAAATCCGCTGAAATTCACTCACGTGCTATAGAATATAAATTTTACAGAAATGTATTGAGAAATAAGAGAACGAAAGAATCAATAAACAGATATTTCAAAAAAGAACTCAATATTAAAATAAAAAAAATTAAAAAAAAATAGTTGATAAGACACATGACATTGAGCAAAATGATGTAATTTAGGTATTAAAAAGACATACATGACTGGAAAAGTTAACTACGGAGAGGTGTTGTCGGAAAACTGGAGAAGAAGAGACTCCCATGTATTTAGCTTAAATATGCTATAGATCAGTGGTTCTCAACCTTTTTTGGCCCATGCCCCCTTTTACCATATGTTCAGAACGTCTCTCCCCCCATCCTTTTGAATTTCCTCCCTATAAATCCCCCGACCCTTACACAGTATACATATAAATGGAAGCTAGATTTAATAGCACATATTAGAACAAGTCTAGACATCTACATAAAACGTGATTTACGGGTCTACTTACGCTACAAAACGAATTTCATTAGGGCGAGAAGTACAGAACCGTAAAATTTAGAGGGGAAAATGTCAAGTAACTGGTTCTTGCATTAATGCGATCTTGAAATAATCTTAATCTCCCCCCCCCCCCGGAAACCCTAAAATTCCCCCCTGGAGGATGGGGGTGGGAATTCCCCACCGGTTGAGAACCACTGTTATAGATCATGTACACACGACAACAACAGAGACAGGACATCTGGATTATAATAAAGAAAATTGTGAAAGACTGTTATGCTGAAATGTTGTGACTATGACAAGTCACTGGAAGATGATGATAATTGATATTAGGATGATGATGATGATGAATACGATGAATATGGTGATGATGATGATGATGATGATGATGATGATGATGATGATGATGATGATGATGATGATGATGAAAAGACGTATCTTGCAGAAATACTGGAAAAGACGAGTCATATTTGTTTGTTAATCTGACTGTTAGAGTCTCAAACTCTTGCAGCATTCTAAATTGCACGTGATAAATTTGGGGCAATTTCTGAGCTGTTAAAGGTGACATGCTCTTTACTAATCGTTAAACTATCCAAAAAAAACATATTTTTTTATATCTAGTGCTGGATGTAAAGTATACAAATATCTGAAAGCTTGTACATATCACAGTGAAAAAGTACATTATAGAAGAGAATAACATAAACATATCATTATATGTTTTATCCATATCCATCTCAGGTATAAATGTTTTGGCAATAGACATTATCAATAATGGCAAATTACAAATGGTGTATTGAACTGCTAACCAAAGAACAACCTTTGTTATTTTCGTATATCTATAAATCATTGAACAATCTTTCGTTAATGATACCTTATTATTGAATGGTGTGCAGTAGTAGTCTTTGATTTAAAAAAGGACCTCTCTTTACTACACTTGTGTGTTATAGAACGATGTAACAGCTGTTGTCTAAATGTCAGAGAATGCATCTTTTGTGAGATCAAAATGATAGCAGTCATTATAGAAATAATTTGACCTACAACTGATATGGTTAAGCTTACAACAATAACAAAACAGGAGAAGACATCAATAGCATGTCTGTCTTCGGACAACCACAAAACTAAACGTGTGTGATTGTACTTTAGGTCATAGCCAGGTCTCAAACCTTGGGTAGCAAACAGAGGGCAAAAACAATCTACGTTTATCACTAAAGAGCTACAATTGGCAAGGATGGACCTTGATTTAGTGAAGAAGCCCTTAACATTGAATGGGCTAATAACACACATGATCGTCTCTACAGAGAGAAATATAAGAACCAGTGTAGATTGGGTATAAATAAATCCCCGGATTTAGCCGATTAAGGCATATATTACTGCTTCCATATTAACATCAGGCAACGGAAAGAAATTTTCAATAAAAGAACACACAAAAGCTAAAAACGTCGTAAAACAATGCCACAAATACCAAAATGACAGCGAGAAATAGGATACAGTAATACTGTCGTTGACTCGTTGTTTATAAAATACTATAATATTTAACACATTCGTAGCAATGCCAAATAAGGAAATTAACCCGCATACATTGAGAAAGACATATAATACAATCTAGTTAAAATTAATGCCGTTAGAAAGTTGATACTGTTGAGATTGTGTATTGTCATGTACCATATTTATTATTTTGATTGTTCACCTTTGTTATAAATATGTATAATTTATTTACTTGATGTACTGTCGACATACTTTATTGTGATCACGTTATCAAATTTTTCTAGGGGAATCTTTACATTAAATTTTATTCTCTGTAATTTATATAAGATTTGCATACTGCTACTGTTGAGATGGTCGCGTGCCATCTTTATTAGTTTGATTGGTTTAGCTGGTTATACATATCCACCATTACTTTTATTACTTGTTATAATAACGATAATAGGCTTTATTGTTATGACTCTAGCACATTTTGTTCAGTGAATAATTATCTTTCATTTGATTAACTTATTTTATATATGAATAGTTTGAAGTATGAAAACAGTAGTATTGCATGACAAATTAACACCTTCTAGGGAAATCAATATGTCTGCTTTACTACACCTTGTAGTTACTAGAAAGTTAAGGTCACAGGGTCAGAATCCTGCTTCTCACTGGACAAGACATAAGACACGTCTTGCTGGTACAGCCTGTCTACAGACTAGTTCATGGGTTCAATACTGGTCTCACACACACACACACTTCTGTCTTCCGAGCCTGTACAGGGGGATTGGATCTCTGCAACATAGTTCACACAGAAATGTTCCTTCAGTACCTTGTCAGAATGAAAATCTCTAACCAAACTGACAACGAGGAGCTAAGAAGACAAGCGCGTCAATGGTGAATCCTTAGTTAAAAATCAACAACTGTTCAGACAATTCACAACCAGCCAATAAAGTGGCCTCGGTTTGATCCAAACTTCATGTTCTCACTTGGTAGGTATATTGATCAGTATTACTTTAGCTGTCTGTGTCATGATATAGTGACACAATTTCATTGATTGGATAAACAATAAGACGTTTGTTAGCACCCGGACCTTTTCATTCAACTAGCTAGTCCTGTCGTTACGGTTACATAATTGCTGGATGTATACTCGTGACACTGACACAATTCTTTTGATCTTGCGTCTTTTTATTCGACGCAGTAACCAACGTCTACAAGTGCGTAAAATGTTACTACAATGAAATTATTAAATGATTATTAAATGAAATAAAAGAAACAACGATGATTGATTTTCTGGGTCTGATTATTTTATGGTAACAGCATCTGTAAAAATAAACAAACATAAACTAATGAAAACTGAACAAATAATGTTTATATTTATTACACAATCTCTCTTTGTTAATCTTATGGTTATGATAACCTCTGATTTGTGAATGCAGGTCTAAACTGGGAGTTATTACAGATCTAGATAGTGTGTGAGTACAGATCTAGACAGGGTGTAAGTATCCCAATTAACCCGAAATAAACCAGGGATAAGGACAGGAGAGGATTGTAAGATTATTTACTCTGGGGGAGAAGAACAGCAAAGAGGTGTAGCCATTATATTAGATAAGCAAACATCAAATTATGTCAAAGGATATCGGGCTGTGTCAGAGATCTATTAGTAAAATTAAACGGAAGGCTTTTTAAAATAAATGTCATTCAAGTATATGCCCCAACAAGTGAATGCAGTGAAGAAAGTATAGAGGAATTTTATAATGACATGGAGCCTGCTTTGAAGAATTGTAAAAAATCAGAAATAAATATCATAATGGGTGATTTTAACGCAAAAGTAGTCAAGCAAAGCGATGGATGCAGTGTAGGCAACCATGGTTTGGGGGGAGAGAAATGAAAGAGGATACAGACTTGTAGAATGGACAAAAGAACAAGAAATGGTTGTAGGAAACACCTGGTTTAAACAGCATCCTAGAAGATTATGGACATGGAGGAGTCCAGACAGCAGGATTAAAAACCAGATAGATTACATCCTGATTAGCAAAAGGTTTCGAAATGCGTTAACAGTTGTAAAAACAGTTCCAAATGCAGATTGTTACAGTGATCACAGATTAATTACAGGCACATTGAGGGTAAAGTTAAAGAAAGTCAAGTATACAGCTGGAAAATCTAAATATGAGTTGTGCAAATTGAAAACTGACAAAGGAATACAAGATAATTTTAACACAGAAGTAAAGAACAAATCTGATTTATTGTCTGATCTAGAGATCCTATTTCAAGATGCAGATGATCAATGGGAAATGCTGAAGAATTCAGTCAGTTGTGCAGCAGAAAAAACTATTCCAAAAGTAAAGAAAGTGGGCCGTAAGACATGGATGACTGAAGAAATTTTACAACTAATGGAAACAAGAAGACAGAACAAAAATAATCCTGCCAAATACGAAGAAATTCACAGAAAAGTCAGAACCTTATGTAAGGAGGCAAAAGAAACATGGCTTGAGAAAAATTGCAGAGAAATTGAAAAAGAACACAACAGTAAAAATACGAAACTAATGCACAAAAGAATTCAGGAGCTTACTAATCAAAGAACACGTACATCAGCAGACTGCCTAAAGACAAAAGATGGAAGAGTCATAATAGAAAAAGATCAGATCTTACATGCATGGTTAGATTACGTGAAAAACCTTTATGACGATAACAGAGACGAACAGTAAGATGTTCAAAATAATAATGAAGGACCAGCAATTTTGAAGATGGAGGTTCAGAATGCTCTTAACCATATAAAATCTAGCAAGACCCCCGGTTCAGACAGCGTCACAACAGAAATGATTAATGCTTTAGAAGAATATGGAATAAATAAAGTTACCAGTCTGCTTAATACAATATATGATACTGGAAATATACCTCATGAGTTATGTAATTCTGTATTTATTGCAATCCCAAAGAAATCAGGAGCCTTGGAATGTGATCAACATCGAACAATTAGTATAATGAGTCACATCACGAAGATTTTGCTAAGAATTATCATGCAAAGAGTTAGGAGGAAAATGCAGCCTGAAATAAAAGAAGAACAAGGTGGGTTTGCAGAAGGCAAGGGTACAGTAAATGCTGTGTATATACACTGAGAACCGTAATCGAACGTTCTATAGAAGTAAATAAAGATCTACACCTTTGCTTTATTGACTACTCACAGGCTTTCGATAAAGTGAGACATGTCAACATGATAAGGATGCTTGAAGATCTACAAATTGATGGAAAAGACCTTAGACTTGTAAAAAACATATATTTGAAACAACAAGCTGCCATAAGAGTTGATAATGAAGTAGGCCAATATCAGCCTATTAAGAGAGGTGTGAGACAGGGATGTGTAATGTCTCCAGATCCCTGTAAAGTGAAAGTATTTTCAGAAATATTGAAGATAAGGAAGGAATCAACATTGGGGGACGATGCATCAATAACATTAGATATGCAGATGATGCAGTCTTGATTGCAGACAATGAACAGGACCTGCAAAATTTAGTAGAAGCGGTTGTTACACACAGTGAACAACTAGGGTTAGAATTAAATTGTAAAAAGACACAGATTATTGTCGTCACTAGGAATAACGAAATACCCAATGTAATATACAAGTAAATGGGAATATTCTTCAACAAGTGAATAGGTACAATTATGTCGGAACAGTAATAACATCTGATGGGAGATGCCTTGAAGAGATTAGAACAAGAATCGCCATGGCAAAAGTAGCCTTTAGCAAGATGAAAAACATACTGACCAATAAAAAGATGTCAATTGAAACAAGAAAAAGAGTGTTGAGATGCTACATAGAACCTGTACTTTTATATAGATGTGAAGCTTGGACAATGAGCTGTCACGCTGAAAAACATCTGATGTCTGTAGAAATGTGGTTTCTGAGGAAAATGCAAAGAATACCATGGACAACCAGAAAGACCAATGAACAAGTCCTTCAAGAAACAAATGAAGATCGTAAACTGATTAGAGACATTAGACGTAGACAGTCACAATTTTGTGGGCATGTTATGAGAAGAAATGATTTGGAGAACTTGGTGACAACTGGTAAGATCGAAGGGAACAGACCAAAGAGAAGACCTAGAAGCAAGTACCTGAATGGCTTGGCCTTGTGGCATGGTCGAGACAGACAAACGGAGCTGATCCACGACTCTGGTGATCGAGTGAGATGGCAGAACATGACCGCCCACGCTTACCGGCATGGCACATGATGGATGGATGGATTAATTATTGAATTATAATGTTTACAAGAAATAAGTGCAGCCACCATAGCTTAATCATCAGCAATATAAGTCAAACCTCGGTTGTCGTCGATAATCGGTCCGTAAACAATCGGCGAAATCCGAAGCCGACGAAACCCGAGGCAATTATTTCCATATGACTCAATGTAAATCCAATTAATTCGTTCTAGGAATTCCAAAATACATACCAACAATACATTTTATAGAGAATACATATAGTGTTTAATACTATTCTTTTTTTTGGGCCCCAGACTTGTCTGAACTTGCACCTTCGCCGTGCCTAATAACACTGTGTATGCCAGTGCGTCTCTTGAAATTTTCAAACCGTTCTCTGCTGACCTTAAAGTCACTGAGTACACTGCCACTCGTCCCAAGCACTTTCTTAATGAGCTCGGCATACAACAGTCTGTTTTTCCCCTCATATGATTGCCCCCGTAACAGAATTGCCATTTAACTGGTTTTTATTTATCCAAATTAATTATAGCTGCTAGACATCTTTAATTGTTTGCGATCTCTGTTTCGTTAGCACATTTATATCTTTCGCCACATTAGCTTCCTTTATTGCTTCATTTTTCGCTACTATGAAACCTATAGTGGATGACGACTTCCCGTACATGCGGCTGTTTTCAGCAATCTTAATGCCGCTCTCGTATTTTATTATTAGCTAGTGATGCTCACACAACGAAAAACAACGCCAAATTGAGCAGAAGAACGCGTGGGTCCCTTTGTATTCGGAAAATTAGCAGCGAGGTCATGTGGGTAAACCGACGAAATCCGAGGCCACCGACGAAAACCGAGACAACATTTTTGCGGAAAATATCGACGAAAATCGAAACCGATGGAATCCGAAGGCAACGAAAACGGAGGTTTGACTGTACATATGTCGGTCCGTGGTGAAGGAGTTACGGACATAGTTCGCAATCCTGCATACCCACTTTCGAAATACACCTGTGGGCAACAGACCGTCTTACGTTGATATTTTTTACGAAATGGTATGAGTACCAGTCTTTCAGAAAGCAATGGCAAACTACTGAACGTAAACTTGCCGAGAGATCACAACAGCAAAAGACTGCGACGTCCTGTAAAGCAGCTAACCACAATATGCAGCAAACTTTAAGAAAATCTATATATATAAAATACAATGTATGTCTGTATGTATGTTAATTATACGTTCAAGAACGGTCCATCCGATTGAGATGAAATGTTCTACACATGTTCTTCTCATTCCCGTGCTGCCAACTGGCATAGTTTGTTAGTTTACAAACAGTTATTTACGTAATAAAATTAATTTTTTAATTACATTATACTTTATATATAGCGAGGGGACTTAACTTAAGATAAGTTGTATCAAGGGACGTTACTTTTAATAGCATTGCTATATATGTTATTAAAATAATTGTTGCATGTTTCTCAAATAGGCGGACCTTTTCTCTACAGTTATCTTTATAATATATATAATGACACAATCTTTAAGGCATTTTCAAAGTTTTCATAAAAATAATGCATTTATTTAAATAGTGAAAATTTTCTAACTCATCTTTTTATTTTTCTTCAATAGCACATTTAATTTTTGTTTTAAACATTCCCATGTGTCTGGCACGTTACACCCACGTTGGGTATTTATGATGCCCATGTTAAACATTGCCTCAACGAGTTATTTTCATGCGTTTTAATTCTTACTGTTCTTTTGTTGTCAAAGAACTGCTTCATAAGAGATGTTGAATGAAAGAATGTATGAGAGGAAATAGAGAAGAAGGGCAGGATGTAGGACGGGCATGCGTGATCAATTCTTAACCCTGTGAAAATGAAGATTTTCGTTCGTTTAATAAAAAATGTAATTTTTTGTGAGAGAAGGTTAGTTGCATATCCTTTGCAGTACTCTGCAGTCAACCCACCGCCCACCATTTATTGGCTGTTCGTGATATCTTGGTAAGTTTACTTTAGATAGATCTCTCCCAATCATATTTTCTACTAGCTATCTATCTATTCTTCTATTCTATCTATATTTTTAACGGGAACGGGCCGAAGACAGACAGACAGACAGACAGACAGACAGACAGACAGGCAGGCAGGCAGGCAGGCAGACAGACAGGCAGACAGACAGACTCTCAAACACAACACTTAGAACGAAAAGCAAATGCCCTACAGGTTGATACAGGCAGATAACACTGGCGGAAAAACACAGACGGAAACTTACCAGACAATGACGTTGTCTCCAAGGGACATAATAGAAAAGACAGATTTAAGGATAGAAACTTACCAGTAGATAATGCTACCATCTCCATATCAGTTTCTTTGATGATGTTGTTAAGGGAATTATTGCTAGCACTGTACACATACCAATTTCAATCAATGGCAATCATACTGCTATTTATGGACCTATTAAGGGTCTTAACAACATCAGTATTCAGAAATATTTTCCATCATTTCTGTATGATGTTGCATTTAAAACCAAAGTTACCGTCCCATTCCACTGTATGGGAAAATGCGCTGGCAGATTACACTGTCAGCCAAGTATAATATCCAAAACGTTAACCCAGACACAAAGTTTGAGACAACTCCTTGACAGAATAAAATTATTTGGACTCACTATAAAACCTACAAAAATGAGGCCAGCGTTTGATGAAATTGAAGTCTTAGCCCATAAAATCTCCAAAGGCCAGCTAAGCACAGATGACAAAATCGTGACCAAGATCTTAAATCTCACGATACCTACAACGAAAAAGCTAAATCAGAAGCCTATTAGGCCTGGTTAATTATTACAACAAGTTCATACCGAACTTAGCACAAATCACCAGTGTTTTTTTCGGATCTGGTAAGATCAAACTCGAAAATGTATGTACAGAGTGCTACTTTAAAACATGCAATGTCACAAATCAAATATTATTTCTCTAACGTCCCAATTTTACGCTTACCTAACACGGATATTCCCTATATCCTTAGGACAGATGCCAGTACCACCACGATCTCAGGCGTGTTACTTCAGGCCTACAACGACGTAAATCATCTGGTAATTTATGTAAGTAGGAAAATCACCCCAACAAAATCGTATTATGGCGTTTCACAGCTTGAAGCCCTCGCAATTGTATACTGCGTCACTAACTTGACACAATACCTCGCCGGGACACACTTCCTCATCGCGACAGACAATTAATCATTGCTAGTGATTCAAAAAGGATAGCCCAAGAACAATCGCATATATCGGTGGGCACTTATTCTACAAGACTATTCGTTCTCCATCAGACATATTAAGGGGTAGAAGAACATTATTGCTGACTTGCTTACAAGACCTTCGGACCTTCCAGTCAATCAGATCGACCAGCCGACAACATCTCCAGTCATCTAGATCAACTAATTAATTAGTTATTTTAAATAGATATTACTATTTTAGTGAAGTTGCATAGCCACGTATATTTTTATCCGTACTTAAATAACAACAAAGTAATGTAATTTAACTATACTTTCCGTTAGTGAGAAATTTTTTTTTTCTGATTGCTAATAATAATGATTCTTTTCATACAACAAAGTACAAATTCTACATCATAATTTCAGGTATATTAAGGATAGTATAACTAAGTATTTACATTGTAAATAGGAAGATAGTTTACAAATAAGGGAGGTAAGAAAGCTTAAAACATAAGCATTTTTTTGTTTAATTACATTCTCTTTGATTTAAACCGTCAATTTGACATAAACTTCTAAAAACTTAATCTAAGAATCTTTTTCACCTTATGATTGTCTTGCACATTCAAACAATCGTGTACATAAAGCTCCTATATTATAAGGTTAACAAATCGCTTTACAGTAACTTAAAGATTTTTGTATTTTTAGCATTATAAAGATTTTTAACTATTCATACAGTATGATTGAACGAGTGAAAAGCATATAAAAGACAGTATGAATGTATTAAAAGAAGATGTGGAAATAATGGTGCACTTTTTGCACATATGCCTCATCGTGGTATTTCGTCCTCGTCTTTTGATACACATGTGAGTGTTCGTTGTTTTTATACGTGTAAACATTACAGTTACATTACACCTATAGTTATGTATTCAAGAATCACAGCTCGGTGATCCATCTCAGAAATGTAGAATATATATTCATTTGTGAGATGCAGTAACCTATATCTTCTTCTTCTTCTTTGCGTTCATCCGGAGTGATTTTTTTCAGATGTGATTGCGGTGTGTCTGGTTAGGCACCCTCGGGTCGAAACCCTCAGGCCAACACATCCGACTTTTAGCGTGCATTTTTGACCAGGTTAGCAATCCTGGGAGACTCTCACTTTTGTGGTACCGTCCACATCTCAGCTGGTCAAGTTGGAACAGTCGAAGACTACACGGTCATCCCTCAAGTGAAGGCAGGGACAGTCCATAGCATTTTCCGCCATCCTGGGTGGCTTCCATAATTGCAGAGCCGGCACATAACGCTCTGGTGCTGGGTTTACCGAGGGAATCGTCACGTCCTGCTCATGGCTGTTTTAATTCCTCACTTCAATATATTGGGCATTTCGCTCGCCCTGGGCCGTTCCTGCACAAACCAGTCAGCTCTGCGGTTGGTTTCCACTAAGCGAGTTTTCGGACATGTGCTTGTCCCTGTACCCATCAGAGCTGTTCCAGGCACGGCGGACATTCGGAAAACTACCTAGTCAGAGCTGTTCCGAACAAGAGCGGCATTCGGAAACTAGGTAGTCAGAGCTGTTCCTAGCACGAGAGACATTCGGACGAGACATTTCACTCGGACGTAATTGCGTAGTGTCAATTTTTAGTTTGCCACCCGTAGGACGACACTTCCGACTTCCGGCGGGCATTTTTTAATGAGGTTAACCTTCCTCTGATTTCGAGGCACGTTAGACTGTTGTGATGTCGCCCACATCTCAGCTGGTCAAGATAGAACGACCAACGACATCGCGGTCGGCCCTCAAGGGAAGGCAGGGGCAGACAATGGGCAGTCCCTCGCTATCCAAGGAGGCTTCCATAATTGCAGAGCCGGCACATATTGCTCCGAGACTGGGCTCACCCGAGGAGTTGCCACGTCCTGCTCATGGCTGCTTTAGTTCCTCACTTCCATGTATTGGGCATCTCGCTTGCCACTGGTCGCTCAAGTGAGCTCCAGGGGCGGTCAGACTGCGGGCAACATCCACTCGGTAAGCTTTTGCTTTTGACTTTGGACCACGCAATAGGTTCGCTCGCCGTGCGTTCCATTTCGCGTTATTGAGACGTTTCTCCACTTTTATCTACACTCTCTATGAGTTAGATACAGACAGTTTTCGTAACCATTTCCTTCGACTGGGGCATTTTACTGACTTTTTGTACTCGCTCACGAGGTAGGCTACATGTGCTGCCGGCTCAGCACCTTACCTTCGTGCAGCAGTCAGTGAGAAACGGCCAGGCCATCTCATCCGGGAATCCAACATATCCCTCAGCTGAGAGCCTTCAAACAAGTGTCAGAACTGGGCATGTAGCTTGCTCAGTATCTCGATTCCAATTTTTCGGTAGGTGGATATCGGCCCGACTCTCAGATCCGAGGGTCTGTGGCTTAGAGGCGTTCAGCCTAAACCCTCGACAGAGAGCCTTAGAGTATTGTCCGAAACAAGAACTGCCTTCATGCGCCTGATTTAAACTTTTGACTGCTATCCTCAGTCTCCTGCAGAGCAGCAGGTTGTGTCTCTCTTAGTCTGGTCCCTATCCCATACGCTGTCCGATATGTAGTTTTCACCCATCGGCAAGCACATGGGGTCAACGGGACACTCAAGCTCCCCCACCACGGCAAGGTGGAGACACATCGGGGGAGGTAACCTATATGATGACACTTGAAGAAGAAAATAACTCATATTATTAACATACACCCATGTTTGTAATTAACATACATTATTGGAATCATAGCAGTTAAACTAAGATCATATGAACATATAACTTGCAAACACAAGTATACTAAGAATGGGAGATTACACTAATACAAGGGACATAACTGATTACAAAAGGGAATTAAATGATGTTACAATAGAAACACTGCCAACAAGCGAGAGCTAGATAGGAATAAATCAGTAGACACAGATCTTGAATAAACATGTTGAAGTAACATTTTATGGGGGACATGGATAGCATATCCATGATTAGTCTCCTTAAAAAGAGACGATTGTTTCGGGGCATCATTTTGGGTGTATGAGAGGTTTTGCAATTTAATGGGAAACCAAGAATGTAAGTCAATGATACCTTGGGCCGTGTAACAGCTTCCAGTAGTAAAATGTATGAGAGTATTAGACTCTTGGCAACATAGCAAGAGTCTTAAGCTGTCTATACACCAGTGGGTGGATGCTTCAACAGTATATCATACCCTTACAAATCACAGTTGTACCCAAACTGAGTCACGACTGACGAATTCCCACAACCCACTGACAAATTAGTTCAGACTAATTATATATTTACATAAGACATTGTGTCACTGATTCGTAGAAAGAATTTAGTGACACAATAATGGGGGAGCTGGGGAGATGTCAGCGTGTTGGGGAATAGAGACAGGACATAGACAGGGTCATAGGGATGTCTTAGACAGGACGTATACAGGACAATAGAGATGTCAGAAACAGAACATAGGCAGGGACACAGAGATGTCATAGACAGGACTTAGACAGGACAAGACCCAGATATAAAAGGGGACATAAGTCTACAGGACTCCCTCCTGGATTGACAGGACAGGCTTGCACTGAGGGACCCGACACAACACGACCGGACAGCAATAACACGTGACGGCAGAGACAGCCCGACTAACCCGAGGCACACGAGGTCCAGTACCACGTGACCAACAGGTCAACGTGAGGAGACTCAGACTGGGACTGGACATTTTAGGGGAAGGACGCATGTGTTCGAGAAGCGAGTGTATGGATTTTGCGGGAGTGCGAGCTAGCGTTGCCATGTTAAAGATAGCAAGTATTGAGTGCAGGGTTTTGTGATTGCCTGAATGCTATGACTGTTTATTAACTAGCATTGATGTATATAGAGATTGATGTATTGAATTAACCGCCATATGTGCGCATCTTGATGATATTGAGGTTCTGCTAAATAAATGTTTGATTCCACATGCAAGGTTGATATTCTTGAATGCATGTGAAGGAACTAAGAATGCATGTGTTTGTATGAGCGTTGACAAGTATGATATTCGGAATAATAATTTATGAACATCAAACTTAAAGATGGAAGTTCAGAATGCTCTTAACCATATGAAAAATGGCAAGATTCCGGGTCGAGATAACATCGCAACAGAAACGATCAATGCCTAAGAAGAATATGGAATAGATCAGGTCACCAGACTGCTTAACGCATATATGGTACTGGAGATATACCTCCCGAATTATGTAATTCTATATTTATTGCAATCCCGAAGAAATCAGGGGCATTGGAATGTGATCAACGTCGAAAATTTAGTATAGTGAGCCATTTCGCGAAGATTTTGCTAAGAATTATCATGCAAAGAGTTAGGAAGAAAATACAACTGGAATAGAAGAAAACATTAATTGAACGATCAATAGAAATAAACAATAATCTACGAATCTAGAAACGCTTCCGATAAATTAAGGCATGCCAATATGATAAAGATGCTTGCAGATATACAAATTGATGGGAAAGAACTTAGGCTTGTAAAAACAGATATTGGAAACAACCTTCTGCCATAAGGATTAATAATGAAGAAGGTCAATATCAGCCTATTAAAAGAGATGTGAGACAAGAGTGTGCAGTGTCTCCAGTTCTGTTTTGCTTGTACAGTGAAAATATTTTCAGACATATAGAAGATATGAAAGGAATCATCATTGGATGAGGAAACATCAATAACATTAGATATGCAGATGATGCTGTACTGATTGCAAACAATGAGCAGGATCTGCAACATTTAGTAGATGCAGTTGTTGCACACAGTCAACAACTAGGGTTATAATTAAATTGTAAAAAGACAGATTATGGTCGTCACTAGGAAGAAGAAAATACCACAATGTAATTTGCAAGTAAGTGGAAATATTCTTAAACACGTGAATCGGTACAATTACCTCGGACAAGTCATAACATCTGATGTGAGATGCCTGGAAGAGATTAGAATAAAAATCGCCATTCCGAAGGTAGCCTTTTGCAAGATGGAAAACATACTGACCAATATAAACATATCAATTGCAACGCGAAAAAGATTGTTGAGATGCTACATAGAACCTATGCTTTTGTATGGATGTGAAGCGTGGACAATCAGCAAACCGGTTGAAAAACATCTGATGGCTGCAGAAATCTGGTTTCTGAGGAGAATACAAAGAATACCATGGACAGACAGAAAAACCAATGACCAAGTCCTACAAGAAATAAATGAAATTCGTAAACTGATTAGAGAAATTATACGTAGGCAGTCAAAATGTTTTGGTGATGTTATGAGAAGCAATAAACTGCAGAACTTTGAGACAACTGGAAAGATCGATGGGAAGAGAACAAGGGGAAGGCAGAGAAGTAAATACCTGGATGATATGCCATGTGGCATGGTCGAGACAAGAACATAGAGCTAATAAACGACTCTGGTGATCGAGTGAGACGGTGAAACATAACCGCCCACGCTTATCGGCATGGCACATAATGATGATGACGTGTAAAATTATTATATATTAAATTATTAAATTATTATTCTCTCTTGGTACTCGCATAAAGGAACACAGAAAATTATTTTCTTTATTATCACCACCATACATTGGTGCACACATCATTGCCCTTTAACATTCGTCCATTATGGCCAAAACTTTTACTGGCACCCACTTGTGCAATGTACGGACATCCACCGAGGCACTCCTTCTTTGTGTTTCTTGCACGCCTCCCCTCCACTTTTCTCTCTAGAATATGCTTTTACAATGAGCTGTGTCTCCTTATATGCATCGTTATTGTCTGACACAAAATTAATAGGAGCATACCTTGTCAAGCTTAGATTAAGCATTGCTATAGTAAACGATGCCTTTTGCATTGTGCAAAACACGCTCGTCTATACAAGAATGTCAATTGTACAAGGAGTGTTAAATAGATCTATCCTTTCACTAGCAAGGGAAACATGGACACGAAGCAGACATGCCGAGAAACGTCTCGAGGCAAAGGGAATAAGGCTTCTTAGGGAAAATGCAAAAAATACCATGAAACGACAGTAAAAAATGTGAATGAGACAGTTGTAGACGAAACAGATTAAATCCGTCAACTGATTAGAGAAATTAGTCGTCGACAGTTACAATTTTTTTTTTATTTTGGTCAAGTTTATTTTACAAACATGAAAACGTAATGAAAATTGACAAATTTGACGGGAATAGAAAAAAGGGAAGAGAAGTATATAAATACCAGGATGGTCTGACTACACTGAACAACTGGGACAAGACAAAAAAAACCTGATCGGAGAGTTGTGATTGGGAGCAATTGCTACCCATGTCTGCTGACGCTTGTCGGCATATAGAGGATGTTAATAGCAGTATTATTTATGTCATGGTGGTGTGTTTCAGAATTCACGATAGGCACACCCTTGAAAATTTAATGTGCCCCTAATGCAGCACGAGGCGGGCGCAGTAGCGTAGGTGATAAATATTTTTACGTGTGTGTGTGCGCGCGCGCGCGCGCGCGTGTGTGTGTGTGTGTGTGTGTGTGTGTGTGTGTGTGTGTGTGTGTTATAACGCCATGAAATATACTACTAATAGTTATTTTTTTCAATCTGCAACAAGCAATACCGAGTGCATATTATAATGATATCCCATTAACTTCAATTAAATGACATTTAATTTATTTATAACAGACTCGGTCATTGCAACTTTCAACACTCACTGCGATAGCATCAACTCAAACATAATGCCACCTTTGAACACAATGACAACGTATCCGTTATTATCTCAAGTCTGACAACCGCGAACATTTCAGCACACACTGATGTATCAGAAGCTATATTGTCGTACTTTGTAACATATGTCTCCACGACAGTGAATTTTCTATTGTCCCCTGTTGGAGTGGCAACAGCGTTGTGAACATTATTGTCTACCGGAGGCAAGGGATCGGAGAAAGTATGAACATCACATTTATTTCGATGTCTTTTTGGAATGTGATCACATGCTTTATGTCGTGGTTATCTGAGATATGGCATAGCATGGACAACTTTGCGTCCTCAGAAACTATAGACATTATAACGCTTCAGGAAGTTATTCCAGAATATACTAGAGGGTTCGCATACTCCCAGATTACACGTGTCACCGTCTATCTCTCCATGTAGAAATGCATTTGTGTTATGTTTCCTTTAAAGGTTAGAGAGGTCTGCCCAACGTATTATCTTCATCAACTTGGTGATTACTCTTTTCTGTCTGGACTGTTACAGCCCGTTGTTGGCAACTCAGGGAATGCAACGGCTGTATGTTACCACGACAAACATGACTCGGTTAGATGTGGTGGAACCTCACAACAGGCGTACAATAGGACAGTTCAGTGTTACTTTTACTTGTATGGCATTGCCCATGTCAGCTCAGATAATTATTGCAGTTTGTACCACTACCTGGTTTACGCTTCAGGCAGTCAACCAATCAACGATGTTCAGACAGAGAATTGCAAGCTTAAAAGAATCAGGAAGACGTCTCAATCGCAATAAAGAATATTTTTCCGTAACACTTAAAGTCACCCCTGTAACAAGACATACATCAATGACAAACAAAGAGATGAAGCTTACTAAAGTTATAGTTTTGATAGCTGTCAAATATTGTATTTTCAATGTCCTTGTTTTGATAATCTTTGTTCTGAAAACATTTTTTCCAGAGACAGACGTGAATAAACAATACACCTTGTACGTATTTTTATACAGTTTGGCTTTTGAGTGCCAAGTTCTCAACTGTGTGGTGGATATGCTTGTCTATTATAATGTCAGCAGCAGATACCGAAAAGAGTCTGATTTTGTTTTGCAGGTCTGGTTTCGTACAGAAACGTATTACTGTTCCGAAGGTGAACATAATTTATCTACAATAAATCCATGAATGTAGACTCTCTCAGTTGTCCAACTAATTTAAACTTTAATGAGTTAATGAATGAACACCAGAACTACAAGAATAGTTGAGCTCTACTTTAACAGAAACACAAGTGACACAATGGATGTTGGGGCTAGGGCTTTCGTCAGCACACAGACAATAAACAGACACTGATACAACCACATTAAAAAGATACAAACGTTACGTAGCAGGTGTTAATTTCTCACATGTACAACTCTGTACCCAGTCTCAGACGTGCCGATGCATTCAATGAGCTGGTCCGCGCGATTCGGAAACCTAGGGAAATTCTCGAATACCCTACGCATTTATCTATTTTGGTTTATAAAAGTCGTTTGGCGTACAGCACATAGACTTGGGTCACGAGTATTTGTGTGTTCATGGTGAACTATCTACTTTACTAGATTATAATGACAAAACTAATGTGGTGAAGGCTCTCTGGATGGAGGATATATGAAATCAAATTAAAGGACCCAAATCAGTCAGGAGAGGCTGTTTCATCGTATGGGGTGTGGGGTGGGGGGGGGGGATTGAGCAGAGGATCTGGACGACCATTAGGAAAGAAAGCAGGCGGACGTTCAGTCAGGCTGGCACTGGTACCATCAGCATGGGGGTCTCTTCGTTGGCTACTGCAGAATTGGACGGAGCACGCGTGGGGATGTCTCAAATGCAATGATATAGATTGGTGATTTCATATTTCATAGTTCATACTTTACGATACACATAATCAAAGGTCAAGTATATGCAGGGCAAAGGCTATGGTACACAATCCAATAATTTTCTAAATGCGACAAGCTATAGTTCTAGTTTTCGGACTTGTCTAGCACATTAGTTGAATTCAGCGTTGTGTACAAGGTATGTCAACTTGTCTTAACTGAGCCATTGTGTATTCTTGGTGACTGACTAGCATCCGCTGTTAGTGGACAGTGATATAGTTCTACATCTGTGACTAAAGTAATAATGCGGCAGAATCGACTTCATTGCACCAGTATCTATCACATAGGCTCAGTCTACTTTCTACAGAGCGGAAAAGAACTGTACCTTCAGAAACAAATCCCAGAGATGTCCGAAAATAACTGCAATTGTGAATAGATTGATGTAATCCAGAAAGTAACACACGATCTTCGTAGCGTTAGGTAGAGGGGTTGATTTATTCGACATGATGCTGTAGTAACGTGTACAATTTATGCTGCTCTTTGCCGTCTATTTCTGGACACAAAGATCTAACACAAGCAACGATAGACACGGATGAATTACAAACAAAATAATAATAATGCTTGTAATACTACGACTTTGGTATGTTTTAAGTCTGTTTGACATTTGTTCATCTCTTTTATGGTGACTTTGTGTCATGGTGCTCTCTCTATTTATCAAGATGGCCTGTTTTCAGGGTAGATGAAGAAGTTTTCTTGTTAGTCCTTGATGTGCATTCCGCCTTTCATAAACTTGTAGTTTAGTGTCTGAAGTTAGATGAATTCGTGATTCCTTTAATCATAAATCCGGCACTTATGGTAATCAGTATTTTAGCCAAAATCAGGTAATGCCATGCCTTTAGAGATATCAACAAAGAGATCAATGTGGCGAATATTAAAATACAGCCACACAAATAACCGAGCCCTGTTGTTTAGAGGATCAAACACCCACCCCAGTCCCTGTGTTGCCCAGGCTGGACAGAAACACGCCAGACCAAACATAATAATAATTATGTTAACGGGAGTAACACGAGAGGCAGTAAATATATGTTTCACCTTGAAAGGAATAGTTATACACATACATCTTTCTATTGACAGGTAAACGGTGACAAATGTCGACAGAACGTGCACGAGACCTCTGGAATATACTAGATACACGTACTGAGTTGACAACACGTTTCTCAGGGGTTATAGGGAAGAACGTTTCCAAGAAAAAGCATAACATAGATAAACACGATAGCGCACACCCTACTAGATCCCATAGAGACATGGCTATGAAAGTAATGTTTGCGTTGTCTCCAATCCCCTGCCTCCAGTACACAATTATGTTCAGAATGTTCACTTAGTGCAGTGAAGACGTGGGATAAAATGTCCAACAGATCGCCGTTGGTATTAGTCTGCGATGTTTTACGGTAGGATTCTCCCAAACACCCTCCTGGGTATTCATCTATTGTGGTTATGTTTTTCTCATGTTTACACAGCTCCATAATAGTGCCATGATCGGTTTCGATTTCAAGTCTACAGATCATCTGGAAAGGAAATGGCGTAGTTAAGTCACAATATTTTCAGTGCTAACTAATTCGTTTCTGTTGTCCGGTTCACCCTTTTTGTTTTAACTATGACATACCCTTTGCAAATGGTAATAAAGTTTATAGTAATCGTAATAATAACAACAACAACGATAATAAAAACAATAATGCCAATTTTTTTTTAAATGTTGCATATCCCTTGCAGGACGTTGCAGTCAACACCAGCATTTTTCAACTGGTGTTGATGTACAAGGCAAGTTTTTACGTTCAGTAGTTTGCCATTGCTTTCTGAACGACCGGCTCCTACACCAATACGTTATAACGCAACGTCACACAGTCTGCTACACGCATCGGTCGCGGCTGCGTTTCGAACGCCTGATAAGCGACTCACGAACCGCGTTCGCGAACCTTTGGCCACGGAGATCGGGCAATATTAATACCAGTATTAACATTACAATAAAATAATAATATTAACGATAATAAAATAAAAATAATAAAAACAATAATAATAACAGCAACAACAAAAATAATAACAACAATACTAATAACAACAGAGGGAGTCTCTGTGGCGAAGTGATTAAGCCGTTTGACTCGTGCTCCGAAGGTTGTGGGTTCGATTCCGGGCCGCACCCTTCGGTTTACGAGTTAAATGTTTCGGAGACTCCTGTGGGTCGTCGCTAAAAGCTACGGAGTTCGTGCTTTGTGCGACGCTTTCCGTGCTGCGGAAAGAGACCAAGCAATATGGGATAAAACCCGGTGCAATGAAGTCGACCCTGTCGACTTTTAAGCGACTTTTTTTAAATAACAACAATAATAATCACTACAGTAAAAACATAGTAATAATGACAATAATACTAATTATTACAATAAGAACAAAATAATAATAATAATAAATATAATAATATAATAATAACAACTGCAACAACAATAATAATAACAGTCTTTAGGTTCATACTAGAATACGATCAGCGTTGCCAGTAGTGGATCCGGAAACAAGCCCCTGGAGGCCTGGTGTTCCTTGCCAGTGAGAAGTCCTGATCGTTCGGGTCCACATCGATTGACGGACGTCAGTCGCGGCGATTGGGCAATCTTGAGCATAGCCTACGATGGGTAACGTTGTGGTGTTCTGGTGTGATAATTTGGCGTGTCCAGTGTGTGCCGCGTGGTTACACACCCGCTTCACACGCGTGATCCGGGGCTTGTTTCCGGATCCCTTCATGGATATGCACTACTGACGAGCTCAAACGAGAGCGAAACTCGAGTATAGTGCTTCCATATTGACTTGGATAGGCCTTAGGTTCGTCCAGAATGCAATCAGCGTTGCCAGTAGTGGGTTGTGCTCAATATTTAAACAACAAAATAAATCAATAATAATAACACTGGTTTACACACATTTTGGTGTGTTAAATGATATATATGTTCTTGTGTAATTTTTTGTTGCTGATTTGTTCTACCAACTCTAGTTTTTGGCATAATTGAGAATGACCTTCTTGGCAGGGCAATTGCTATGTACAAGCCTAGAATTAGGTGTCGTCAGTAGCATTTTGACTGTAATCTGCATTCATTTTATATGTAATTACTGTGCATTTATTACCTTCATATAAAACACCAAAAATGTATTAAAACTGTATCACTACTAATGTTTGATATACAGTCACAACACAAAAAGTTTCTTTTCGAGGACTTCCTGGAATGTATTATGCCCGGACACTCAGACTTAATGGTTTAACAGTAATATGCAGCCCAAGTCCCTGTTATCTGTCTTCCATTGTTTTTGTATCTTGGTAAAATCTTTCACATTCACTAATTCAGAATAATGGTCTGCTTTAAAGTTACCCAGAAAGTTTTGCACAACTGTAGCCAGTCGTCCCTAGGGGGGAAGTGGAGTCAACAGGCACACTGTTTAAAATCATTTTCCTTATTGTCGGCTTTTGCCGGACCTTTGTCTGCATACCCCCTGTCAGTCTCAGGTACCGTATCTCTCTCTTTCCTCTTCTTCTTTAACCCCTAAACAATACCCTTCATATTGTTTCAGAACATACCCACACAAGACTGTATTTTAACAAATGATAAAATTAAAACATTTAATACAGAAAAGTGTCACGTGTGTGTGTGTGTGTGCACTGTTTGCAGTGTGGAAATATGTAGTATTTTCTATGGTGTATGTGAGAATAGAGTAGTGAGCTCAGGATCGTTCATCATGTTCGGCCATGCCAAATCACACCACAGTAAGTTCAGAACAGGTCTCACCGAATGTCGCATCTCCCCGGACAATGGTTGACTTCTTGGAGTTAATCCGATATATATAGTCTGGGTGACTGTTCTCCACTACTGAATATGGCCTATTAATGTCCATGAACCAGGAACACACTATGTACCTATTATGTTCCTTAAAATCCCGATACCAACGAAGATCTCCCTATATCTAACACGAGTTTAAAGAAACCTTTCTGTCCTGTGGCAAAATGTTACTGAATGAGTGTCTTTACTCTGCAACCTCTCTACAACCTAAAGTTATAGTCACTCGACATAGTCATAGTTACTTCACATCACTGTTATTCCACCTCTCTACCTAATATTGTCATTGTCTATGGAGGTGTTAATAGTTTCATAAAAACCACGGCCTTGGGCACTCAATCACTGCTACACGGGCCCTTTTCAGGATAACACTCCTGCTTTCTATGAGTCTATCATTTTTGGAACGATATCCCATTTCCGAGGCCAATTAGTATAACTGCACTCAGTATAATTGCTATTTTCCTCCTCTCCCAGCTGTCCTTAATTTCTCCGGTACCGTAAAATATCACTCAGTGTGACTGGCATTGTCCACACCTCGTAGTAATACTTTCTTTCTGTTAAACAGTTGAACCTGTAGAGAATAGAACATTCTGTGAGAGAAAAACCCTATTCCAATCCACTATATGTGATTATAGGCCAAAGGCCATAATCAGATATTTATCCTGGTTAACCTGGAACTACCCTCTAGCTTAAGACAGAGTCGTTCGTCACATTTGGGTGGTAAGGAAAAAGAAAGACCAAACGGACAAACACAGGAGCCCCAGTTGGCCTCACTACCGGAATATCCCACCCTGTACATTTCCTTTATCCCCCCAGCCATCTCAAATCTCACCGAATATCATCCCATTACACTGGTCTTACCCTGCCGAGTGAAATGATATATAACTCTACCTATTTTAAGCTAGGCATCAGCCAGCTGCGGCCGACGCTCTCAGATTACGTTCTCACAACACACTATCACTAAGTTCCAGTCATAACTCGATTTATAAATAAACTACCTTATGCTAGTGTTCCCGTTCGGAGTCGGAATTCACAATTCATCACAGTTTCCAAAACACAGGAGACCCCGTAAATCTCTTCTCCATTAGAACTAGGAACACAAAAACACTCCCGTTATCTGTAGTTCATCCACAGACTGAACGCAACTTTCGTTAACTTCTCCCAGCCAAATGTTGCACGAGTGACGTCACTCACGTGACCGGACTTCAATCAAGACAGCACCGCCCCCTTCTCCATTCTCCTGAGATCCGGGCAAACAGAATGCCGAATTCTTTTGATGCCGGGCAGGGCAACATGCCGCCGATTGTCTTTTGATCTCGGGAATTCTCCTGGAATCCCGGTGGTGTCTGAAATGGGGAACATATTTCCCCACATCAAATAGTTGTGGCGCCTAGCAACGGCGGTTTTCAGGCCTTTCATCAATCTGGATCGAAATTCTTCAGTATTATGTGACATAGGCCCCCTCTTAAGAGAGTTGACCGCATCAACTCTTACTCACTGGAGGTTCGATCCAGATGATCCACAACAATCCCCTCATCAAACGCATGTTCAGTTTCTGGGAGATGACTCAGCACATCAAATGTTGATAGTCTGCCTGTATCCTCAAAGGTATTGCCTCTCCAGCAATTAGGCGATCTCACTGATAGCCTATATCCTCATAATGCCATACATTAGTGTTGGCGTATCGCTCCTGTACGTTCAGTCGGCCAACTTCCGACTTGCGTAAGCGATGGCTCACAATACAGACGGATCGTTCCATCCTGACTGTGGCATTGTCTCCATATCCGCCTAGTTTCCTCAAGTTTTGCATCCTGGAATTTGCGGTATCGTCCTCGTTGGACAGAATCGTCTTCCCCAAAGCTCCTGGACTTTTGCTTCCAGGACCATCTCGGTCGATGTTGGATCTGGTCAGCCAATCCTTGGTTGGAGTCTCGGGTATCTCGTGCCGTTCCCGACGTTACCCACCCCTTCTGAACTGGGTTACTAGCGAATGGTTCACTATTGGCCTCTTCCTGACGTGTGATTTCCCTCCTCTCTTCGGCTGGAAAATCTGACCTGCCTCGTACGTCCCCATAGGCCTTCCTATGTAGTACTTGGGATCTCTGGTCTCCGTCTGGACCTGTAACCTTTTTCCCAATGGCTGCCATTACACTAAGGTGAGAGGGATTTGATCATCGGATCTCTCCTCATACTTCTGCAGGAGATGCCTAGGAAGACTGTTCAGTTCTCCCCCGATCCGAATTTCGTAGGTGTTCCTGGACACAACCTTTACCACAGGATAAGGTCCATGCCATCCTGCTTGCATCATGTTGGTCTCTGCTGGTCCCCACACTACTACTTTCTCTCCCACCTTAAGAGCTCCTTTACTCTTCGTCCGATTTTTGGGTGGTGCCTTCTGGCACTCTGGACAAGACTTAACCAACCGGCGTACATCTCCGGTCATTCCTGGCCAGCAATAATGGCCGGAAATCTGCTGCAACGTCTCTCTGACACCCATATGTCGAGTTCCGGATATCTGACTACCGGATATGGTATGCCCGCTCTGAAGAATGTGAGGACGGTGGGCTTCTGGGACCACCAACTGCTCATGCAGTTTGTCTCCCCTTCCGGCTCTCCGATAGAGTAGTCGATTCCTCAGAAAGTACTGCCCCGGTTTTGGTTGCTCAGCACTTCTTTGCAGCTTCCTGTAGTAAGGACGCAACGTTGTGTCCTTCCTCTGGGCAGTATGCAATTCCCCAGGCACTGGGTTGTGGCATAGCGTGTCTGCCCTCTTTTCCTTCCCTTGAGATCCAGTGGCTGATGTTCCCCGGTGGGCGGGTTGTTTGGGCATCCCCAAGAACACGTATTTCGTACCAAGGATCACGGGAAATAGGGAATCCGATAACACAGCTGCTGGAATGATGCCTGTGACGTACCTGGATTTAATCTCCACCTTGGCGATTGGCAGCGTCATGGCAACAGCACTCCTCATTGCAGGCTGTATCTCAATAGTCTCCCCTGTGAGTTGGTCTGGGCGTACCAAGCTGGCATCAATCACAGCTTCCCCGTCCAAACCAGAATCATAGAGACAGGTAACCTGCTGGCCATTGACTTCAATCAGTTCGACCACAGGTGGCCTCTCTTGGTCCAGAGTTCCTTCAACAACCTCGACCTTTTCGGTGGCAACCACCTTTGGAGCCACGCGGCAGGCTGCGAAGTGAGAGCTTTTCGATTTCGATTTGCAGTCTTTTGTGTTGTGAGAGGGTGACTTGCAGATCGAACACCACTTCTCAGACCACTGTCGTTTCGGTTGAGAGTTGGGTGGGCTCTGTCTCCCATCCTTTGTCTTCTCTGGACTCTTCTCTGAGTGTTCTGCATAAGGTTCAACTTTCTTTGTTTCTGAGCCCTTGAATTTCTTTCGGTCATGTTTCTCCTGACCTTTGGTGGTTGGTGTACAGGTTTCTTCCGCCTCCCCATGGACTTCAACGAATCTTTCCGCCAGCTTATTCACCATATCAAGCCGTTCCGCCCCTTGTTCTCCCAAGAATGTCTTCAGAGGTTCTGACATTTGCTGTCGCATCTGGTCGACAATCATGAGCTCTTCCAGACTCTCATAGTCATGCTTGAACCCTGCCAAATACATCCATTTTTGGAGGTAGGATTTCAGGCGCAAACTGTAGGCGGTGAATAGCTCTCATGGCTCTCGTTTCGCTGCTCGAAACTTCTTCCTATATGTACTTGATGTGATCTCGTAATGTTTCAGCAAAGCGGCTTTCAATTCGTCGTAATTGTTCTCGTGTCCTGGCGGCAGGCGAGAATAGACCTCGTAACCGGTTCCAAGCAATCCCTGGGATAGCTTAAGATTCCATTTGTCTCGGTCCAGACCCATAGCAACGGACATGGCCTCGAAGCGTTGAAGGTACTGGTCAATCTTCTCTTTGCCCTGATCATAGACCGCTAGAGGGAACTTCATAGCATGGTAACTATGTCCACCTGCTGGGGTTGAGCCTGGGATGGAGGAACCTCCAACTGCTCCCTCAGTTTCCCCATTAGATTGCCTCTTAAGCTCGAGTTCCCGCATCCGGTACTCGTGCTCCCTTTTCTGAGCTTCTTGTTCAGCTTCCCGATTCTTAGCTGCCTGCTCAACTTCAATTTCCAGCCTTCTCATGGCTTGCTCTGCTTCCAATTTCTTAGCAGCTTGTTCTGCTTCCATTTGCCTAGCAGCTTGTTCTGCTTCCAATTTCTTAGCAGCTTGTTCTAACTCCATTTGCCTAGCAGCTTGTTCTGCTTCCAATTTCTTAGCAGCTTGTTCTAACTCCATCCTTCTCAATTCCAACTCCGCCTTTCGATCTTCCCTTTCTGCTTGACGATACTCCCTCTCCACCTCCTGTACGTAATCTGTTAGTGCAGAACCCGACAATCCCATTTCTTCCCCCTTTGCCTTTAGTTCTGCCCCAGTTAATTTAGGAGTGGCCATTTTTCAGAGAGGTAAGTCAGCAGACAGAGTATAGATTATCTCTAAAAGAAATATATTGGTAATGAACAATTACAGTCAATCTATATTCTTAAATACCACACAGCACAACACAACACAATCACTCAGTGACAAGAGCAGAATCAGGACCACAGACCTATGCAGACGTGTGAAGTGTGAACAGGAAAGTTATGTGTCTTAACACCTATCCACATTCACTATAACTTGATCTTTAACTGTCCGGCCCTACCTCTATCACGGTAATGTCACCCACAATAATGTAATATCACCAACATTAAGGTAATGTCACCTTCCCGTGTGACGTGCCCATGTAAATGTCGCTATCCTTAATGTGATATCACCATCCCGCGCGAGCCCCCATAAATGTCGCCAGTCGTCCCTAGGGGGGAAGTGGAGTCAACAGGCACACTGTTTAAAATCCTTTTCCTTATTGTGGGCTTTTGCCGGACCTTTGTCTGCATACCCCCTGTCAGTCTCAGGTACCTTATCTCTCTCTTTCCTCTTCTTCTTCTAACCCCTAAACAATACCCTTCATATTGTTTCAGAACATACCCACACAAGACTGTATTTTAACAAATGATAAAATAAAACATTTAATACAGAAAAGTGTCACGTGTGTGTGTGTGTGCACTGTTTGCAGTGTGGTAAATATGTAGTATTTTCTATGGTGTATGTGAGAATAGAGTAGTGAGCTCAGGATCGTTCATCATGTTCGGCCATGCCAAATCACACCACAGTAAGTTCAGAACAGGTCTCACCGAATGTCGCATCTCCCCGGACAATGGTTGACTTCCTTGGAGTTGAATCATTATATATATATAGTCTGGGTGACTGTTCTCCACTACTGAATATGGCCTATTAATGTCCATGAATCAGGAACACACTATGTACCTATTATGTTCCTTAAAATCCTGATACCAACGAAGATCTCCCTATATCTCACACGAGTTTAAAGAAACCTTTCTGTCCGGTTGCAAAATGTTACTGAATGAGTGTCTTTACTCTGCCACCTCTCTACAACCTAAAGTTATAGTCACTCGACATAGTCATAGTTACTTCACATCACTGTTATTCCACCTCTCTACCTAATATTGTCATTGTCTATGGAGGTGTTAATAGTTTCATAAAAACCACGGCCTTGGGCACTCAATCACTGCTACACTGGCCCTTTTCAGGATAACACTCCTGCTTTCTATGAGTCTATCATTTTTGGAACGATATCCCATTTCTGAGGCCAATTAGTATAACTGCACTCAGTATAATTGCTATTTTCCTCCTCTCCCAGCTGTCCTTAATTTCTCCGGTACCGTAAAATATCACTCAGTGTGACTGGCATTGTCCACACCTCGTAGTAATACTTTCTTTCTGTTAAACAGTTGAACCTGTAGAGAATAGAACATTCTGTGAGAGAAAAACCCTATTCCAATCCACTATATGTGATTATAGGCCAAAGGCCATAATCAGATATTTATCCTGGTTAACCTGGAACTACCCTCTAGCTTAAGACAGAGTCGTTCGTCACATTTGGGTGGTAAGCAAAAAGAAAGACCAAACGGACAAACACAGGAGCCCCAGTTGGCCTCACTACCGGAATATTCCACCCTGTACATTTCCTTTATCCCCCCAGCCATCTCAAATCTCACCGAATATCATCCCATTACACTGGTCTTACCCTGCCGAGTGAAATGATATATAACTCTACCTATTTTAAGCTAGGCATCAGCCAGCTGCGGCCGACGCTCTCAGATTACGTTCTCACAACACACTATCACTAAGTTCCAGTCATAACTCTATTTATAAATAAACTACCTTATGCTAGTGTTCCCGTTCGGAGTCGGAATTCACAATTCATCACAGTTTCCAAAACACAGGAGACCCCGTAAATCTCTTCTCCATTAGAACTAGGAACACAAAAACACTCCCGTTATCTGTAGTTCATCCACAGACTGAACGCAACTTTCGTTAACTTCTCCCAGCCAAATGTTGCACGAGTGACGTCACTCACGTGACCGGACTTCAATCAAGACAGCACCGCCCCCTTCTCCATTCCCCTGAGATCAGGGCAAACAGAATGCCGAATTCTTTTGATGCCGGGCAGGGCAACATGCCGCCGATTGTCTTTTGATCTCGGGAATTCTCCTGGAATCCCGGTGGTGTCTGAAATGGGGAACATATTTCCCCACATCAAATAGTTGTGGCGCCTAGCAACGGCGGTTTTCAGGCCTTTCATCAATCTGGATCAAAATTCTTCAGTATTATGTGACAACAACTAAAACAAATTATGACCAGGCTGCGGACTCTGTTTTGTTCATCGAATCAATAAAATTTGGATCGTTTATTAACTTTCTAATTTGAGGTCAATTAACAATTCCAGTTTTAAGTGTATCTATGCTCAATTCCGAAAAACATCTGCGTAAGTATTTGAAACAGCGCCTTAACAAATGGCTTCTTAAAGCCAAGCTTTATATGTAATGGCGGCAGTATTTTTTTTTCTATCAATGAGAGGCTTGTTGACAATATTTTAAATCCAACTTTCAATTCATCCAACGGCCACTAGTTCTTTTTACGTATCTTTTATCCTGCTATCCCACAAACATATAAAGCAAGGATATTTGGTGAATCCATTTTGCTGGCCAAGCAAGAAGTTTCATAATTTTAAGATCTACACAAACCACCCAGTTATTTTCTAAATACACTAAAACCTCGGTTTTCGTCGATAATCCGTCAGAAAACAATCGGTGAATTCCGAAACCGAGGCAATTATTTCCATATGAATCAATGTAAATCTAATCAATTCGCTCGAGACACTCCAAAATAGAAACCAAAAACAAATTTTATAGAGCAGCTGTTCTAAACATTTTTTTTAGCCCTTGCACTTTTTCACCATATGTCAGAATGTCATTCTCCCGCCCCTCCCCTCCCACCTTTCCAAAATCGTCAGCCTCAAAAGATGCATTCAAAATAACATGCCTATAATACTGAAAATCCGTATTTTCTTCCATACGTGTACATAACATTTACACGAATATATTAATTTTATAGTGTAGTTTTAGACATTTAATGACACATTAATAGCCTGATGGATATTAAAACTCAAATAAAATCATGTTTATTTTCATACTATTTTATTAATACACCAAGTTAATCATATTATAATAAGCAATCAATTAAAATATCAAAGAATTGCAACTTAATACACGACACCGGAATGCCACAAAATGTTGCTTCATCAAACAAAACGTTGAATAGAAAATTAGGGTATTGTAGATTTGTAATTAACTTAATTCAATTGAAGATTGTAATCATTGAGAACACTATGATTGTTTTTTCCTCAGAAATTCTGAAATACGCCGAGGAGTGCTTTATATGGCACAACGGAGATTACTGTCAACATCTAATCTATTACGTCGTTTCGTTTTAATTTCCAACAGAGCTGAAAAGCCTAACACAAATAGGAATCGCACTTAAAGGACCAAAATTCCGTGATTGGTTTCTATCAAACACATGTCTTAGTCCCAAATCACCCCTCTGACGTGTCTCCACCATGTCGTGTTAGAGGGGCATGCGTATCCCAATGACCCCAAGAGCTATGCCGACGGAAGCACAACTACATGTCGAACAGGCCTTTGGATAGGGACCATACCAAGAGAGACACAACCTGCTGCCTTGCAGGTAGACTGAGGATAGCAGTCAAAGTTCGAAACAAGCGCACGGTGCCACTAATTCTTGGTCAGGATACATACTCTAACGCTCTCTGTTGAGGGATATGGCTGAACGCTTCTAAGCCATAATCTCTCTAATGTGAGAGCCGGGCCGATACTCAATCAATAAATCAATCAATCATGTGCCATGCCGGAAAGCGTGGGCGGTCATGACTCGCCATTTAACTCGATCACCAGTGTCGTGGATCAGCTCAGTGTTCCTGTCTCGTCCATGCCATGTGGCCAAGCCATCCAGGTATTTTCCCCTCGGTCTTCCTCTTGGTCTGTTCCCTTCGATCTTGTCAGTTGTCACTAAGTTCTCCAATCCAATTCATAACATGTCCAAAACATTTTGGATACTCACCTGCTGCAAAATGGAGGTGAGATGCTGATCACGCTACACGCTTAGTTCAGACATCTGCTCGAAGGCTCACAGCCGAGGGATATGAGGGATTCCTCAGATGAGAGGGCCTGGCCGTTACTCGCTCTCTGCTGCATAGAGGTAAGGTGCTGAGCCGGCAGCACATGTAGCCTAGCTCGTAAGCGTTACTAAAGGTGAAAAAAGTGTCCCAATCGCACGCAATGGTTACGATGCAGGTCTGTATAAAGCAAAACTCATTGAGCGAGTATATTGAAAGATGGAGAAAATTCTCACTAACACGAAATGGAACGCTTGGCTAGCGAATCCATTACGTGGAAGTCCGAAGTGATAAGCTGCAGAATGGATGTCGTCTGCAGACTAAGGTAGAAAAACGTCTCATTAACATAAAATGGAACACTTGGCTAGCGAATCCATTGCGTGGAAGTCCGAAGAAAAAGCTTGCTGAGTGGATGCCGTCCACAGACTGACCGTTCCTGGGCTGTGCGGGGAGCGGCAAAGGGCGAACGAAATTTCCAATATATGGAAATGAGGAATTAAGCAGCCACGAGCAGAACGTAGCGATTCCTTGGGTGAGCCCAGTTTCAGTGCGCTATGTACCGGCTATGCAATTATGGAAGCCTTCCTGGATAGTGGGGAATGCCCATGGTCCGCCCCTGCCTTCTCTTGAGGGTTGACAGTGATGTCTTTGACCGTTCTACCTTGACCAGCTAAGATATTGGCGACACCACAACAGTAAGAGTCTAATGTCCGTCGAAACCCTGGGTAGGCAAACCCGTGTAAACGCCCGCAGAAGGCGAATATGCCAGCCGAAAGTTTGCAAATAAAGTGGCACAACGCAAAAACGTCCGAGTGAAATGTACCTCTTGCCCGGAACAGCTCTGGTCTATCTAGTTTTCCGGCTAGAACAGCTCTGACTATCTGCATTGTGTGTGGTCCTGAATCCAGTATGAGTCTGCCAATCTGTGGTCTTAATTCAGTATACAACAGTCTAGCCGTTTTACATATGATTGCCACCGAAACCGAATGGCCATATAACTGATTTTTATTTATCCAAATTTATAATAACTATCCGACTTCTTCAATTGCTAGCTATCTCTGTTTCGCTGCCACATTCATGCCTGCGCAACGTTAGCCTCCTGTATTGCTTCCCTTTTCGCCACAATGATGGATGAAGATGTAGAGCAGCCGACAGATAGTTGTAGGTTATGGTCTTCACCTTCACGACGGTAGGCAGAGGATCTCTTTTTTGAGGAGACAATGGCTACGGTCACTGACCAGTATGGTCACTGCTAGGAAGGAAAGCAATGGCAAACTACCTTCTTTATAAATGCCATGAAAATCATGTTGTGTGGACTCATCGATAATCAAAGAAACGGCGTAAATGGGTGCTTCATAGGAGCAGCCTTGCCCGGTAGAGATAGTCATGCGCACTAGGTGACTCCAGACCGTCAACAGGCTACTAGGTGCAAAAGATTAATATCATTGAAAGTAGGAACTTGAAATGTTAGAACAACGAATGCAGATGGAAAATTAGAAAACATCAAACAAACCTGGATGGCTTGGCCTCGTGGCATGGTCGAGACAGAAACACAGAGCTGATCCACGACACTGGTGATCGAGTGAGATGGCAAAACATGACCGCCCACGCTTACCGGCATGGCACATGATGATGATGATTTAAACCGTTTCAAAGTTCGTCTCAGAAACCGACATTTTCCTTGCTTCAACAATTACAATAACAACATGCGTAATGGCATAGTTGTGACATTTCAATAAACGGGTCGACGTGTGCAATAACCATGGGTTCTATATCTCACTTAATTGTATACATCAGGTTGCGCCTACTGGTGTCATTGCCATTGGTAAGCAGATAACAGAAATCCACATGCTTTGACTTTTATTTGCTAAGAACATAAGAGTTAATCACAAATAGTTATTAGGTTATATCCATACGACGTGTTAGACAACGCCAGAGTTAGTTATCAAATTGTTACTCACGCAGTCATATTTTATTCATTCATTGGCAACTTGCCGTCTTGACAGACGATAGTTTGTTACATTGTGCTTCAAAAAGGCTTAATAACTACAACCCTGGCCGTAGCGAATGTGACTGGTCAGATCAATTCGCGCCGTAAATGTTTGTCCATAATAGATGCACGTGAATACATGGTCATTTTCATCATCAAGCACCATCTTACGTCTCAGTGTGTGACCTATATGCAATCATTTTCTCCCTTGTCTTTGTTCCATATCTGATATTTGCCCTCCATGCAACACATTCGGCGGGACGTGCTCTCAATGTGTATTATTAATGCATTTATCAATCATGTCCCCCTTACACACAACTTTGTATCATAGTAGAGACCGACCCCGAGATCTCTTACCCATCTGTAATTCACTAAACATGATGTCCTTTGGTGTTCTACCGCCATCCACCCTTCTAAAGTGTCCTATCAATCTACGAAGACTGAGTATGAAGCAAACCGTTGCACAACCTGATCTTTCCAATACTTCAGTATTTTGTGATTTAGTCTTGCCACTTAATGCCAATATAATTAGAGCAAATGTGGTAAAGTTGTGGAAATGTAAACAATATAAAATAACACAAAGTAATGCAGCTTTACCGAACAGAATTACAAAATATTACAAGGACGTGGCGTTGACTAGCCTTCATCAGCAAACAAATAGATACACAAAGCACAATATATAGTCACAGAGCAGACCCTCCGGTGACTACATTAAAGCATAAGGACGGGATGAGAAGAATAACAAGATTAAAAAATGAGAGCAATGAAGAGGAAATTAACATTTGAAAAAGATGTTGCTATTTATCTCAGAATCCCAGGCTGTAATACTGACGAATGACACCTTTATCCTATGCTATTTTATACACCGCCGTGGGAGTCACGTGGGTCATGGAAACCGGGGTAAGGGACTGTAACGGTTCAGTGAAAATCCCAGGTAAATGAGTGGAAGTGGTACATGAATAAAGGGATAGAAGGTAAGGCGGGAAACTGGAAGCAATAGGGATGTGATGGCTGTACAAGGGTGAAAGCTAAGGATTCCTAGTGGATGTATGTATAATACATGCGTGGGTGCCAGTGAATGGGTTGGCCATAGTGGACGAATATTAAAGAACAATGATGTGTGTATTTATCGTTTATGTTGCATGAACTCCACATAGGGTGAATACAGCACTGTGAAAGGCAATATTTTCAAATTCTCATCATTAAAAATACACACACACACACTTTATATATATATCATCCGACATACAGGACTTCGCGTTGGAGCTCAAGCCAACGAACACAAGCAAGCAAGCAATATATATACTAGCAGACCCGGCCCGGCTTCGCCCAGTCCCTGGTGGGGAGCATCTCATTTAATTCATATAAGTAGTCATATAAGCTCTCCCGTTCCCGACTATCTGTCTGCCTGTCTATCTGTCTGTCTGTCTGTCTGTCTGTCTGTCTGACCCGGCCCGGCTTGACCCAGTCCCTGGTGGGGAGAATCTCATTTAATTCATATTTTCTTGGCCCTTATAAAAGGCCAGATAAAAATTATTACATGTACAAATAAATTGACTGTAGATAACTTCTTCAATTAAGCACCAAAAGATGAGTCATATACGTTCTCGTTCCCGTTACCGACTATCTGTCTGTCTGTCTGTCTGTCTGCTTGTCTGTTTGTCTGTCTGTCTAATAGACCCATCCCTCTGTCTCTCCCTCCGTCTATCCCTCCTTCCCTCCCTCCCGGTCTGTCTGTCTGTCTGTCTGCCTACCCGTCCCTCCGTCTCTCCCTCCCTCCCTCCCTCTCTGTCTGTCTGTCTGTCTGTCTGTGTCTGTCTGTCTGTCTGTTTGTCTATCTATCTCTGTCTGTCTGTCTGTCTGTATGTATGTATGTCTGTCTGTCTGTCTGTCTGTCTGTCTGTCTGTCTGTCTGTCTGTCTGTCTAATAGACCCATCCCTCTGTCTCTCCCTCCGTCTATCCCTCCCTCCCTCCCTCCCTGTCTGTTTGTCTATCTATCTATCTATCTATCTATCTATCTATTTATCTATCTATCTATCTATCTATCTATCTATCTATCTATCTATCTGTCTGTCTGTCTGTCTGTCTGTCTGTCTGTCTGTCTGTCTGTCTGTCTGCCTGACCCGGCCCGGGTTCGCCCAGTCCCTGGTGTGGAGCATCTCATTTACAACAACAACAAAACTTTATTTTGAAAGGGTTAAGAATTGGGCACGCAGGCCGGTCTAACATTCTGCCCTTTTATCACTCTCTTTCATATTTAATTCTGAGTAGGTAAGAATCCGCTCTGCCTTCAAAATGTTGACGTGAAGATTGTCTTCCTGCAGCTGCTTCTGTATTTGTTGATCAGTAAGCTCCATTTTTAGCCGCTTGACCACCCATCTGACTGTATTTGAATCAGTGTTTCTGATTCTGGTGTCTTGGTCCTCCTTCCTCTCACAAGTTCTTGTGTTCGTCTGTGGGTAGTCGTCGCTCTTCTTATTGGTAGTTTCATTGACTGTAGGTTCAGATACTTTATTACATCTTGCATGCAGACTCTCCAAAGGCAGGTTCGTCTTCTTGATAGTCTGGTCGGCTTTCTCACTATGCATCTTGGAAGCTGCTTGTTTCTTTGTGCTATTATGACGTGCCATTTTCCCCCCGTATCAGGCTGCTTGAAATGTGTAAGGCGTCTTGGCTTGATAGCGCTGAGAAGTGCTGTCAAGCGAATCGTGTCGATATGATGGCGGAAAACACTAAAGATGCGATGATATTGTTCAACATCTTTTAGATATCTTCTTAAGCATAGAAAGATGAGTTACAATGTTATGCATTATGCATTATTTTTATGTAAACTTTGAAAATGCCTTAAAGATTGTATCATTATTTATTATAACTCATATGCCGGTATATAACTATAGACAAAGAGTTTATAAATCTTTGAAAACGATACAACAATATGACTATAAGTTATACAACAATGTTATTAAAAGTTATGCCCCTTGAAATAACTTTTTCTAGACTTAAGTCCCTTCGCTATATATAAATTTTAATGAAAAATGAAAAATTAAATAATACTGAGTAAGCAGGCGATTTCACACTAAAAAAATATCACAGTTGGCAGCTCTGGAATGAAAGGAAGACGTGTAGACAATTTCATCTCAATCGGATGGGCCGTTCGCGAACAAATAAAGGACATACATACATACATACATATATACATACACTCTGTTTTATATATATACTATTCCTCAGAAGTCGGAGAGTGTCTGCCTGTACGGCGAGGAACCACCAGTCTGCACACCAATAAGCCAGACATGGGACAACGGATACTCACGCAAACCTCAGGTCCTGTATGACATCACACTGATGTTGGACAACAGGATGCCTTCATCCGACATACAGGACTTCGCGTTGGAGCTCAAGCCAACGAACACAAGCAAGCAAGCAATATATATACTAGCTGACCCGGCCCGGCTTCGCCCAGTCCCTGGTGGGGAGCATCTCATTTAATTCATATAAGTAGTCATATAAGTTCTCGTTCCCGTTACCGACTGTCTGTCTTTCTGTCTGTCTTTCTGTCTGTCTGACCCGGCCCGGCATCGCCCAACTCCTGGTGTGGAGCATCTCATTTAATTCATATAAGTAGTCATATAAGCTCCCGTTCCCGTTCTCGACTATCTATCTGTCTGTCTGACTGTCTATCTGTCTGATCCGGCCCGGCTTCGCCCAGTCCCTGATGGCGAGCATCTCATTTAATTCATATAAGTAGTCATATAAGTTCCCGTTCCCGACTGTCTGTCTGTCCGTCCCTCCCTCTCTGTCTGTCTGTCTGTCTGCCTAATCATTTATTGGTTGTAGTTAGAACAACCTTAGATAAACGAAGACCAACTTACAAAAAGCATTAGAAAGAGCACTTGAAAGATCTTTACATCTTCCCCAACAATTAACTTGGGTAAATGGAGCGGCGGCAGCAGCATCAGCAGAAGAGGGAAAAGGAGGAGTAGGAGCTGGGAGGAGGAAGAGGGAGGTGGAGGAGGGAGGAGTAGGAGGGAGGAAGAGATAGGCGGAGATAGGAGGAGGAGGGAGGAGGAAGGAGGAGGAGGAGTAGGGAGGAATAGGAGGGAGGAGGAGGGATTAGGAGGAGGAAGGAGGAGGGAGGAGGGAAGAGGAGGAAGGAGGAGGAGGAGGAGTAGGGAGGAATAGGAGAAAGGAGGAGGAGAGAGGAGGAGAAGGGAGGAGGAGGGAGGAGGAAGGATGAGGAGGCAGGAGGAGCGAGGAGGAAGGGGGAGGAGGAAGGAGAAGGAGGGAGGAGAAGAACGCAGGGGGAGGAGGAGGAGGGAGATGGAGGAGGAGGGAGGAGGAGGAGAGAGGAGGAGGAGGGAGGAGGAGGGAGGAGGAAGAGGGAGAAGGATGAGGGAGGAGAAGGAGGGGAAGGATGAGGAGGAGGAGGGAGGTGGAGAGAGGAGGGGGAGGAGGTAGGAGGAGGAGGGATGAGGGGGAGGACGTAGGAGGAGGAGGAGGGAGTAGGAGGAGAGAGGAGGAAGGAAGAGGAGTGATTAGGAGGAGGGAGGAGGAAGAGGGAGAAGGAGGAGGGAGAAGGAGGAGGGAGAGGAGGAGGGATGTGGAGGAGGAGGAGGGAGGAGGAGAGAGGATGAGAGGGAGGAGGAGAAGGGAGGAGGAGGGATGAGGAGGATGGAGGAGGAGAGGGAGGAGGAGGTAGGAGGAAGAGGGAGGAGAAGGGGGAGGAGGGAGGAGGAGGGATGAGGGGGAGGACGTAGAATTAGAAGGAGGGAGGAGGGAGTGGGAGGAGAGAGGAGGAGAAGGGAGGAAGAAGGAAGAGGAGTGATTAGGAGGAGGGAGGAGGGCGAGGAGGGAGGAGGAGGAGAAAGAGGGAGGAGGAGGAGGGAGAGGGGAAGAGGGTAGGAGGGGAGAGGAGGAGGATTTTAACGCATATGCCTGTAGACAACTGCAGCGAAAAGGTGGGTCTGTCTATCTATCTGACCCGGCGTGGCTTTGCCCAGCTCCTGGCGGGTAGCGTCTCATTAAATTCATACAACAAAAAAAGTAACTTAAAAGAATGTCCTTCCACACACCATCCATTATTTTTAATGAAAACTCTTTCTAATCACCTGCATGACTACAGTAACTTCTTAAGCATAAAAAGATGAGTTACAATGTTATGCATTGTGCATTATTTTTATGAAAACTTTGAAAATGCCTTAAAGATTGTATCATTATTTATTATAACTCATATGCCGGTACATAACTATGGACAAAGAGTTTATAAATCTTTGAAAACGATGCCACAATATGACTATAAGTTATACAGAAAAGTTATTCCCCTTGAAATAACTTTTACAGAGTTAGGTCCCCTGAGATATATGAAATTATAATGGAAAATTGAAAATTAAATAATATTCAGTAAGCAGCCGATTTCACACTAAAAAGATATCACAGTGGGCTGTGCTGGAATGAAAGGAAAACGTGTAGAAAATGTCATCTCAATCGGATAGGCCGTTCGCGAGCGCATAAAGGGCATATGGACATACAGACAGACAGACGGAGATCGCCTTTTATATATAAGAAGATATATATATATATATATATATATATATATATATATATATATATATATATATATATATATATATATATATATTCCTCCCTGGCCATAAAATCCCTAAACAGGAGAACAACTATACTGGATATGTTGTTCTATGTGTATGAGCAAATACATATGTACATATGTTTGTATGTATAAATCAATATATATATATATATATATATATATATATATATATATATATATATATATATATATATATATATATATATATATATATATATATATTGATTTATACATACAAACATATGTACATATGTATTTGCTCATACACATAGAACAACATATCTAGTATAGTTGTTCTCCTGTTTAGGGATTTTATGGCCAGGGAGGAATGTTGATATCCTTATAGGTGCACACTATACTGCGAACGAAAGCTATGCCAAGCATGGCACCCCGAGATACTACAGGTAACTTCATACTAGTATGGTCACCCGCAAACTTCCCGAGAGAGACAGGGTAGAAGATAACTATAATATTTGAAAATCAAATACATCGCAGTTCGAGACAGGGAGGCAGTGACAACTGGAGGGCGAGGAAGCAAAAGAGTGGGGGAGCTGGATGGAGAAATGCCACCAACTAAATTAAACTATGCTTGGTGTTGAATCCATGCGGTGATAGGCAACCCATTGAGAAGATGAACCGGTTCTGTATATATTTGCAATGTTGTGCATCAGACGAGCAAGACTGGATGGCAGTGACCTGAACATCGGAAATCCCATGGTGATCTGTATTGTTGAAGAGCATAGAGACCGGCTTAGGGGTGTTGCTATGGATATCCTGCTGGTGTTGGCGGAATATGTCTCCTAGACGGAGGCCGTACTCACCAATATACTTCATATCACAATGTTTACAGATGAAGGCATATATGATGTTATGACTCTTCCTTGATGTGAATGAAACCTGCTGTTCGGAAATGGTACTACTATGGTGTGTAGCACATATGGCCAAGACTTACAGTGAGATCTTGAGCAGTTCTATCGGCACGGCACATGAAGGAAATATGTCTTCCCACGGCCATGTGTCACCCTGCATTCTGCCAATAATGTCTGATACCGATGTTCTTTCATGGCGAGGTGCCACACTGTCCAGGATGTCCTGCCTTTGTCACCCTGTCTCTCCTCCCCTCCAGTTTTCACGTTGTGACGACATACTCCTTTCCACTTCTCATAAGATGCTCAAAGAATGTAGATTGTCCTCTTCTGATGCGAGTTACCGGTTCCCTTTGTGAGTTAATATCTTTCAAGATATATTCAGTACCGTTTTTATCCTATCTTGGTGTTCTCATCGTTTATCTATTGAACCATCTCCTAAGCTTCCATATAATTCCTCAATTTTCTGCTAGTTGTCCACGATTCGCTTCCACACATCAATACCAATAAAGCGTTTAATGAGTTTTTTCCTCAACCCATCTGACAACGATAAATGACAGAGAATATTTCTCATCTTGTGAAATGTTGCTTATGTTCAGGTTATTCTACATTTACTATCCTTAATATAACTGCCATATGTTGTTATAAATTATTCGCTTGTCTAGAAATCTAAATTTTTTCTTAAGTTTCCAAAGCCTTCTCGTAAGAATTAATCTCTATCATTATTACGGCTGCCCATAAAGCTTCATGATTTGCTAATTCCTTCACTTTCTTAAAAGCAACATTTTCACGTGCAGTCAGTCTCACATTGTTCTGATGTGGATAAGCTAGTTGCATATCTTATACACGACGTTACAATAAACCCCAACATTTATCGACTGTTTCTAATCACCAAAGCAACAGCGCTAGTTTGATGTAGATAATTTTTTTTCAAAATAATAAGAAAAACCATTAGGACTGTCTAGATTAACTTCTTTGATATCGGCAACGACATTAAGATTGTATGATCGCTTATCCCAAGAATTCTCAGATTAAGAGGTAAACTCTGAAACTTCATGTTACTTATTCAAATACTTTAACAATTTAATAATGACCTTTCTTTTGTGATCCAAGGCATCGATTAGCTTTCTTTTGTCATTAATGTCATTGACTTTCTCATTCTTAGCTTACATTTGTGTAATAGGAGGAGGAATATAAAGGACAGGAAGACATAATTTCCTACATTTAATTGCCTAAAGATGAAGAAACGCTCCAACTGAAACTGACTTCTAGTGGGCCAGAGAAGTAAAGGATAATAAAAAAGAGAGAAAGAGCACTTTATACATTCCCCTCAGTTAACAAGGATAGAGAGTTAGACAGAAAATTCCAGGATTTCTTCAGGCGGGAAGTATACTGCTATACATCCCAGACAATAGATCACTGAGATGGGCTGGACCAACATTAATGAATGGAACAAACAATGATTAACATCACTTGAACAACAAAGACTAAACATAACACATCATTAACAACAATGACTAGATAAACAAGATAAGAATAATATGCATGAGTCTTTATTTTGTCAAATACTGTAGAATATATTCCCAACTGTGCGGATGACAAAGCACAACTCCCATTAACAAGGACAATTGATATTTCACATCACTTACAACATTATAGGCAGTCTGCTGCATATAGCTAGACCTCTACCCGTTGTGGCCGAGCCTACAGAGTGCTCCTAAAACCATGCTAAGATACCTATACACCCAGATAAAAAGGACTGGACAACAGAGAGACCATCTCTAGGGTAATAAAGAGGAACACATCTCTAAATCTGAGGATGAGCCTTACTGTGCGGAGACGGGACTCGCCATTCTAAGACACACACCACAACACTATGGATCCCTGTAGTTCACAGGAGAAATCAGTGGATTGGACTCCAGATTTTACCAAACCCCTGTGCCTCAGCCAAAAACAATATTATGCCTAATGCCACCAGTGAAAGTAACTTCCTCAAACTGACTGGGACATATTACTATAAGAGGACCACAACTTCAAAAACAGAAGTATAAACATGAGTGTGGAAAGCTCAGCTAGTCGAACCAAAAACTATAACTTTAAACATACAATAATAAACTAAGGTATGGAAAGCTAGCCTATGGGATCATTTGGGAGGGGATGGGGAAAATGTGAGTTAAGGGAAAATTAATTGTGAGGAAAATTGGGGATTAAAAAAAAAACCAGGAATATTCCCTCCTTTGATTGAGGAGTCAAATCCTGCAACAAAAGTAAACAACATAAAAACATTTAACTTTATAAAACAAAAGCATATGAATTAATAATGTACATATACACTCTCATGCTGTTCATTATCCACACTGGCCAGGTTAAGCTCTGCGCCAGCCACATACACCGAGGACAGTTGGACATCACATCTCAGCATTAGTGAGATTTACAAATCTCAAAAACATATCTCTGTAATGACAGCCATCAAGTGACAGGAAAACATCATGATGCATGTGACAGCCAGGACACAACAGCCGGTCACATACTGTATACACTGCCTCGACAGGATATTGAATTTGCAAACATAATGCATAAGTAGCTTCTTAACGACAACAACAAGAACGACCAGTGTGCCACACCTGCACTGACATATGCTGTGACTGATTCAATGGGATTACCAACACAACACAACTTCCCATAAACACAGGATTCAAATAGAGGCACACAATTAAACCCACAGACCGCATACAGGAATGTATAGCCCTCCGCTACATGCTCATAATGTGCTATCTACTTGACATCAATGCCGCTATCATTCAATGGTACTACTGGGACATACATGATTAAATACATGATGTGGATAACAAATGGTATTTGAAATGCAAACATAACAACAATCCATTATCTATGTATCCAGAACACTGCTGCTGTGTCTGGCGGCATAATCACCTGATTTATCCTATTTTAAGTGAACCCAGCTGGCCATCAATTACTATATTACATCCACACATATTTCTGTACATTTAGAGGCTATTTACATACCATAATGGCCTCTCGTTACAGCTCAAAGACACATCCGTGCTTTGTTTATATCTTCATTTTAGTCGACCGCTAACGCTAGCAGTAGAAAACCAACAGGCGATCTGTTAATAGGTATGACCTATCCGCTGTTTGTTGGTTCATGGAGGTTTCATTCTCAAATCTACCTGCCGCTTTACATCATTCTATTATTTATACCTTAACTTCGGCAACTATTCTATACGTTTTTTTTAACGAATTATGGGCTATTATGCAGTGCACGGCCAGCCATAACTCCGATCCCAATTGCCAAACTTAAACAAATCTATTTGAACATACTTGGGGGAGTATTTCTCACTGTAGGCCATAATCTGCGAATTCTCTTCACTCTGTTTCGCTTTTTCACAGGTTTATGCACCTGAATTAATATATGTGACACGGCCTGGTCATGCCTCCTGCCTGTAGGCCTATACATGTTCACAGATTGAGGTGGTGCGGTGATGGGTTGAGTGGATCAGCTCCGGTCTCCTCCTCATGACTTAAGCCGGTGCGCCCGCCTTAAGCGAAGGCTGCCTCGGAACTGACTTGCCCGGGCGAAAAGCGAGCTCAATTTTGACCAGCTAAATTACCCAGCATGCCTCAGCCACGCAACAGGTTCTGGAAGTTTCATCAGTTCCACATCATCATTATTCAGGGCCACGCTAAGCGGCTTTCATTTGTATCCAGGTCAATGACTTCTCTTACTTAGTTACCATTTGCATCCAAGTCTTTGTCTCTCCTAACTTCTCTTTGTAATGAAAGTCATCTATTGTTTCTTTCTTAGCTATTTTTTTTTTTTTTTTTTGTCATCTAAGTCACCGACTTTCTATTTTTTAGCTTCCCCGTGTCACCGGAGAAATTTACTTTCTCTTGTTTAGCTTCCCTTGTTTACCCAAGTCATCGACTTTCTCTTGCTGATTTCACTTTGTCGCAAAAGATACCGGTTTCCTCTTTCTTAGCTTCCCTTTGTCACCCAATACACCGATTTTCTATTTTTTAGCTTCCCTTTGTCACACAAGTCGACTCTCACTCTCTTTTAGTTCCAAGACGCCGACTTCATATGTCTTGGCTTCTCTTTGTCATCCAAGTCATTGACTCGCTTTCTTAGCTTCCCTTTGTCATCTAAGTCACCAACTCTCTCTATCTTAGCTTTCTTATTTTTAGGCAATAAGTCTTGTATACTTCTCTCCTCTGCCGGGGATTATTTAAAAACTTGACGAGGACTCACTGCTCTCATCAATCTGAAATGGGAAGTATGAAATATGGGAAGAAAAGGAAGACTGCGAAATAATGGCCACATTACACACCAGCCCCGGCTAGTCTAAGCAGATATCCGGCTACCACCGTATACCCGACACACCTGAAGAGATAGGAAACGCCCTTAATACATCTTAATACTTATCAACGTTACGTTATCAATGGCAGGTGTATTGTTGTTACTGTTGTTGTTATTATTATTGTTTTAATTTGTGTGATTATTATTGTTTTTGTTATTAATATTGCGATTATTATAATTATTGTTACTATTATCATTGTTGTTGTTCTGCTCACCACATGTCTTGTCACAATAATCTAGTAAATTATATATTTCAGCATGCACACACAAAGACTCATGACCCAAGTCTTTGTCCTGCCTACCAAACGACTTTTAAAAACAAAAATAAATAAATACGTAGGGTTTTAGCGAACTTCGCTAAGTTTCCGAATCGCGTAGTCCAGCTCACTGAATGCAACGGGACGTACGAGGCTGGTTACACAGTCGTACAGATGACAAATTAATACCAGTTAAGCAATGTTTGTATCTTTTTAATGTAGTTGCATTAGTGTCTGTTTATTGTCTGTGTGCTGACCAAAGCTCTAGCCCCAACATTCATTTTGTCATTTGTTTTTTGTGTTAAAGCAAATGTTAACAATTGTCATTCTTCTAGTTTTCGGTGATTACCGCATTGCTGGGATTACAATTTAAATTAATTGTACATGCGATCTGTCGCAGAGAGTGTCTACCTTCGTGGATTTACTGTAGAAATATTCTGCTCACCTTCGGAACCGTAATATAACCATGAGCAAATACGTTACTTTACGAAACCCGACCTGCAAAATAACTTCAGAAATTCTTCTCTGTATCTGCTGCTGATGTTATAATAGACCAGCAAATCCACCACACAGTTGAGAACTTTGGAATAAAACGCCACAATATATAACAAACCGTATAAGTTGTTGTATTGTTTACTCACGTCTATATCTGGAATCAATGTTTTGAGAACAGAAATCATCAACACGGGAACATTGCAAATAAAATATTTGATAGCTATTAAAACTATAACTTGTGTAAGTTTGACATTTTTGTTTGACATTGTTTTTGTGCTTGTAGCAGAGGTAACTTTAAGTGTTACCGAAAAACATTCATTATTGCCATTGAGTCGTCTTCTTGATTCCCCTAAGCTTGCAGTTCTCAGTCTGAACTTCGTTGATTGGGTGACTGCCTGAAGCGTAAATAACGTACATACTGCGATAACTATCTGAGCTGACATGGGTAATGCCATACCATAAAAGGTAATACTGAACTGTTCAGCATGTCTTATGTCGTGAGACTTCACCAAATCGAAGAGAGTCATGTTTACTGTGGTAACATACAACTGTTGCATTCCCTGAGTTGCCAACACTGGACTGTAACAGACCAGACAAAGAAGGGTAATCACCAAGTTGTTGAAGACAATACGCTGGGCAGAGAATATGTCTCTGACCTTAAAAGGAAACAAAACACAAATACATCTCTCCAAGGAGAGATAGACGGTGACAAGTGTAATCTGAGAGTATGCAAACCCTCTAGTCCTTTCTAGAATAACTTCCAGAAGCGTGAAGATGTCTATAGTTTCTAACGACGAAACGTTTATCATGGTTTCTGATATCTCAGATAAACACGACATAAAGCATGTAATAAAATTCCAGAATGACAGTGAAATAAATGTGATATTCACACTTTCTCCGATCCCTTGCCTCCAGTACACAATAATGTTCACAAGGCTTGTTGTCACTCCAACAAGAGACAATAGAAAGTTCGCTGTCGTCAAGACATATGTTGCAAAGTTCGACAATATAGCTTCTGATACTTCAGTTTGTGCTGAAATGTTTGCGGTTGTCCGACTTGTATCTGTGATTGTGACAATGGCGGATATGTTGTTCATTGTGTTCAAAGGTGGCGTAATGTTTGAGTTGATGTTCTCACAGCGATAGTGCTGAAAGTTGCATTGACCAAGTCTGTTATAAATAAATGACATGTCATTTAATTGAAATTAACGGGGCATCATTATAATATGTTCTCAGAATTGCTTGTATACCTAAAGGCATTTATAACATCAATCAAAATGTGCACAATATAGATTAAGAGCTGAATAGGTCACGTAAAAGCTGCATTTCAGAAAAGTATCTGATGCAATAAGTCACTGTCGTTGAATGTAAGAAAGAGTGCTAAAGTGCTATTTAGAACCTGTTTTGCTTTATCGCAGTGAATCTTGTAATGTAAATGAATATATTTAAAAAAAAAAAACTTGAAAGCAACAGAGATGTGGTCCCTAAGACGAATGTTGCGAATTCCTTAGACCGCCAGCGTAACTAACGACGATTGCCTGGAAGAGGCTAATGAAACTAGAACATTATATAAAACAATAAGAAAGAGACAAATAACTGTATGTGATCGTGTGATGAAAAGAGTGGCATTAGAGAGCATCATGACGACTGACAAGGTCAATGGGAAGAGAGATAGAGGCCGACCAAGAGAAATAAGGCTGGAGGGAGTAAGGTGGTGGTATGGATGAATATCAGCCTCAGATCTGATCTAGAACACCAAAGACCGAGATATACGGAGAGATATGAACGCCTACACCAGTTGGCATGGCACTTGGTGATGATGATGACGATGATGATATGTCTCCAGGAGGCTATTAGATTACATGACTGTCGGAGACACTTGGACGTTTTCTCCTTCTGCCCTTTATACCCAAAGGAGTCTTCGTGGCGTAGTGGCCAAGCCGTTTGACTCGGGCTTCGAAGGTTGCGGGTTCGATTGCGGGCCGCGTCCTTCGGTTCACCAGTGAAGTTTTTCGAAGACTCCCGTGGGTCGTCGCTAGAACTAGGGAGTTCGTGCTTTGTGTGACGCTTTCCGCGCTGCAGAAAGAGACCGCGCCATATGGGATAAAAACCCGGTACAATAAAGTCGATCCTGACGACTTTTACGCCACTTATTTGTAAGCAATGTCCTTGAATGAACTGACATCGAGCCGTCCAATCTTTTGCTATTTTCTGCAGCTTCCTCCAAGCACTCCTAGTATTATTGACCCGTCTTAATTCATCGTGTGCTGTCGGGTCTCCCGTTATTTCGTTTGCTTTGTGGATTCCAGACAAAAGAGTCTCACGTTATAAACGAAAGCGAACGAAAGAAGAATATTGTCCTCGGGTTTTCTCAGCGTGTCAGGGAGTCTCTGTGGCGAGTGGTTAAGCCGTTTGACGTTTGACTCGTGAGCCGAAGGTTGTGGGTTCGATTCCGGGCCGCGTCCTTCGGTTTACGAGTTAAATGTTTCGGAGACTCCCATGGTTCGTCGCTAAAAGCTACGGAGTTCGTGCTTTGTGCGACGCTTTCCGTACTGCGGAAAGAGACCGAGCCATATTGGATAAACACCCGGTGCAATGAAGTCGACCCTGTCGACTTTTAAGCGACTTTTTTTCTCAGCGTGTGCTCTCCAGCGCCACCTACTTTCCCCCGCCTCTTGATTCACTGGACACTACCGCTTTAGCATTAATTTTCCATTGTGGTTATTTTGATAGGTGTAATCTCGTTCAACACTCAATATTATCAGCATCGTCATCATCATCGCATCTCATCTTGTTTCTCTTGTACCTTGCAGTGTCGAGGTGAAGTATAAACAGCGGGATTGTGTGCGTGTATGGGCTTCATGTATCGACATTCCTATGAACTCTGCTAGTCCCTCTGTCCATCGTTTACGTGGTCGGTATATTCTTCTGCTTCCATTTTGTCTGTACATCCTTGCTTGTTGTAGTATACTGCTTGTTGGTAACCTAGATACATGGTCAAACCATTTAACTTGCTACATCTTATTGATACATTGAGTATTCTTCTCAGAAATCTCATTTCCGTTGTTGTAATTTTACTTTTCTCTTTTTCTGTCATTGTCCAGGTATGGCATTGGTAGTATAGAGTTAATAGGGAGACTGTGTTGTAGAGTGCTTTCTTAGTAACTGTTGATACTTGTTTGCTCTTTAGTATTGGTGCCATTTGTCCAATGAGTTGGCTTGACTTATTCCATTGTTCACATGGGGCAGTGAGGAGCATTTTGTGATATTCACTGGCACAGGAATGGAGCAATATGGGGACGACCCGTTGCCGTGAAGTTGGAACCGCGACTAACTAACTAACTAATTGCATCTATTTTCGATCTCCTTTTCTGATTTTTCATTTAATGATATTATACTTGAAGATCTTTACGTGTTTCATGGAGTGTTCTCTTAGATGAAACTATTTTGTTGTTTCTTCTTTGGTTATAGTCATTACCTGTGTTTTACTGATACCAATTTTTATGTTACTCCTTACACACTTCATGTTGTCTTGTAATCATCATCATCATCATCATCATCATCATCATCATCATCATCATCATCATCATCATCATCATCAGCATCATCATAAAACAGTCAATCAGTCCGTAGATATATCCCAAGGGATAGACCAGGATCCTATTTGGTTCCCATCTCCTGACCTAGCTCATTTATGGTTCCACGAAAACCGCTTGTGTACCGCGGTGGCCACACCACGGGCAACAGTCTTGGCTGACTGGCTAAACTACGTGAGTGAAGTAGGGGGTGGGGGGGGGGGGTAATATCCTACTACATTGGGAATGTCCATCCCTACTACAAAAAAGACTGGGACAGTAAACAAGGATTATGTATCTACAAAGGTCAACGTCTTCTAAAACGGAACAGCAGAGAGTAAAGGATATGCACCTAACATTTTTAATACCGGTTTAATGAAAAGATGGACATAATAAACAGAAGATTTATTCTGGAACAGCAGGGTCAATAAACCAACATTGTATAATAATCAAGATGGACCAAACATATTAAAGGCTGAAACAGAGAAGGCTATTTAAAAGATGAAACAAGGAAAGGCTGCAGTTCCTGACAAGATAACAACGGAGATGATAAAATCCTTATCCAGCTTTGGCATTGACACTTTCTCAGAATTGTGTAATGATATATATATATATTCATTCATTGGCACCTTGCCGTCTTGACAGACGATAGTTTGTGCTTTAAAAAGGCATAATAACTTTTAACTATGGCGGTAGCGAGTGTGACTGATAAGGCCAATTTGCGCTGTAAATGTCCGTTCACAGTGGGTGCATGATGAACACGTGGTCATTTCCACCATCATGCACCATCTTACGTCTCAAACGCTTGGTGTGTGACTTTTCTGCAATAATTTTCTCCTTTGACTTTATTCCATTTCTGATATTTGCCCTCCATGCAACACGTTCAGCAGCGACTTGCTCCCAATGTGCATTATCAATGCCTGTATCAATCATGTCCCGCTTACACACATCTTTGTATCGTAGTAGAGGCCGACCCTGAGATCTCTTACCCATCTGTAATTCACCAAAAAAAGATATCCTTTGGTATTCTACCATCATCCATCCTCCTAAGATGTCCTATCCATCTAAGTCTACGAAGACTGAGCATGGAATAAACTGTCACACAACCTGATCTTTCCAATACTTCAGTATTTGTGATTTTGTCTTGCCACTTAATACCAAGAATTCTTCGCAGACACCGCATATGAAAGCTGTTTAAGTTGTTCTCTTGGTGTGAGTAAGTTGTCCAGGTTTCACTGCCATAGAGAAGAGTACTAAGGACACAGGCTTGATAGACAAGGACTTTTGTTTTGGCAGTAAGCTTCCTGTTCTCCCAGACTCTTTTTCTTAACCTGTTCATTGTTGTTGCTGCCTTACCAATCCGGATGTTGATTTCCTGATCTAGGGATAATTTGCTATTTACCACTGATCCTAGATATGTAAAATGGTCTACTATCTCTAGTTCGGCGTCGTCAATAAAGATTGATGGTACCCCATGTGCACCTTGTGACATAATCTGTGTCTTCTTTTTGCTAATTGTTAAACCAAATTCAGAACAAGCATTGGAGAATGCAGATAGTAGACATTGCAATTCTTCCTCAGAGTGGGTCGTAACTGCAGCATCATCTGCAAAAAGCAACTCTCTGATCAGTACCCTCCTAATTTTGGTCTTAGCCTTCAATCTCTGAGCATTGTAGAGCCGCCATCTGAGCGTGAGTGAATGTATATACCACCATCCTGATCATGAAATGCATATTTCAGTAGAAGTAGATTTCAGTAGATATATATATATATATATATATATATATATATATATATATATATATATATATATATATATATATATATATATATATATATATATATATATATATATATATATATAATACAGGGTACATTCCCAATGAATTGAAAACATCCAATTTCATCACACTACCCAAACGGCCAATGGCTGTTGACTGTGCGGATTATAGAACTATTAGATTAATGAGCCATATAACTAAGATACTCCTCAAGGTCATATAAAAAAGCATTAAAAATAAAATAGATGAAGAATTAGCTGAAGAACCAGAGAAGCAATAACCTGTTTGAGGATGTTAACTGAAAACACACATATATATATATATATATATATATATATATATATATATATATATATATATATATATATATATATATATATATATATATATATATATATATATTTAGAAAAATATATATGTATGATGTATAGATTAAAATAAAGTTTATGAAAGAATAAAACTTGAACGATATATTACATGCCTTCAAGGCATAGGAGTAGACGGAAAGGACATCAGACTTCTAAGTAACTTGTACTGGGAACAAGTGGCGTCAATTAGATACGGAAATAATTATTCGTCTCCTATTGAAATATAAAGAGGCGTACTGCAGGGGTGCATTTTGTCACCAAGCTCTTTAGCTTCTTCATCATCATCAAGTGCTATGCCGGCTGGCGTAGGCGTTCATGGCTCTCCACAGATCTGGATCTTTGGTGTTCTGGATCAACTCTGCTGATCGTGTTCCTTCATGCCACCGTCTCAATCCGTGCAGCATCATTTCTCTTGGTCTGCCTCTGCCTCTCTTGCCCTCGATCTTTCCAGTTTTCACGATGTTCTCCAATGCCTCTCTTCTCATCACATGATCAAAGAAAGCTGTTTGTCTCTTTCTTATTGTTGTATATAGTGTTCTAGTTTCATTAGCCTCTTTCAGGCAATCGTTGTTAGTTACTCTGGCAGTCCAAGGAATTCGCAACATTCGTCTTAAAAACCACATTTCTGTTGCTTCTAAGTTCTTCCTAATTTGTTCATTTGAATTCCAAGATTTGCTGCCATACAGCAAAACTGGTTCTACATAGCATTTCAGCACTCTCTTTCTTGCATTCATTGATAGCGACTTATTGCATAAGATGCTCTTCATTTTCTGAAATGCGGCGTTTGCCTGCCCTATTATGCTCTTAATCTTTGTTGTACATCTTCCATCTGATGTTATAAGTGCCCCTAGGTATTTAAAATTATCCACTTGGTTGAGAATTTCCCCTTCTATTTCTATGTCACATTTTGGTGTCCCCATTTTCTTTGATATCACCATTGTTACTGTTTTCTTGATATTCAAGGAGAGTCCTTTCTGTGCACTCTCTGATACTACAATGTCCAATAATTGTTGTAGATCTGTTGCATTATCCGCCACCAATACTGTGTCATCTGCATAGCGTATATTGTTTATATTATATCCTCCTATTAGTATTCCTGGCTTCTCTTTGATCTCTCTCATTATTACTTCGCTATACAGGGAGAAGAGATCGGGTGAGAAGACACACCCCTGTCGTACTTCTAGCTTTATCTGTTCGTATCTACCCTCTTTATTACCATTTTAATTGCAGCTACTTGGTTCCAGTATATATTCTTTATTATTCTTAAATCTTTCCCATCAATGTTGATATCTTTCAACATTTTAGTCAGCTCATCATGTTTTACTTTATCAAATGCCTTAGTATAATCTATGAAGCATAAATATATGTCTCTCTGTTTCTCTATTGACCTTTCTATTAATGTTCGTTCAACTTATACACAGAAATTGTTTGTTAAACAAGTGGAACTGCATGGACTTAACATCAATGGAAGAATCATAAACAATGTTAGGTATACTTACTGTACAGTGTTACTAGAAAAAAGCGAGAAATAGTTATAAGAACTAGTGGAACAAATAAACAGACATGGTGCAGAATGTGGCTTAGATATTAACTATCCAAAATACAAAAACCTATGATAATTATCAGTGGAAAGGAGAGACCATCAATGAGCATCACAGTAGAATAATAGAACATACTAGAATAATAATAGGACATACTAGAATAAGTAACTACGTTCTCTTATCTTGGACATGTAATAACAGAGGATGACAGAAGTGAAACAGAAATAAAAAAGAGAATAGGAATGGCCAAACAGCAGGAAAACAGTATTAGCATCTAGAGGGATAAAGAATCCATTAAAAATAGGAATGGTAAAGTTGTATGTATATTCAACACTACTATAAGGCGTGGAATCCTGGGCATTAAACAAATAATTAGAGAGTCGAATAGAGGCTCTAGAGATGTGGATATACAGAAGAATATGTCGCATTTCGTGGAAACACGAAAAACACTTTTTCTAGAAAATCTGTGAATGAAAAGAGAGTTGTTGAAACAAATAGAAAAGAGGACAGTGAAATATTTCGGCCACGTTAATAAACAAAAACACTCGTATTAAAACCATACTGGAAGGTAATGATTAGTTTACTTTTGTTTAGTCGACGGATCCACATCACGGTACACGGGTGTAACCCATATGTGCTCCGTTCTACTCCGAACTCAAGCCTGAGTCCAGAGAATTTCAGCTCAGTGCAGGAACTCCGTAGCACCGGCGAGGATCTTGAAATAATAATGAATATATTTTAAATCTAGAAATTTGCCCGGGCAGCGCCGTTGGGCTACTCTTTTTCGATTTCCAACTGCCGATGGATTTTTTACGTGCGCAACGATACACACGGGCGTCCGATCTCACTACCCAGAGACCAGGGGACATTTTGTTACTAGGAGTCCACGTGAAAAATCTCGGCCCTTGCCAGGGCTTGAACCCGGGACCTCCAGCCCTTGAAGCGGACACCACACCTCGATATCACTCAACCCCCCCCCTCCCTCCCATACTGGACGCTAAGGTTGAAGGCAAGCGAGCATGAGGTAGACAACGATACAAGTGGGAATATAAAATTAAGAGATGGACTAACAGCAATCTGGCAGAATGTACAGTCAGGGCAAAAGACAGACAGTGTTGGAGATCCATGAAAGCCAAACTTCACCGAGGAGACGGAACCTGATTGATTGAGTCCGTAGTTTGGTGTTGATGTAGTTCATTCCAGACTCTTCACCGTTTCCGGCTCCTAGTGACCCTCTTCAGCTCAAACTTGTATTAAGGAAAAGTTAACCCTACTGGGACAGATAGTGTTTGCCAAATGTATGATTGCAAAATGGTGCGTGATTGACATCAGCGGTATTTCCAGACCAAATATGTGTGTTCTCACAATTATCTCTGGGATTCTGAAGCATAATAGCCCATACGATGACACAAAACCAACCCTCTATTAGGAACATGCTGTTGGTATGATGAGTGTTAGCATCGTTATAGTTCTGTGCGCATCGGTGAGTAAGTGGTCAGTCTTTCCCTCCCGTAACCAGCGACGGTTGCTGACATCGAACCTTGTCCAACAACGCTCGTGCCAATGTCCTCGTATAGCCCTAACCACTCACCAGGGCACCCCCTTTAATAGCTCCTACTATCAAGATATTATCGTCTCCTAAACATATCTCTAAAACATCTTTATTATAAATAAAGCTTGCAGCATTTAAATTGCACTTAGATTCGCACGGATATTCTGGCATCATAAAATAAAAATTAAATTGAGGTCAAATTGGTTGCTACGAAATTACAGGTAAATGCTCCTTTTGATCACAACAGAAGAGGCGTAATCTGATCATACTGTACAGCCTCTTTTCGACATTGATTAATAGCTACCGTAATAGAACAAGACTGCGTGAGTAATAATTCCATAACTATTACTCAACGCTTGCATTGTCTAACACGTGGCATGGCCATAATGTGACAACTCTTTGTGATTAACTCTATATTCTTAGAACATGAAAGTCAAAGAATGAAGCTTTCTTTCATCTGTTCAAGATTGGCAATGAAACCAGTAAACGCAGCCTTATTTATACAATTAAGTGAAATGTTGAACCCATGGTTATAGCACATTCCGATCCGTTTGTTGAAAGTTCACAACTATGCCATTGTATATGTTGCAAAAATATGATGGGATAGACCTTTGTATAACAAATCCTATATTGAAGACAACAATCTGACGCAATGAAGTAGGTCAACATCAGCATTTTAAGAGAGGTGTGCGACAGTGACGTGTAATGTCTCTAGATCGCTTTTCCCTACACAGTGAAATCTTTTTTTTGTTTAGAAACTTAGAAGATATGAGAGGAATGACCATTGAGGAGCGTAACATCTATAACATTAGAAATGCGGATAATATTGATTGCAGACAATGAGCAGGTTCTGCAACATTCAGTAGATGAGGTTGTTGCACAGAGTTAATAACTAGGGTTATAATTAGATTGTAAGAAGGTATCTCCGTGGCGAAATGGTCAAGCCGTCTGGCTCGAGCTTCGAAGGTTGTGGGTTCGACCCCTAGCTCCGTCTTTCGGTTCGCGAGTGCATGCCTCTCGGAGACTCCTGGGATTCGTCACTGGAGCTATTTTCACATTTTCACTTCACATTGAACTTCGGCGTCATTCGCGAAATGTCTCCCGCCAAGGAGGGATTTCAGTGAACTTAGCCCCTAGCGATTTCCCGTAAAGCGGTGCATAGTTGGGTACAAAAAGTTACGAGCGCAGTCAATAAGTATATCACACAATTCTGTGGGATGGCAGATTAATGAAAACAAGGCACGCAATTCTATGCAGCCGGTTTGGGAGGACTGATAAAACGATGGGATAAGTGCATCAATGTTGGTGGAAATTATGTTGGGAAATAAAGGGACAATGTATGTATAAAAATAAACTAGTTTCAAGTTGTTATCATAGTTAGTTATTTTACTACAGCCATTTGTGACTTACTTATTAACTTACCCTCATCATCATCATCAAGTGCCATGCCGGCTGGCGTAGGCGTTCATGGCTCTCCATAGATCTCGGTCTTTGGTTTTCTGGATCAACTCTGGTGCTGATATTCCTCCATGCCACCGTCTCAATCCATCCAGCATGACTTCTCTTGGTCTACCTCTGCCTCTCTTCCCCTTGATCTTTCCAGTTGTTACGATGTTCTCCAATGCCTCTCTTCTCATCATATGACCGTAGAAAGATGTTTGTCTCTGTCTTATTGTTGTATATAATGTTCTAGTTTCATTAGCCTGTTTCAGGCAGTCGTCGTTAGTTACTCTGGCAGTCCAAGGAATTCGCAACATTCGTCTCAGGAACCACATCTCAGTTGCTTCTAATTTCTTCTTAATTTGTTCATTTACGTTCCAAGATTCACTGCCATACAGCAAAACTGGTTCTACATAGCATTTCAGCACTCTCTTTCTTACATTCAGTGATAGTGACTTATTGCATAAGATACTCTTCATTTTCTGAAAAGCGGCTTTTGCCTGCCTTATTCTACTCCTAATCTCTGTTGTACATCTTCCATCTGATGTTATAAATACCCCTAGGTATCTAAAATTATCAACTTGGTTAAGGATTTTCCCTTCTATTTCTATGTCACATTTTGGTGTCACCATTTTCTTTGATATTACCATTGTTACTGTTTTCTTGATATTCAAGGAGAGTCCTTTCCTTGCACTCTCTGTTACTACAACGTCTAATAATTGTTGTAGGTCTGTTGAATTATCCGCCACCAATACTGTGTCATCTGCATAGCGTATATTATTTATATTATATCCTCCAACTAGTATTCCTGGCATCTCTATGATCTCTCTCATTATTACTTCGCTATACAGGGAGAAAAGATCTGGTGACAAGACACACCCTTGTCGTACTCCTAGCTTTATCTGTTCGTAACTACCCTCTTTATTTCCCATTTTAATTGCTGCTACTTGGTTCCAGTAAACATTCTTTATTATTCGTAAATCTTTTCCATCAATGTTGATATCTTCCAACATTTTAATCAGTTCATCATGTTTTACTTTATCAAATGCCTTAGTATAATCTATGAAGCACAAATATATGTCTCTCTGTTTCTCTATTGACCTTTCTATTAGTGTCCGTAATGTATAAATTGCATTGTTTGTGCCCTTTCCTTCCACAAATCCATACTGTTCTTCACTAATTTCCATTTTTATTTTCTTTTTGATTCTTCTCATTATGATTCTGAGTAGAAGCTTAGTGATATGGTTTATAAGGTTAATTGTACGAAAATCTTCACAATCAATTGCTCCTGGTCTTTTTGGTATAGCTATAAATAAAGATTTCAGCATATCACTGGGTAAATATCCACTGCTGTAAATATCATTCAACATTTTGGTTAATATATCTACTCCAAATTCTCCCAATACTTCTAATTCTTCTATTGTGATTTCATCTGGCCCAGCTGTTTTTCCTTTCTTCATACGTTTCATAGCGTCAGCGACTTCTTCTTTCAGAATAGGTGGACCTTCTAAGTTACTATCTTCTGGTAATTCTCCCCTTTCTCCTTCATATAATTCTCTACTTACCCTCATACATAACAAATGTGAACACCGCTTTTATTAGACCTTCCAAAAGTTATAAACACAAACGCCAGGTTTCAACTGAACAATGTATTAAGAACAATGTTGGATTTTGGGGAAATTCTCAGTCTGCTGACTGGGGATATTAAATCTCCTCCATCAATTACAAACATATGCATGATAGAATTCAGTGTATACCATTTGGTGTTTCCCCAAACAAACCAATCCCCAATGACATAAATCATTAACTCAATCAATTATCAAATCCATCTGCATATTGATAATACCATATATATATATATATATATATATATATATATATATATATATATATATATATATATATATATATATATATATATATATATATCAACATAGTCTTATCTAATTGGTATGTCCTTTCAACATGCACTAGGAATCGTTTTTCTTCTGTGACATATCCCCTTCCATCAATGATTTGGTTTAGGGAGAGTTAACAGTACTGTCAACAATCTAGGCTCAACCCTGTTATTTGCTTCATTGCGAATTACGAACAGGGCTGGTACCACTCTCTGAGTATACTATGGATATAAATCCTCTAGCCTGGCATACACAACTCTCAGTAGTGCAAGCATATCCTTCAGTAATGCAGATCACTCTTTCAGAATAACTGACGCTAATTTTCCATTCAGTACTCAATGTAATCAACCTCTTGGGGTTTTAACCAACTCTTGTTCATTCTCTGGAACTTGTCTGTTTGTAACTGGCAGTTGAGCGCTTAGTGGTTACCTATCCTGGTATCCCGCCTAAAGGGGTATGGAGGTAGGGCAATCAATCTTGACAACAGGTAACTGCTCCTAAAGACATAACATTGTGCGTTTTCTAACTCATATACCATGATGTTGATTGTCCCTGGTGTTCATGGTAATATCTGAACATCTTAACCTCCTACTTCACCCGTTGGTCGGATGCTTCATGATGTTAATCCATTCGTACGCTGTACGACAGATGATAAGATGTTGGGCTGTCAGGCATATGCTGAGTGACCATAAGGTGTGGACCTGTTTAATACCATCATTCGCCTTGTGTCATGAGAGTGTCAACGTCTTTATGGGTTTATATACAGGGTTCAGACAGGCAGATGCTGCGAGTACAGACGAGGCATGAAAACATGATATAAATCAATACGTGTTTAATATTCATGCATCGTAATATGAATAATGGTACATCTTCCTTACAAACTCGCACAGCTCTCGCAAAAACTCTTAACTACAAAAGCATAGCTTCTTCGTGCTTCAGCACGCACACGAACACACGGCTGATAGCGTCCACATTCATTCGAACTGAAGTCTAAGAAAATAGTATATTCTCCTCACAAACTCATTCAGGCATCCTCTCTCATCCACGTCTGAGTCCCGTCTGACGTTGCCTACTCAGTTAGGTGGTTACGAGGTACTTGACCCTCGTGGAGTCCGTGGAGGCCATGCTAGTCGGGTCTGTCCTTCACTCGCCTGTTTGTACAGGCGCACTGCGTCGTCCCGTCCAAGGTAAACCTGTCCTGTCATTCAAGAACACCGTCCTGCTCCTACCCTTCTGTCATAGGCGTATGGAACGGTCTACTATACCCGCACTATTCCCATGTCCTATGTCCGTCCTCTGTTCTCTCCGTCATGTCCCCCTTAAGACCTTGACATAGAGAAATGGAGACCCTCCTACCCATCGGGTTTCAGGCTTCCAACTCTTCATTAGCCCACTGTTGACAATATAATAAGGCTAGGCACCATGAGCTTTAGGCAACTCCACCATCCAGCCCCCTGCTGGCAAACGAATGCAAAATCCCTACTTTACACATTTGCATAAAATCAAAAGTCAATATCCAACAAACATCAACACCTGCTCCCCCTTGATGTTATAATATTACAATGATATAAACTCCTACCAGATCAGGACAGCAAAACAAAATAAGGTCATAGATATGAAACCATGTTGTTCTGTTGTGACAGAGTTTCATTGGAGCAAAGACAGGTTGTGATAGAGGTATCTGGGTGTGATACAGTCCTCCTGTTGAGACAGATGCCTCAAGCTGAGACGAGGTCATCCAATTAAGACATAGTCATCTTGGTGTGACATAGGCATCACAATAAAACAAAGTCAGGGTGACATAAAGTATATTGAGACAAAGTCATCATGATACATATGTTCCTCCCATGTCTATAATGCAAAGTTCTGTCTTTATTCCCCTCAGGTAAAATTAGGTTCACAAAACCATCCCTATCACCATCATCAATTCACCTGTCTAGTACCAATGGGATAAATTTACTTTTTCCCCAGCAGTTAAATACACAATACTGAACCTACATTTATAATGTAAGACACAGACAAATGAGAAAATAATTATGGTCATTATATAAATTACAATGAGAGCTATCTAATAGATATACATCAAGGAATGAACCATAATTCGAAAACCAATACATTGTTCTTCCCTCACATGACTCTTAGGAACCGGGGTGAAGAGGGGGGGGGGGGGGGTGAGAATGTTTGCGAAACTCATCCTATGCTTCCAGAATAAGCAGTGCCTACTTCAGCAACTAATTGCATTTATAAGAACACTTTTAGCAAGCATCCGGACAAAAAATATTCCTCCAAACCGTCACCGTTAATTGTGTCATGCTGGTGGTTAGGGAACTGCATGTAGACAGATGGGCATATGGTGCTTCTAGCCGTCTCCCTTACTGAGCAATAAATCTCATCGGAACAACATGCTCTTCCCTCAAATCTTCTCATTACATTAATGGAAAAGATTACATGTTAATCACACAATCTAAACCCAGGAGTTTTAAAACACATACTCTCCAGAACCTTGCACATGTGGAGGAAGATTGTGCAATAATGTACATCCATAGGGAATGGTCTCAAAACCTTAGGAAATTGCAAATATGCATTGTGAGTGAGATAAAGTTTACATGCATACAGCAAAATTACTCATAGCAGATGAAACGCTAACATGGCAAAACTTTCCAGTGGAATAGGCATGTCATTTCTGCAACTGGCGAGCAAGTCAGACTATCTTCTCAATGAAGCGCTGATCTTTTATTTTCACACCCCACACATAAAATGCACAATGCAATTCTCCTATAAGCATCTAGAGCACATTTGAGTATTTACAATGAATTCACAAGCTTACCGATGCTACAGAGGGCAAGATTAGGCTCTAGGATACCACCTGTCGCGATATAAACTTGTTAGTTCGATCGATGACAAACAAGACCCGACATTTGTCTGCAAAAAACAAGCAACCCTTTGATGTTGTATGGAATGAGAAACATACGTCGCGTCAAACTGTCTGCCTACGGTCGGCATTTCTGTATGATGTGGATTGTTAGAGAAACAAATACGTCGCGTTACAATGTCTACACCTGTCGGCATTTTGTAACAAATTGTTGCTCGAGACGAACAATGGCGTCATCTGTCTGCAAGGCGGGAGACGGCTTTTGAAGTGATAGACGGAATGTCTGACTAGAAGTCGGATGGAGTCTGTGATGTGGGGAGAAGGTCCCTGACTCACAGACAGTCAGGATCTTTGTTATATGAGACAAAGAATTCCCCAGATGAAAGTGAACTGGACGGCAGATTGACTCCAGTTCGTCTAGAAAAACAGGAGAAAATCAGACTCAGGATTGATTGGCGTCTAGACGTTTTGGTGACGTCACTCCAGCCCAATATAAAAAGTGTTGCAGTAAACAAGAGGGAGTTGACCAGATTTCTGAAGTTGGAAAGAGCGGTGCAGTTCCGAGTTGTGTTCTATGAAAGAAACTAGGGTGTCAATTTGTTGATATTTATCGGCGGACATAGATCCAGCCTGTGATTGCCTAGTTTCGATTAGCAACCGGAATATGCATATGGTAGGCTACTAATCATATCTAACTTAGAGTATGATTAGGAATAGAGTACAGTACTGTGCGGTGATATAATGTATTATAGGTGCGGTGATATAATGTATTATAGGTGTGGTGATATAATGTATTATGATTAATGATAGAATGTTCTATAAGTGCGGTGCTAGAAAGTATCATAGGAGCGTCGGCACTAATATTCTATTGTGTGGCTTCAACTAGCTTGTGTGATATATCATTTTACTCAGGGAGTTGAGGACAATGTAGTGGAATAATAATTAGAGAGATTAAGGATGGTTGAGAGGGAGGAGAGGAATGTGAAATGGTAGGATCTTCCAGTAGGGCATCTGCTGGGTTTCTACCCGTTCCTTTATTCTTCCCTGTTGTTGCCATGTCTCAGATCATATGATGAGTTATTTGGCCGTATGACAGAGATCGGATCTCTGTTATAGATCTGAGTGCTGCTATTGGCCTACACTCACCTAATTCCGGCCAGGATTGAGTTGCCCTCACCAAGGTATTCTCTATTCTACAGGTTCCTTTTACAGGTCCATGTATGTGTGCTATGATATTTAACAGTAAAGCTAATACATTTTAGAAGATGATGGATCAGAATTTGAAGACAGAAGTTGCTGAGAGGCCACTACATTGGGCTTATACCCAAGTTGGTTAGCGGGAACTTGGCTTCTGCTGAGCAGGACATGCTGATGAGATTTATGTTTTAGCAAGTGATAAGTGTATCACTGAACAGTCAGAACATTGTAGATATACACTACTGATACAAGGAACAGTCATACAACTTTATACTGATACCCAGAACAGTCAGAGTGTGGTGTTATTATGGGGAATTTCTAAAACCAGTGACACTAGATACATTAAGATTTCCCCAGTAATAGTGACAATAGTCTTAGAATTCTCTGATTAAAAATCATGTAAAGAACAGAGAAAACTCATAGGGTACATCAGATTGAAGACTCTCATTAGACAGTGTTTGTCATGGGTGTCCAAGCATCCTAATGGTTCAAGAGACAACGGAGGAAGTCGTCACGTGACCGGAGGAGCATCACCTTGGTGAGGTTGCTTGTCTGGAATACATGGTGCTAGTGTGTTCTCAGCACAGTGATGAGAATGACTATACTCCTGAACACTGATCTGAGTCTATAGACACTTTAGAGTACACGTCACACATTCTATACCTCACACACACACACACACACACACACACACACACACACACACACACACACTTCTCCTACATATACTCTTTGCTTTAATACATTTCTTGGTTTTATTTGTTGAAGCTAGAGTTGTCACGTATGTTATGTTGGGGAAGAATGAGAGGGGACATGATCCAGGAGTGAATAAGAGTGAGAAGAAGGTGTCTTCAGATTGAGGGAGTGTTGTGGACGGTGTCTGTTGGATATCTCCAGGATAGAGATATTGAATTTTAAAAAAATGTGGGTGTTGATTCCCCTCACTCCAGGGACGACACTAAAGTGGTAAAGAAGAACAAATAACTACTACGACATTTATTCTTTACACACACGACACCACAAAAGGTTAGATGGAGAGACTTGCTAGATTAACATCTTTCAGACAAGTGAAACTACTTTTCCCGACGGGTTTCCAGCTGGCCAGGCCGACGCCATGCCAATAGTCTTACCTTGGCCTTGCCTAGTCAAAACATTGCCTTATAAGGAGTGTCTGCCCAGACCGCTTTTCTCCGTTTCTAGGAATAATGGTGATGGCTAATGACATATGCTACAGTTACTTAGTCCTGGTTGGAATTAAATCTTTTACTGCTGTTATCAAGATATTTCTAGTTTATACTGCTAGTTCATTAGGTGTCATTTCCTCTCGTACAGATATCTCTTTCTTAGCTTACATTAATGTCCAAGTCATTGACTTTATCTTCCTTAGCTTACATTTGTATCCAGGTCATTGACATTATCTTTCTTAGCTTCCTTTGCATCCAAATCGTCGGCTCTCTTAACTTTTCTTTGTCATGAGAGTCATCGATTGTTTCTTTCTTAGCTTCTTTTTGTCATCTAAGATACTGACTTCCTCTTTCTTTGCTTCCTTTTGTAACCCAAGACACCAACTTTCGTTTTCTTTTTTTAACGACTCTTTCTTTCTTAGCTTCCAAAACACATACTTCATCTTCCTTAGCTTCCGTTTGTCACCCAAGTCATTGACTCTCTTTCTTAGCTTCCCTTTGTCATCCATGTCATTGTCTTTCTTTCCTAGCTTCACTTTGACACCGAAATCACCAGCTCTCTCTCTGTTTTATCTTTCTTATTCACCACTCTGAGGCAACATGCCGTGTATACTTCTTACTCCTGGCGGGGATTATGTATAAATTTGACAAGGGCATACTGATCGAACCAATCTAAAATTGGAAGTAGGAAATACTATGGGAAGTTATCGTGTCTTACTTTAAAGTGTCGTCCCTGGAGTGAGGGGAGTCGACACCCACATTATAATTTTGTTCCCCCTATCAATATCCTGGAGAATCCACCAGCTTCCGTCCAACACACTCCTTCAGTTTATGGACACCTTTTTCCTCTCTCTATCACTGTCGTATTATGCCCCCTCTCATTCTTCCCCACGCAACATATTCAACAACTCTTGCTTCTAAAATTAATAAAGATTAATTTATTAAAAGAGACGTGTATGCGAAGCAAATGTGTGATGTGTTCTATAATGTGTGTAGGATCGGACCCTCAGATAATAGCATAGTCAGTTCATCCTTGCAAGGACACACCACAGCACGTTAAGTCAGAACAAGTCCATCTCACCCAGTTCTGTATCTCTGCTGCCGGACACCGACTGTCATCTGTAGCTACCTGGTAATCCATCTTCCTGATCATCCGAAATAGATATTGTTTGTAATTACAGCTGATCATGGACCGGTTGCACATTACACATTATAAGTTCCTATCGTTCCTAAAAATTGTACGAATCCTTTGTTGTGTGTACTTAGGTATCACTGTTATTGTTATTATACTTGATCCTAACTAGTGTCTATAAAGTCTCAAGTATAATGTCTTTTGTAATATTTCACTGGAATCTATCACACCATGTGACTTACATTTTAATGTTCTCGTTCCTTTAACAATGTTTGTATGATGTGTGACATATCAATCATCACCCATCCTAGGTGAACCTTAACACGCAGGAGTCGTTATATTGGCTGGCTCTTCTGAGCCCATGTTATGGTGAACCCTCCTGATTATGAGTCCAGCGTAAACATAATACCATCTTTCTTCTCGGGTGTTATTCGTTTTCCGTAAGAAAGCATTTGAGTGTCCAACTGGTGTTCTTCTAATTGGAGTTGCACTTCTTCAAAACCAGTGTTGAACTTCCTCGTAACTGGCAGGGAACCTGTTAGAGAAACAACACATCTGGTGATAGCACTAGTCACTGATCCTACCGGCTGAGTGTAAGCCTATTGCCTTGCTCTGTTATTTCTCAGCTAACTAAACTCTGTCATAGAGCCTATTAGCTCCTCACCTACTTCCGAATCAGGCTATGACAAGGAAAGGCCCATAAACAGAGTGCAAAACATCAGTGGGCAAACCACTGAAAGATCCCCCCATTGGACACTTTCCCCATCTCCTAACCCATCTTAAATCTCTCCAAATATCACCCCGCTATCCTATTCATCCTAGCAGAGCCAATTATCACTTCACTACTCTAACTAGTTTTCAACTAACAGTGCTAATCATCACACTCTAGTTTTAACAAGACTACTGCCTATATTAATTAGGCCTAAATATACTATATAAACTACCTTAGGCAACACTGCAGTCCTATCAAATCACATCTACATTTGCCATGACAGGCACGTGTAAAATTAAATTAACATAATTCGCACACGGTAGACATTATTCCAATCCATACTGCAGTGCCAAAGCACGTCCGCCTAAATCAACTGTTTGAGTTACACTGTCTCCCCCAATCATGTTTTTCAAACAGCCTTGAATTGTTCACGTGACGTTGTTGATGTCCTGCAGGTGTCCCAATGTTTCCAATAACAAACCCACAACTTTCTGTCATGTGGTGACAAGCAAAACCGCCATTCCGTTTGATGTCGGGAAATTCTAAATGACAGACGGACTGTTTTCTCCCGAGCCGGGCACTTCCGCTTGAATCCGACCTGTTTTTACTGTATTGTTAAAAAAACAATTGGGGCCCTGCAAACAAGCCGTTTAATCAGATTGCCTGTATTATCATAAACTGGTTAATCACGGTGTTTTTTCGTGACAGAAGTAAAGGCAGACTGCGTAATAATGGCCACATTACACATCTAGCCCGACTGATCTATGCAGATATCTGGCTACCAGCTTATACCCGACACACCTGAAAGGATAGAAAAATATCTTACTACATCTTAATATTTAATACCATTAATACTTATTAATACTTTATCCCTGATTGGTTCTCAGTGGAGACGGGAGTGACACAGGGTTGTGTCTTGTCACCGAAGGTATAGGAAAATATCTTAGTGCATCTTAATACTTAATACCATTAATACTTATTAATACCTTATCCCTGACTGGTTCTCAGTGGAGACGGGAGTGAAACAGGGTTGTGTCTTGTCACCGATGCTATTTGGAAAAGCTATCGATTGGGTCATGCGTAAATGCACAAACAACACAAATAGGGGTATCCATTGGGTTGACAAAATGCTAGAAGACCTGGACTTTGCCGACGACATAGTGCTTTTGAGTTCAACACACCAAGATGCCCAAGAGAAAATAAACCATCTCCAAAATGTTTCAGGACAAACTGGTCTCCAAATTAACAACACAAAAACAAAAACTTTTGATCTCACCATCAGTTCACACTACACCAAATTAAACAACCATGTTCTTGAAAAAGTCAACAGCTTCACATACCTAGGAAGCAAAATGTCATCTACAGGGGAATCAACACCAGAAATATTATGTAGAATCGCACTGGCATCTGGTGCCTTCAATAAGCTGTAAAACATCTGGAAGTCAAAGACACTCAGCCAACAAACGAAACTTAAAATCTTCAACTCTTGTGTGATTCCAGTGCTAACGTATGGATGTGAGAGTTGGAAATCAACGGTAGCTTTAGATAAAAAAATTGACAATTTTGAGAACAAATGTCTTAGAAGAATTCTAAACATCCAATGGACAGATTTCAAAACCAATGCGCAAATAATGCAAGAGACTAAGCAAGATATTGTATCCAAAACTACATCGGCCATGTACTCAGAATGGACAAGACAAGACTCCCCTACCAGGCCATCATATGGTCACCAGTAGGGAAAAGAAAACGGGGAAGACCAAGAGAGACCCTGCGTAGAACCAGTAGAACCATCAGAGAAGTCTCATTCAACGGCCAAGTGAACATCCAAGACCTACAACAGATAGCAGCGAACCGCCAGGCATGGAGAGCCATGACTTCTGCCCTATGCGCCGCCTTATGCATAAGAGGAAAGACTAAATACTTTATACATGACAGGTTTATTGGTGTTACTGTCAACAACGAAAAACAAAACAAACATACTGTCATCTAATGCGTGTAGTACCTTGTAGTGTAGGGTAGGAGGGTTTTGAGCCAGAGGGATTAAGGCCTCCTGGCTAGTGCAGTCGCCGCGAACTGTTCGGGTTAGGATTTTCATTTTGCTTCCGACAGAACATATTCACGGCTTACTAAGGATTCGAACCCGGGTCTCCCGAAGGAGAACGTGGTAATCTTATCCACTCGGCCAGCCTTGTTGTTATTATTGTTGTGATTATTATTATTATTATTATTATTATTATTAGTAGTAGTAGTAGTAGTAGTAGTAGTAGTAGTAGTAGTAGTAGTAGTAGTAGTAGTAGTAGTAGTAGTAGTAGTAGTAGTAGTAGTAGTAGTAGTAGTAGTATTATTGCGATTATTATTATAATTATTATGATTGCGGTTATTATTATTATTATTATTATTATTATTATTATTATTATTATTAACGCTAATATTATACCGCGGACAGACATAACAATCAATGAACAAGAAACAAATGAAGATCGTAAACTGATCAGTGACATTAGACGTAGACAGTCAACATTTTTTGGTCATGTTATGAGAAGAAATGAATTGGAGAACTTGGTGACAACTGGCAAGATCGAATGGAAGAGAACAAGGGGAAGACCGAGAAGTAAATACCTGGATGACTTGGCCACGTGGCATAGTCTAGACAGGAAGACAGAACTGATCCACGACTCTGGTGATCGAGTGAGATGGCAAAACATGACCGCCCACGAATACCGCCGTGGCACATGATGATGGATGGCACATTATTATTGTTAATTGTTTATTAAACTATTGAGCGTAATCTTGCCAAGAGATCAACATACAGCTGAAAGATGCTGGTGTTGACAGCGATGTCTTGTAAAGGATATGCATTATTATTATTATTATTATTATTATTATTATTATTATTATTATTATTACTATAAACATTATTAACATTGCAAAGTGTCTTCCATAGGGAAAAAAATGTTTGTTAACATTGAAAAAATTTTGACTTGAACGACGTCATTTCCTTCCCGGATGATGTGTAGTCTTGAAAGTGAGAAACCGGGCATTGCACAATTATGGCGATGTGTAAACATGAAAACAATATAATCACAACATATGATTACCCAGAAGGGTGTTTGGGAGAATCCTACTGTCAAACATCGCTGGCTAATGCCAACGGCGACCTGAGGGATATTTTAACCCACGCCGTCACTGGACTCATTATTTTGTTCTTTCTGTTGGGAACAAAAGTGAACATTCTGAACATAATTGTGTACTGGAGGCAGGGGACTGGAGACACCGTAAACATTAGTTTCACAGTGCTGTCTCTTTGGGATCTGGTAGGGTTTGCTCTATTGTGTTTATCTATGTTATTCTTTTTCTTGGAAGTCTTCTTCCCTATAACAGCCGTGAACGTGTTGTCAGTTCAGTACGGGTATCTAGAATATACCAGAGGTTTTATGTACGTCTTGTCGACATTTGTCACCGTTTACTTCTCAATAGAAAGATGTATCTGTATTATTCCCTTCAATGTGACAGATATATTTTCTACCACTCGTGTTACTGTAGTCAACTTAATTATTATTATGCTTGGTCTGGCGTGTTTCTGTCCATCCTGGGCAACACAGGTACTGGGATGGGTGTTTGATTCTCTTAACGACAGGACTCGGTTAGTCGTGTGGCTGTCTTTTAATAGTCGCCACTTTGATCTCTTCGTTGATATATCTACTGGCATGGCATTACCTATTTTGGCTAAAATTCTGATTACCATAAGTGCCGGATTTATGATTAAAGGAATCGCGAATTAATCTAAATTCAGAAACCAAACTTCAGGTTTAGGGAAGGCAGAATGTACATCAAAGACTATCAAAAAAGAAAACGGCTTCAAGTACCCTGAAATCAGACCATCTTGATAGAGATAGCACTTTTACACAAAACCACAAATCAAGAGATAAGACAATGTCAAACAAAGACTTAAAACGCATCAAAGTTTTGCCAGCATTGCTATTTTATGTCTGTAATTCACCCGTGTTTATCGTTGCTTTTGTTAGAGCTTTGTGTCCCGAAATAGACGACGGCAAAGAGCAGCTCAAACTGTACACGTTACTACAACATCATATTAATAATCTGAATTCAACCTGCAGCAGATACAATATGAGTATAAACACAGCCAAAACCGAAGTAATGCAAGTTAGCAGATCGCCGGGCCCATTAAGTATACATATAAATAGCACAACTCTGAAACACGTTAAAGAATTCAAATATCTTGGAAGTATGATCACAGAAGATGGCAGATTGGACAGAGAAATCGAAATCAGATGTCAAAAAGCTAGTACACTTACATATTAACTATCACCCTTACTTAAACATCCAAATATACCCATGTCAGCAAAACGACAGATAATAAACAGCATATTCACACCAACCTTATGCTACCAATCTCAAACCTGGACTTTATCCAAATCACACCTTCGTAAAATCAACACCTGCGAGATGAGATGTCTGAGGAGAGCTGCCAACCTAACAATCCGAGACCGAGAAGAAATGGTGTTATCAGACAGACTGCGGGATCAACACCCTGTGCCACATTTATTGAAAGACAGAAGATCAAGTGGTTTAGCCATGTCGTTAGAATGCAACACCAGCAACTACCATCACTGGCCTTATATCTAAGATCATCTGCGACAAGACCAAGAGGAAGTCCAAGAAGACAATGGATTGGCGACATCAAAGACATTGTACAATCACACGGAATGACACTATCCAGTGCTGCCCACCGGGCGCTGGAACGCACATTATTCCTCCCCACGACGCTTGACGGCAGAAATGGAAGATGATGATGTTGATGATGACTATATGATGTGGTTTATATGTGTGAGTTAATAAAAGCAATGGTTAAGTTCGTTGTCTATTGTTCTGTCTGTACTAAGTACAGACAGGGGGTTGTGTGTCTTCTTCGATGGACGGTGTCATGTCGAAGTGGTATTTCAAGTCCAGTACGAAGAATGGTGTGATACTTTGCTTTTAGACACACTGTGGGCCACCAGAACATTCAGTGCGGCATTCTGTTACTAGTAAAGCTGTGTACAAGGTGGACGTTAACATACTCTTTAGCAGTTGTGTGATCCAGGAAACAGCAAGACTAGCTTAGAAGGCTGGCTGTCGTTTAATAGATGGTTGATACAATTCATAGCATGGCAGTGCCTAGTTTGGTTCAATTCCTAATTACCATAAGTTTAGTTTTGGGTCTGTGATTCAAAGAACAGACTGATTGAAAAATTAAAAAAAATAAACCAAATACACACACACACAAAACACGGCCTTTACTGCCTATAGTACCTTGCCGTGTATGACAGGGGGAAACAGAGGGGAGGGGGGGGGGGCTTGAGCCTGAGGAAAAGCCGCCTGGCTATTGCAGTCGCAGCGAACTGTGCAGTCTAGGGTTTTCTTTTTTGCCACCGACAGGAACAATATTTGTACCTTATTAAAGATTCCAAACTGGGTCTGCGGAAGCAAAATCACACATTCTAGCCGCTCGGCTAATAATAATAGATTATAAGTACCCATATAATGAGGTGGTGTGGCCAGCTACCTTCGTCGTAGCCTTTCCTTCCCGAACAATTCCCATGAGATCCTGACAATTGTGTGGTAGCCATGTACGAGAGGCTGGGTTCCACCCCCAGAGCTTTATTGGTACATAATGTATGTGAAGAAGCTCAGCGTTATGTTTTGTTATGAGTTACGTATTATTGTGTTTTATAAAGTTACATTATGTACCTAACCAACCCCTCTTATTAATTATATCTTCTCATTCTCTTGCTGCTTCTCTACCACCCCCCCCCCCCACTTCTCTCCTTCTCCGTCTTCTCATCCTTCTAGCCGACGTCGTCTACACCGCTAGCAGCCGGTTCTTCTTGAAGAATGTGTCACAGAGACAAACAGTAGCAACCTTATAATACTACAGACCTAGCAGCATATCAGACAGTCTCCAGGCAACACACCATCAACCATTGGCACTTGGAGGATGTCAGCCTTGCCAAATACACAACGAACAAAAAACAATAATAAATAGAATATTAAGGCAGCAATAATAGATATAATCCACTGAAGATAAAGTAATACGTCTGACAAGACGTGTAACAGATGTGCTAAATACAAATCCTCTCGCTAAAGTAAAATTTACATCAATATTGTTGACGTCGCCAGTTGGGTTAAACGGAGGCATCTCCTTGTTGTCAGTGCTTGTTGTTCAGGCGGAGTGTGACTGTCAAATGTGCCATATAAATATTCAAATCTTCATCTTACCTGAGACTAACACCTGTTCTTTAAAGCTGTGAGAGACATGCAGACACACCTGCAAATCGGTCTTCGACACATCCCATTAACAGTGGTACTTTTCGCAGCATGCGAGTGTCAGTTTCTTATTAGGATGTGAGTATTTCTAATGTGTATATGTTTTCCTCAAATCCATTTAATATGTTTTATTACACATTACTGGCCTCCGTGGCGAAGTGATCAAGCCTCCTGACTAGCGCTACGAAGGCCATGATTTCCTTTCTGTACTCCTTCAATATATTCACAATTACATCTTTTTTCGGAGATCCCTGAGGGTTGTTTCTGAAGCTACAGTTCTTACTTACCACTCTGAGGGAAGAAGATTTGAGCCTATGTGCTATACCTGTACAATGAAGTCAATTCTCCCGCCTTACTACGTTAGTTACAGATGTGCATCGTTAACACTGACTACTTACAGAGGATGCTAGTCAAGCAAAAAGCACACACAATGGCTCAGTTAAGACAAATTGACTTGCCTTGTGCACAACACTGCATAAATATAATGCGATAGGCAAGTCCGAAAACTAGAAGTATAGCTTGTCGCATTCAGAAAATTATAGTATACTGTACCATAGTCTTTGTTCTGCATATACATAACCTTTTATTATCTGTGTCGTAAAGTATGAACAATGAAATATGAAATTACCAATTGATATCTTTGCACTCGAGACATTCCCACGCGTGCTCCATCACCGTCTGCAGTAGCCAACGAAGAGCCCCTATGCTGATGGTACCAGTGCCAGTCTGACTGAACGTCCACCTGCATCCTATTCTAAGGGACGCCCAGTTACTCTGCCCAATCTCCTCTTTACCCCCTCCCCCCTCCCACCACCACCCGATGATGAAACAGCCACTTCAGCCGCGGGCAGAGAGGGCAGAGAATGTCTACGCTCATGGTTTTACTTTAGGGGATTTCTGTCTACTTTTTAAACTGTAATACGAACATTAGCAATTACGTTTCTTTATGAAATCAGACCTGCAAAATAACATCAAAAACTCTTTTCTGTATCTGCTGCTGATGTTATAATAGACCAGTAAATCCACCACAGAGTTGAGAACTCGGCACTCAAATACCAAACTATATAACAATAAATACAAGTAGTTGAGTTGTTTACTCACGTCCGTCTCTGGAATCAATGTTTTGAGAACAGAGATCATCAACACGGGAACATTGCAAATAAAATATTTGATAGCTATCAAAACTATAACTTTAGTAAGTGTCATCTCTTTGTTTGTCATTGTTTTCGTAGTTGTAACAGTTGTAACTTTAAGTGTTACCGAAAAACATTCTTTATTGCGATTGAGTCGTCTTCCTGAATCCCTTAAGCTTGCAGTTCTCTGTCTGAATTTGTTTGACTGGAAGACTGCCCGAAGCGTAAACCAGGTACATACTGCGATAACTATCTGAGCTGACATGGGTAATGCCATACCATAGAAGGTAGCACTGAACTGTTCAGATGTACGCCTGTTGTGAGACTCCACCACATCTAAGAGAGTCGTGTTTGCTGTGGCAAATACAAATAGCCATTGCACTCCCTGAGTAGCCAGCATTGGACTGTAACAGAACAGAACAAGAAGGGTAATCACCAAGTTGATGAAGATAATACGTTGGGCAGTAAATATGTATCTGACCTCAAAAGGAAGCATAACACAAATACATCTCTCCAGGGAGAGATAGACAGTGACAAGTGTAATCTGGGAGTACGCAAACGCTCTAGTATAGTCTAGAACAACTTGCTGAAGCGCTATGCTGTCCATAAATTCTAACGACGCAACGTTTTTCATAATATGCAACATCTGAGATAAGAACGACATAAGGGATGTGATCAAATTCCAAAAAGACAGCGAAATAAATGTGATATTCACACTTTCTCCTATCCCTTGCCTCCAGTAGACAATAATATTCACAACGCATGCTGTCACTCCGACAGGAGTACAATAGAAAGTTCACTATCGTGGAGACATATGTTAAAAAGTACGACAATATAGCTTCTGATACATCGGTTTGTGCTGAAAAGTTTGCTATTATCGGACTTGTGTCTGTGATTGTGACAATGGCGGTTACGTTGCTCCTGCTCGTTTTGGTCACAGGTGGCATAATGTTGATGTTCTAGGAGCGACAGTGTTGAAAGTTGCAATGGCCGAGTCTGTTATAAATAAATGAAATGGCATTTACTTGCAATTTATGGAATATCATTACAATAAACACTTTGAATTACTTGTGTCAGACTGTGAAAGTTAACTGTTAATAATATGTTTCATGATGTTATAACGCACGCACACATATACACATAAACACGCACGCACACACATACACATAAACACACACACACACGTAAAACATGTTCCAAGAGCAGAAACCTGCTATGGGATTGTTATGTGATAGTTCCAACACATTTTGTCATGTGATAGTTTCGTTACATTGTGTCATGTGATAGAAGCGTCACATTGTGTTATGGGATAGTTACATCACATTGTGTCATGTGATAGTTACATCACATTGTGTCATGTGATAGTTCCACCACACTGTGTCATGTAATAGTTCCATCACATTATGTCATGAGATAGTTCCACCACATTGTGTCATGTGATAGTTACATCACACTGAGTCCTGTGATTGTTTCATCACATTGTGTCATGTGATAGTTCCATAACATTATGTCCTGTGATAGTTCCATAACATTATGTCATGTGATAGTTCCATCACATTGTGTCATGTGATAGTTCCATCATATTTTGTAGGCCGGAGTGCACCGAAGAATCGGTGGTCAGTCTCTCCCTCACACAGTGGGGCGACGAGCTCAGACGTCGAGACCTCGTCCCACCGAGCACATTGTATTGTCAGAGATGCTCCCTGTCAACTACGCTACCGCGCCCACTCATACTATATTACAGGTACATTACATTTTAAAGGGTGTGTTAATCTTGAATTCCAAAACACACCATGGTGACATAAATATTCCTGTTTATTAAAACATAGATCATCTTCATCATCATGTACCATTCCGATAAGCTTGGGCGGAAATGTGTAGTAATTTATCCCCATCACAACAATCCGATCAGGTTTCTTGTTGTGTCCCAGTAGTGCCATGTAGTCAAGCCATCCTGATGCTTGTTTCGTTCTCTTCCACTTTCTCTTTTCCCATCAAATTTGAAAGTTTTCATTACGTTTTCAAATGTATTTCTCCTTGTAACCAGGCCAAATATTCGTGACTGTCTCCGTCTAATGTCTCTAATCAGTTTACAGATTTCATCTGGTTCATCAACAACTGTCTTATTCACATTTAACCCCATAGCAACTACATTCCCGTTGCCTTTAGATGACTCTCTGCATGTCTGCTTATTGTCCGTCCATGTTCCACTTGCGTATAACAGTATAGGTTTTATTTAACACTCATTTTATCACTACAATTGATACTGTTGTATTGATAAGCGTGTTCTGCACAGTGCAAAAAGACAACGTTTACTATGCCGATCTCCTTTCTTCTTCATTTGGCGATATATAATACTTAAGAACATGGCATCTATACTTCATTCAGCCACGCCTTTCTCCATTCCCAGTCTTTGTAAAACCGCGTTTATAATATGATAAGTAGAAGTTTTATCTCCGAGTTCTATGACGCAGCTGTGAATTTGTCTTAATAGTCCATAAGTGATATAAATGACGTGGATTTGGGTAGAATTACCATGCGAACTGTGTTACTATATAGTAACATACGTAAATCTACTTCTCTTCTGAATAATCTGATTTAAAAATCCATATAGTAAATATTCTAACGAGAAATTTTTAATCGAAAGTAGTGACTTATAATGAAGCTTATCTTATAACCTTTTCTTGTATATATAGCTATGTTTGCAATTCCTCAAATGACTATTGTAATCAAAGAATAACTTTACAGAGTGAAAATTATTGTCTGTTAACAACGTATCGCTAATTACCCGTTAAACAAAGGTTCAGTAATATTCTCATGAATGTAGAGTTATAACGAAAGGTTACATTTGTTTAAATAACCGAGCTATCATACTTAGTTAGAAATTAACATTTCTTGAGGCACTGAATGTCATCGCAACTAATAAGTGAAGAAATTATAACGTTTAAAGCCAAATAAGAAAATGTGAGATCATATATCCAATTAGGTTAACCTATAGATGCTATTCAGAACCCATTAAAACACGCGTCTTTCAATTGTCTTGACAGAAACCAAATTTAAGCAGACTAAGTTTCTGTAGAACACCAATGCTACTTTGAATTATTGGGTCCCGCATTCTAGGATTCTGAAATAAGAAGGATATAACTTTAGTTTTCAATATTTATTTTCAACATTTCCTTTCTTCTCATTCTGTTCTGATGCATTAATATGGTGACTGTCTCATTCGTCATTAATATGTTTTGTTTTATTGTGTTTGTTTAGTTTAGTTTAGTTTAGTTTAGTCGATGGATCAACATCACGGCACACAAGTGCAACCCATAAGTGCTCCGTTCTCCTCCTAACTCAAACCTGAGTCTGGAGAAACTCAGCTCAGTGCACGAACTCCGTAGCACCGGCGAGGATCCTGATATTGTGTTTGTTTGCTGATGAAGACTTGTCGCCGCAACGTCCTTTATTGCGTAATTGTGTTTTTGTCAAGCTGCACTATACTTCGTGTTTTTGTTATATTGTTTACAATTCAGCAGGTTTACCGCAGTTAACTTATTTTATTCATGCCTTAACTCTGAATTCTGACTATACTTTGATACGCGGCTGTCGATGAATCTCTGAAACACCTTACACTGTTAATACTGAAGCACAAGTGCTGCTCAATTCGAAATCATGTAACAGTTTTTAATGTTCTATTTTCCGTATGAAACATAAGATTTTATCTGTAGAAATCTGTCCCAAGGACAGAAGAGAATGGAACTATACATTGTGGATGTCTACGTCATTCTCTGTGATGTCCACTGACCGCCGTAGCCACGAAAATTGACAGCGGCACTAACGTGCACAGCAGGAATAGAGCCAGCCACAGTCACTTTATCGATGCCTGACTCAAGATCACATTAGTAAACTCTGGCGAAGAGTCCTCATGTTCCACGAAATACAGATCCGTTGGAGGTCAGCGTCGCTAAGAGATTAAACCTTCTTTTACCGTCCCAGCTTAGTGGGGACGTCCATTAAAATACATCTAATGTCGGAGTGAGTTCGACTAATGGCGAGGGACACTGGTAATAGAGAAAGCTAATCCACACGCAGAATTCAGTCTAGTGATACAAGAATCTTTTAATGTATAAACATTAGACACATTAGTGTGTATGGACTACGCTGGAGTTCAAATCAACCATGCGAAAGTAAATGTTGTCTTCCTGTTCGGAAACCAAAGGCAAAATACTGAACGTAAAAATTTCCTGATAAATCACAAACAGCCAATATAAGGTAAATGTTAATGTAACTTCCAGTAAGGGATTTCCGCAAATGACAGCTCCGTTGCTGAACTGACGTTATCAATAAGTCCAGCTACCCACACAACACACCAGCGCCAGAATGTGGACAGTCGGCTCTGTGGCCAAGATGCTAATAAAGCAATTCGTAATCTGAAATACATCGTTTGAAACACAGCTGCGGGAGATTTGGAAGCACATGACCTCCTTATGCGTCTTGTCTTTATACTATGGTATGGGTGTCGGTCGTTCAAACAGAAATGACAAATTACTGATCGTAAGCTTGCCAAGACATCACAAAATGAATGTGGGCCTAGTGGTGTGTTCAATGATAATCCTGTTTTTGATTTTTGTTTGTATAAATACAGTAAGCAGTAATGAGGGACAACTTATTCTGCTTGCACTGAGTGGATGCTTGGTTGGGTATCCTTTACATAGCCTTAGATGTTATCACCAAAGAGAGATGCGTAATTTACACCAGAAAGAGATAGTCATCATATTTTTGGTTCCATTATGAGAAAACTTGAACGTGCTGTACAACCGGAAAGATTTGTGGAAAGAGAGATAGAGGCAGACAGCGAGAGATAATTCTTGAATCTTGTGACTTGGCACGGAGAGAGTCAAATTATGCATTGATACATGGTTCGGAGATCGCAATCTGTGGAGAAGCATAATCGCCCACGCCAGCCGAAAAAGTACTTGATGATGATGATGCTGAAGCCATGCATTAGCGATAAAGTGGTAAGATCCGTGAAAAGAAGTTGCAACCATCCGACTATGGTACATAGACTTTCTTCCTGGTCAGTTATCGTGTACCAATCTCTCGATCTAGTACGAAAGTACCATATCAGCTGGGACTGTGTTTCTCGTGTCCCCCCCCCCCCCTTCCCCCCCCCCCCCCCCCCCCCCAAGCCAAGAAAACAACGGGGTATGCAAGACTGGTACTGGAAATTCGCATCTGCTGAAGAGCATCCTGATATATATAACTAGGTCATTATACATGTGAATTGCAAGTCCCTCAAGTATTGGGAAGATTGGGTGCTGTGCTGTGACGGTTTGTTCCATGCTCAGTCTTCGTAGGCGTAGATGTGTTGGACATTAATTAATGCAAGTGTGTCTCGCCATCAGATAAACCCACAACGATATCTGTGTATTTGTGATCATATCTTGCCACTTAATACCAAGTATTTTTCGCAGACACCACATAGGAATGCTGTTTAAACGTTTTTGTTGTATACAGTGTGTATGTCTAAGTCATTCCCTCTGATGCCTACTGACCGGTGTAGTTACAAACATTGGCAGTGCCACTAAAGTGCACTTAGGAATACTGCCAGCCCCTTCCACTCCAGTGATGCCTAACTTAAGATCACGGCACGAAACTCTGTCGACGAATCCTTGTGTTCCACGAAGAACAGATCCGTTGGATGTCAGCCTTTCTAAGAGCTTAACGCGGTTAAACTTTCCTTCCTCGCCCAGCTTAGTGGGAACGTTCATTAAATTACTAGCACCTGAAGTTGGAATGGGTTTGCCTAATGGCGAGGGACACTGGTAATAGGGAAAGCTAATCCACACGCAAAATTCAGTATAGTGCTTCGAGATGTAGTGTGTATGGACTACGCTGGGGTTCAAAGCGAGTGAGCGCAAAAAAATAAAATATCGACTTGCGCTCTGAAACCTATGGCAAACTAAGTTCAGTTAGTTGCACATCATTTACTGGACGATGCAGACAATACCAGCATTTTTTTTTCATGTAGTGATTTTTTGGCAAGATTACGTTCAGTAGTTTTCCATTGCTTTCTGAACGAGCGGCACCCATAGTATGGTCTGCTCTCAGATCGCCCGCAGTTATGTTTCGAACGCAGCACTGAGGGACAATTTAAGCTGCTTGGACTGGGTGAGTACTTAGTTGGGTATCCTTTACAGAGTCTGAGATGTTAACAACTAAGACGGATGTCCAATTTACATCAGAAAGAGGCAGTTATACTATTTTTGAACCATTATGAGAAACCAACATACTGTAAAACCGGAAAGATTCGTGACAAGAGATATAGAGGAAGCCAGCGAGAAAAATTCTTGAGACTTGTGACTTGGCAAGGAAGGGAGTCAATATATTAACTGATCCATGCCTTCGGAGGATCGCAATCTCTGGAGAAGCATAGTTGCCCACGCCAGCCGACAAGGTACTTGATGATGATGATGAAGACAAGCATTGGCGATAATTTGGTCTGATCCCTGAAAAGGAGCTGCAACTATCGAACTATGGTACACAGACTTTCTTCCTGGCTTTACTATGTACTATTCTCCCGATCTAGAATGAAAGTGCCATATCGGTGGGGACTGCAGCTCTCGTTTCCCTCCCCAATCTAAGAAAACAATGGGGTATGTAAGATCGGTACTGGAATTTCGCATCTGCGCAGAAGCATATTATACATAACCTGTGCTCTAAAGCTGTGAGAGACATATAGACACACCTGCCAGTCGGTCTTCGACACATCCCATAACCATTACATTCCGCAGATTGCGAGTCAGTGTTCTTATTAGGATTTGAGTATTTCTAATGTGCACCTTTTTTCCTCACATCCATTTAATATGTTGTATTACACATTGCTGGCCTCAGTGGCGAAGTGATCAAGCCTCCTGACTAGCGCCACGATTCGTCGTATGGATTCATTTGTTATTTTCTGTATCAAAGATAGAACCCCATATAACATTTATAGTCAAAGGCATGTTTGCGCAGTTCAGCTTGATTAGTAAGTGACACTGGTAATAGGGAAAGCTAATCTACACGCAGAAATCAGGCCTGTACACTAGAAGTAGTAGCTCGTGTCTAGAGGGCGCTTGAATGCAAAGAGAGCAAGCGTGCCATGTATCGAAACACTAAACGCTGGACACCATGTCACGTTAACACCAGACGTTTATTGAGGTCACCTCGATGCACCAGCAACACTGTTGGCAGAGTTTAGGTTTGTTCCTTACGAAGCGTCCTCAGTTCCTACTCGGTGGTCGTCTGCCTGGGTGTCCTTAGCCGTGTCAACGATGGTGTGTATTCCTCGGTCTGTCGTTTATATCTGTAGTAGCACAAGTGAATATTTGAACAATATATTGCTTAAATACAAGAATGTTTCAACTTACAATTGTCCCTCCTTTGAAAAATCTACCAAATTTAATCACACATCGCCAGTGGCCGTGAAAGTCATCGCACACACCTGACCACAGTCCTGACAAGTCGCCCCGTCGCAGTAACTTCTGGTAAGCGTATAACACATTCTCTGGTTGTAAAGAGGATCATTGTTTCGTTGCTTTCATAATGCAAGCGTGTAACACCACAAGATATCGTTCGCGTTGCTTATTCATTCTTGTAAACAATTAGTGATGTTACTTGAGCCTTAACAGATATTGACAGTTCAAGCCCTGGGTCTGGAGTGACTTTGAAAATGTACTTCTCTTCTGAATTCTACATCCAGTCACTCGCCTTCCAGTGTCTCACTTCTCGCACGGGGTCTTGAACTGTGCTTAGCCCCGCTCAGTGGTCCTGGTAAGGGAATTTAACTCCTATTTTGGTGCTCCTTTGTTTTATCTCCTCTTGTTTCTGCCTTCCCTCTGTTTATATCGCTGTCTTCCGGCATTAAGGGATCAAAATCCTCTTACGCTCTATTATCCAGGGTTAATTCTCTTAGACTGTTTCCTCTCTTCTTCATATCCTCACTTGGATCATGGCAATATGCCCTCCCCATCCTCCTTTCAAAATGTGTTTACACAATTTGAGAGTCTTGTAGTGATATATCCGTCTTGACATGAAACAAGGATGTCCTGTCTGGTGGCTTATGTATTTAGGTTCACACTTCCCCTTTTGTACATTGTTACAATGTTATGGAAAGAATGGTTTGACAAGTACATCACACACACACACACACACACACACACACACAATTTCTAATTATTATAGCGGGCACGATACTACCAGTCAATCCCACGTTGACGTCGTGAGGATTCAGCCTTCTTTTTTCCAGAGAGCTGACATCCAACTGCCATGAGCTCCAATGTCTCCGTGGACATGCTATTAAAGTCGCTTAAAAGTCGACAGGGTCGACTTCATCGCACCGGGTTTTATCCCATATGGCTCGGTCTCTTTCCGCAGCGCGGAAAGCGTCGCACAAAGCACGAACTCTGTAGCTTTTAGCGACGACCCACGGGAGTCTCAGAAACATTTAACTCGTAAACCGAAGGGTGCGGCCCGGAATCGAACCCACAACCTTCGGATCACAAGTCAAACGGCTTGACCACTTCGCCACAGAGACTCCAAACATGCTATTGCAGCCCCTTAACCTCATGCTTTCGCATGGAATATCCTGCACTCTTCTCACAAGCCATTAAGCTCTGAGTGAAGATTAAGTGTGTAGTTGTTTATCCATGAAATCATAATGTTTGTTTCGTACATTGGTGTATATATTACATTACATTCTGATCATTGCTGATATCTCTTTTATTTTGTCTTATGTTTCACTCAAACCATGACTGTTCATGATGTGGTATTCTTTCTGGGGTTATACCGAATTCGATTACTTTTTGTTAAAACTGTAACCATATAGTTCAAGTTTATGATCTATAACTTTGATCATTTATTTTCATATCCATTCACTCTTTTATTTTTCTTTATCCTTAATTTCTTTTCGTTATACTGTACTTTAAGTGTCTTTCTTTATCCTATCTTTACTATCCATCCGCGTTGACCTTGTTTTATTATTTGTTGACGGTTAGTGATAAACATTAAGTATTATATCATCACTTAAATTAGTCATCCCTATTTAGTTTAAATAATAAGTCACAATTCGAAGAAAATTTGTTTTAACAATACAAAATGTTTATTACATGTTATATTATTCTCATTTTACTTATATCTTATTTACATTATCCTCTGTTTTCCCATGTATTCATATATCTTTGTTTGCTTTCATGCCACTGATTGCAACGGATTGTAAGTGTTACTATGTTTTAATTTACTTCGAGTTATAGTCTGTTTCATTTTATTATATGTTTACTTAACTTCAATCGCATTATTGTTAGAAATTTTGATTTTAGTCCTATATTTTATTTTTGTGTGCATTGTTTTCATCTGTGTCGAAATGTTGTAATTCTTTCAGTTTTATGTTTGGATTTTATAAGTGACAATAATTTGCGTATTGCTTTATATTTCAATTTTCTACAAAGGATGATATTGAATGGTTTATATGCATATAAAAAAAGATGAATTTTGATGGTTTACAAGACTATGCATGAAATGAACCTATCTATGTAATACGTACATATTTTATATATATATATATATATATATATATATATATATATATATATATATATATATATATATATATATATATATATATATATATATATATATCGCCACTGAACGTGTTGCATGGAGGGCAACTATCAGAAATGGAATAAAGACAAAGGAGAAAGTGATTGCAGATAAAACACACGCAGAGCGTGAGAGACGTAAGATGGTGCAAAATGGTGGAAATGACCATGTTTTCACATGCATCTACTGTGGGCAAACATTTGCAGCAAGAATTGGCCTTACCAGCCACACTCGCCACCGCCATGGATCGTAGTTATTAAGCCTTTTTGAAGCACAATGTACCAAACTATCGTCTGTCAAGACGGAAAGGTGCCAATGTAATGTGTATATATATATATATATATATATATATATATATATATATATATATATATATATATATATATATATATATATATATATAGTGATAGTGAAATGTGGGTCGTCGCTATTTCTACGGAGTTAGTGCTTTGTGCGACGCTTTCCGCATTGCCGAAAGAGACCGAGCCATGTGGGACAAAACCTGGTGCAATATAGTCGACCATGTTCGCTTTTAAGCGACTTTTATTAATGACATTGAAATGTCATTATGAGATAGAAATGCTTCGTTTCACGTTGTAGTAACATAACGTCGTACGATTAAGTTTATAAATCCTTTTGTTAGTTTACTTAAAATTGTTTTTTTCTTGATGTTTGTGTCTTGTTGTATTATTCCTTGTTCTTTTATATTTACTTGTAAATATGTGTTTGCAAGTAGTGTTGCAATAATTTTTTCACGTTCTCTCATGTAAATCAGACAGTTGTACAACATCAAGTCACTTTCTAAGTTTGTCTATTGCAAGTCAGATGATGTTATAGTGTCACATCACTTTTTTACTTTGTGTGATGTAACTAAAATAGTGTTATAATATCGCATAGGTTTTTCAATTTCTGTGATGCTAATCAATTAATGTTACAATATTGCATCCCTTTCTCACAACTTGTGGTGCAAATCCAATAATATTACCAAACCACACCTTTCTCGCTTTCTAAGTTTCTCACAACCTGTGGTGCAGATCTAGTAGTGTACACAAAAATCGCATCACTTCTTTACGACAGGTGATATAAATGTAATCATCATCATCATCATCATCATCATCATCATCATCATCATCATCATCATCATCATCATCATCATCATCATCATCATCATCATATGCCATATGTCAGACAGGTAGAGAGAAACTGATGAGCAAGCGCATCAGCATGTATAAATAGAATTACAATAGAAATAAGCACGATGTGGCACTGGTAATAAACAAATGCCACTTCATAGAGTTGCGTAGGATAACAACGCAACGGCAGTTTGAGTACATTACTACGCTCATCTATGTTAGACGTCCACTACATCGCTCTACACTTGCAACACTCAACCGTCACTCCTTCAAGCATGGACTTAGGCCACAGTTACACTTTCACCTCACGTTCAGTCATGGCCAGCTGCTACAGGTGCTGACTGCCGCACTGCTGGTACGGCTGTTCGCTCGTCGTTCTTGTGGGCACAACTCTGCGCTGATGTCGCGTCATCCTACCGCTACATCGATATGTATTGACGGCCGGGGTCCATTGGCTCTTACACCGCTCTTGCAGGCGATAGGGGACACCGTCAGGGCACACTAATGTCAGGTATGAGTGATGTGTGAGCGCGGTAATTACCGTCGCCTGTTGTCTCACCAGTGGCAATACAAGTCGCTGTTCATCTCGCCTCAACACTGCAGGTCGAACACGCATAATACTAAAGATTCAAGTCAAAAGACTCCCACTTCACAGCATGCCTCGCGGAACCAAAAGAGGACTCCAAGGAAAGGGTCGAGGAGGTGGAAGACACTCCAGACCAAGTGAGACCACCTGTGGTCGAGTTGATTCAGGTGAATGGCCAACAAGTCAACTGTTTATATGATACTGGCCTGGACGGAGAAGCTGTGATTTCTGCCGATCTGGTACACCCAGAACAACTCACAGGTGAGACCATGGAGTTACAGCCTGCGACCATTGAATGCTGTGGCCATGAAGTTACCAATCGCTCAGGTGGAGATTCGGTCGAGACATGTCACCGGCACAATCAGGGCCGCGGTATTGACTGATCCCATCTTTCCCGTCATCCTCGGTTGCCGGTATGTCTTTCTGGGAATGCCCAGGGAAACAATCCACATGGGAGCAATGCAGTCACGCTCTCAGACGGGAATTGATCAGGCAGACGCAATAGTCTCAAACCCATTGCCTGGGGAGTTGCGAACTCCCCAGAGTGAGGATGCAACCCTACGTCCTTGCTACAGGAAGCTGCAGAAAAGTGCTGACTCACCAAAACGAGGACAGTACTACATGAAGACTCGGCTGCTCTACCGGAGAGCCGGAAAGGGAGACAACCTACACGGTCAGTTGGTAGACCCGAAGGCCTACCGTTCCCAAATTCTTCAGAGTGGGCATACCGTTTCGTTCAGCGGACACATGGGTATGGCCGCCACTATGCAGCGAATTTCCTGCCATTATTATTGGCCGGGAATGACTGGAGATGTGCGTCGATATGTGAAGTCATGCCCCGAGTGCCAGAGGATGGCACCAAAACACTGGACAGCACCGGTGGTTCTGGGGGAAATGCCCATACTGAACTCTCCCTTCGAGAGGGTGGCCATCGACATCGTGGGTCCTCTTCCAAGGACTAAGAAGAGGAACATGTACATCCTCACAATGGTGGATTGCTGTTCGATGTGGGGTGAAGCCATACCATTGCCCACCATTGACTCGAAACGAGTGGCTGACGCACTGATGGAGGCCTTTACAAGATTAGTCTTCCCTAATCAGATTCTGAGGCGTAATGGGTCCCAGTTTTGTGGGAATCTCATGGAGGAGGTTTTGGGGTGTTCCACTCCAACCATATTCATACCAGCCCTTACTACCCTCAAGCTAATGGGCAAGTCGAGCGGTTCAACGGCACGTTGATGACAATGCTCCGGAAACTAGCACAGGGAAAAACCTGATAGGTGGGATGAATACATCCCAGCAGCACTTTTCGCCTATCGGGAAGTGCCTCATGGCTCAAGAAGATTACCGCCAGCTACTCTGCTGTTTGGTCGTCCCATCAAGGGCCCATTAGAGGCCTTGCTGAGGAGTTGGACGGAGGAGGGAACGTCAGAAGAAGTGATCTCCTCTAATAAATACGTGGAGGAACTGAAGGAAAAACTTTACACGGGCTGGGCTCTGGCAACTCAAAACTTGAGAAAGGCCAGAAAGAGACATGCGGGTACTACAACCGTAGGTCTAAAGACAGATCTCTTGAGGTGGGAGACAAAGTCTTGTTGCTACTCCCAACGGGAACAAAAAAACTGGAGATAGTATGGCAAGGACCATTTCCCGTGTAAAGGGTGGTATCCAGAACCAACTATCAGATCCGGATCCTGGGAAAGTCGAAGATTTTCTATATTAATCTCCTGCGGAAATACGAGTAGAGAACCGGTGACGGAGCAGCCCATCTCATGGCGATGGCAGTGGCAGTGGAGACTGAAACAGGTCCAGACGAAGACCAGAGATCCCAAGTACTACATAGGAGGGCCTATGGGAACGTACGGGGTAGGTCCGATTTTCCAGCCGAAGATAGGAGGGAAATCACACGACAGGGAGATGCCCATAGTGAGAAATTCGCTAATAGCCCAGTTCAAAAGGGGTGGGTAACGTCGGGAACGACGCGAGATACCCGAGTCTCCGACCGAAGATTGGCTGACCAGATCCAATATCGACCGAGCTGGTCCTGGAAGCAAAAGTCCAGGAGTTTTGGGGAAGACGATTCTGTCCATTGAGGACGATACCACAGATCCCAGGATGCAAAGCTTGGGGAAACTAAACGTGTATGGAGAAACTGTTGCAGTCAGGAAGGGACAATCCGCCTGTATTGTGAGCCGTCGTTTACGCAAGTCGGAATTTGGCCGATCGAACGTACAGGTGTGATGTGCCAATACTAGTGTCTGTCAGGACTAGGATATAGGCTGTCAGTGAGATCGCCTAATTGATGGGAAGGCGATACCTTTGAGGGTCCAGTCGGATCATCAACCCTTGATGTTCCTAGCCACCTCTCAGTAGCTAAACGCCCGCTTGATGCGGTGGTCATTGCTACTTCAGCCCTATCACTTCACGGTGGACTATATTCCTGGTAGGGAGAATGTAAGAGCTGATTTTCTGTCTAGACACCCAGCTCCTGAGGAAGAGGAGTAGGTTGTTGTAGATCATCTGGATCGAACCTCCAGTGAGTAAGTGTCGACATGGTCAACTCTCTTAAGAGGTGGCCTATGTCACGGAATTACTGGAGGTAGTCGGCCAGAATGATGAAAGGCCAGAGACAGTCGGTCTAGGCGCTGCAACTTTTTGTTGTGGTTGGGGGGGGGGGGGGGGTTTCATCAGATCAAACACAGCCAGGATTCTTTGAGATTTCCCTGGGATCAAAGTAGACTCGTCGGCGTGTTGTTTTACCTGGATCTAAAGATGAGAGAGAAAACGCCTGTCTTAACTTGGTTGCCAGCCAAGTCAGTGACGTCACTCAGACAACATTCATGGCTGTCTGACAAATAACTAAATTGGGAGCAGTGTGCATGATGGTTTGAAACAAACAGGTGGGTGGAGTTGTTCCATTTCAAAATATGAAAAGAAATCACGGTGTCTAATGTTGTGAACAGCGACGGACATTTTTTCCTTAATGTGAAGTTGTGATTTCGATTCTGACCTGGAATAATTTACATAAGGTACCTACTTGATAGAGATTAGGAATCTAGCGTATTAAGGTTGCGTTGTGTGAACTTATTATAGGAGCGTCGGCAACAGTAGGCTGATGCATAGCTTACACTAGATCAAGTAATATATTGCTTAACTCAGCGGGTTAAGACTAATGTAGTGGGATGATATTTAGGGTATTTAGGGGGATAAGGGGAAGGTCAATGGTGGGATATTCCGGTAGGGTGTCTACTGGGGTGTCTTCGCTTCCCTTTGGTCATTCCTTTTCTTACCACATCTCAGGTAATGTGATGAACTCCTCTGCCTTATACCAGAGTGGTTCTATGAGGATCTAGATATTAAAGTCTGAGTACGGCCTTCGGCCTACACTCACATATAATGGGTCTGAATCGGGTTGCTATCACCGGGTGTTCTCTCTTCGACAGGTTCCACTAGAACAGAGAATTACCTACCACTCAGAGATGAGGAAAATGGCAGTACACTGGTGCAGTTCTAACTGACCTCAACAATTGAACCCTGTTCCTCAAAGAAGGTCCAACACTTCCTGGTTTCATTGGAGTATAGATAGTGAATCGCGGGAAGAGAGACTGGTCAATGGTTGTATTCTAAACAACAAAGGAATTATTAACTATGATAGTTACCAGAAGAAGTATAGGAGGGGAAAGACTATAAATAAATAACATTTTTCCCTAATGACATGAAACATTTAATAAATTGACGGACAGCAGTGTTTAGTAGAGATGTTATTGGACCAGTGGCTGTGTTCTTTCATCACTGGATTATATTAGATACATGTTCACCGTCTGTGTCGACCTCAGGGACGTTAACTAGTCAAATCACCCATTGGTGACCAGACATGCGAAGTATCCAAGATATACAGGAAGAAGAGACACATCATCGGGTGAGCTCCTTCTGATCTTGTAATGTTGTGCAGTGGTATGGCCAGAGCACGATAATAAAATTTGACTCTGATCCTGAACTACCTGATTGTATCTCACATTCACGATAGACTACACCACATATCTCCACACACATACATTGCACACCCGTGACACTTTTCTGCATTAAATGTTTTATCATTTTGTTCGAAGCCAGTGTTGGTGTGATATGTTCCGGAGGAATGTGAGAAGCGGTATGGTCTTATGGTAGGAAGTGAGAGAGATAGTGATCCAGAGACTGAAAGGGGGTGTGTAGACAAAGGTCCGGCAGAAGCCCAAACTGAGGATAGGGAATTTAAAAAGTGTGCTTGTTTATTCCACTCCCTCCTCCCTCCCACAGGGACGACAGATGACAGATACGCAAGTGAATGCATATTTCAAGGCGAATGTGTCTAGGAAGAATGTATTCACCGGTGTCTGAATGACGTGTGGGCATGTCAGCGATTATCTACGGTTGGCATTTAAATGTACCCATAAATGAAATATCTGTGGAGGGTCGACTACGAACCTTCTCCTTGACAGATTCCTTTACCTTTGTATCCGTCAACTAAGTACCAGCTAGGCCAAAACCTTGGTGAAAAAGTCATCAAGGTGAAGGAACTTGTAGAACACCCAAGTGGAGACGTTTCTCAATTTCAGGTCGATTGTTTCTTTAACAGAATGATTCCGAGTGTTCACATTCCAAACAGACCATTTGTATTTCGGTCTCTCACTTTGAACTCAAGCGTAGTCGATACACGTGCTACTACTTCTAGTGCACCGGACTGATGTTTGCCTGTGGTTTAGCTTTCCCTATTTCCAGTGTCCCTTGTGATCAGGCGAACCTATTCCGACCTTTGCGTTATATGTAATTAAAGAGACTGCACACAATACAGAGGCATTTCGCTGTTGAGTTATACTGAGAAAATATTTTGCAAAATTCTTGAAAAAAGATTACGAACTACTTTAGAACCCCAGCTAAGCGAAACACAACTTGGATTTAGGAAAAACAAAGGATGCACAGATGCCATTTTTGCCCTTAGACAACTTATAGAAAAATCAATCGAATTCAATGAAACACTCTACTTAGCCTTTGTCGACCAAGAAAAGGCATTCGATAGAGTAGATAGAAACAAGCTGTGGGAAATCCTTAAACAATATGAAGTGAGTACACATCTAACAAACTTATGCAGAAGATTATACAACAACAGTGAATGCATAGTGAGAGCAACTGGAGGACACTCAGAACCCTTCACCTTAAGATCTGGAGTACGACAAGGGTATGTCCTGTCCCCTTTCTTGTTTATAACATATATAGACAACATATGTAAAGAAACCAGCCAAGCAGAGACAGCAAGAATACCGCATGACGAGAACACAGAAGAAGAACCATCTGCAAATCTAACCATTAGAGAACTCCTGTTTGCGGACGACCAAGCACTAATAGCAAAATCAGAAGCTGAATTACAAGACCACATGAATAGTCTAAACCAGGGGTCACCAAACTACGGCCAGAGCCCGGATCCGGCCCGCGACGTCATTTCATCCGGCCCGCCGACGGTACTCGAACTTGTTTGATATAACGTATGGAACACAAGACGTTGTGATACAATTAATATGTAAATATTATGTTTAGAATAATAGGAGATCTTCACACGTACGAAGACCTCCTGGCAGCTATGCGTCTTAAATTTACTATTTTCAATGATAAATTATTGTATCTAGATATATTTATATATAGTTATATATATATAGTTTATTGTAATGTTTGCTAATTTCGCGCCATCCCAAAACCGTCCTCGGCTCGTGGTAGCTCCGCCTACGCTCTAATGTTACCATGGTTTCCATGACACACACACACACACACACACACATACATACACACACACACACGCGCACGCGCACACACACACATATTCTCACCTTTCTCTCCCCCAGATGCGTCCGGCTGTCAACACAGGTCTGATGCCAAATCGCACGCAGCTGTGTTTCGAACGCGTGTATACGGGATTACAAACCGCATCCGTAAGACCTTCGCAACGGAGACGGCGCAAGTATTGTACAGAATGAGTATGCGCCCGCGCTTGTCATATTGTCAGTTATCCGGCCCGCCGTGAAAAAAGTTTGGTGACCCCTGGTCTAAAAGAAATGTATTAGCACAAGCAAAACAGAAGTAATGACTATAATTAAAGAAGAATAAACAACAACAATTCACCTAAACGAACATCCCTTGAAACAAGTAAAGAGTTTCAAGTACCTAGGAAGTATAATATCATCAAATGACAGATCAGAAGACGAGATCGAAAATAGATGCAATAAGGCAAATCAACTCATTGGACAAATGGCACCAATACTAAAGAACAAACATGTATCAAAAACTACCAAGAAAGCACTTTAAAACACAATCTTCCTACCAACTCTATGTTACCAATGCCAAACCTGGACAATGACAGAAAAAGAGGAAAAGAAAAATCACAACAGAAATGAGGTTCCTGAGAAGAATACTCAAAGTATCAAGAAGAGATAAGATCAGAAATGAAGAAATCAAGATTAAAGTGGGGGTTAAAGCAGCACTAGATTTTATTAGAAAGCAGCAAGTCAAATGGTTTGGCCATGCAAGTAGGTTACCAGTCAACAGCATACCACAACAAGCAGTGATGTGCAGACCAGATGGAAACAGAGGAAGAGGCCGACCACTGAAGGAATAGCAGAGTCCATGGGAATAGCCTATCGATATATGAAGCCCATAATCGGGCACTCTCATGAAGTGTATACATCATCTCAACACCGCGAGGTACAAGAGGAACATGATGAGATGAGATGAGATGAGAGATGATGTAATTTACGCCCCCAAGGCAAGAGCGGGATGTCAACAATTTAATCCAAATAATCGGTTTAAGGAATGAACCCGCTAACTCAGCATAAACAACCCAGAAGCTTAAGAGAGTCCTCTTATTTATTTTGTATGTTGCCCCCCCCCCCCCCCAGCCCCTGCATCAGTACTTTCTCGTGGATGGGTGGGGAATGTGTGTGTTTGGTGGGGAGAGGTGTGTGGTGTGTTGGTTGGGGATATGTGTGTGGTGTGTCGGTGGGGTATGTGTGTGTGGGTGGGGGATATGTGTGTTGTATGGGTGGGGGTATGTGGGGTGGGTGGTTGAGGGTATCTGTGTGGGTGTGGGTGGGGATATTGTGTGGTATGTGGGTGGGGGATATGTGTGTGGTGCGTAGGTGGGGATTGTGGTGGTATGTGGGTGTGGGATGTTATAACAGTACATGTATACAGTGGACCAAATAGTTCAGTTAGATTATTGTAGAACAGGCTTTATTTGCGATGGTTGATACAAAGTCTTTACACAAACAAAATGCGATGTTGATGTTGACCTCTCTTCTCTCGTTCTAGGTGGTAACTAACTAACCCCACAACAAGCTACGTCACGACTTGAGCATCCTTCTAGCTGTTCTATCTTGATGCTCAAGCGTGCTGTATGCTTGCACACCAAGCTGATACTATTCATTCTGCTACACCTCCCTGTGTTTTTAAAAAAGACTTTTTTTCTTCAAAAGTCTTTTCTCTTAATCCCTCTATCTACACCTTCTCTCCTTACCTCCCACAACTTCTCTATTCCACCCCAAACTATCTCTATTTTAAGTAAATATTTCATTCTATTTGTAACTCTTCCCCCTGTCACATAGCAAACCACTATGAACTTCTTCTTCGTTCCTGGTTCTTCAAGTTTCTTTTAAAAAATATATATATATCATAAGAACGTATTGTATCAATCGTTATCGTACACTTGACATTATGAAGTTTCTCACTCTTTCATAACACAGGATAGACAGAAAAAAATGTAATTAGAAAAAAGTAAAGAAGGGGTGCGCACCCAGTTTATGAAAAGTATAAAGGAATGAATAGTCAACACAATCACATTTACCTCTCTTACCCACGAAAAAACTTTTGTAGAAAGTTTTGTTAAAATATATCTTATGAAATACATATCTGTTCATTAAATTAAGTTGCTCTAAGTTTTCTCAACATTTATATACTCAACATTTATATTGCCATCCACAACCTTGTCTATATTTCACTTATCTCATCTTCAACCACGAGCCAATGTTCATATTCCATGAACATTTTAAATTAATTAACGCTGATTTTTCACAGCTCCCATATCTTGCCCCTCTCACATCCCATGATACGCTTCTTTGTCCATCTATATACCCAAGCTTATATGCTGCCATTCACAGCCCCCCTTTTTATCTATTCTCTATTAACCAACCAACATATCGTCACTCATAATATGGTATCTAATCCATATATCTTCAAATAATGCTGACTTTAATGCAGCTCCTATTTCAACTTTCCCATAGCCATCCCCGACATATGTTTCTAATATTTCATAGCCATATCAACCTCTTCATGCTGATTATCACAGCAACAGAATATACCCATGAACATATTACTCACCAAGATATGTTTCTCTACTAGTCCTCAGAAGTTTATTACTATTTTCTGAACGAAGGGTACTATATAAAGTCCCGTGTACTGGACAAAACCATAACTGTTTATAATTAAAACTTAACTTAACCAATACATTTGTAACCAAAGTAATTCTTATTTAACACACAAAACATTTCACTTAAATTATGAGTTAAGCGAAATAAAATCACAACAGGACATCATAACCCCCCAATTTTTTTTTTTTTTTACATCATTTATGTTTCCCCTCATATTAAATAAAGATATCAACTCATTCAAGGAAAAACATATTTTAAAATAATATAACATACATCCTATATATTGTTAGTCTCTTTTATGGACTAACAATAACTTATATATCTATCTAAGAAAACTCAAGAAGTCAAAACATAAAATCAATCGGCAATTAAATTACAGAAGAAAAAATATATGTTTCCTTCGAAGTTACAGCCATATTAGTTATCTTAATACCTAAATATGTCTACTGCTCAAGACAACTCATTATAAGTATCAACATAACCCTTTTCCATGTCTAATGTGTCATATACATCCTCAAGTATCTATTTCCTTTTTAAATCATGAAACTTATACCTTGCTATCTGCAGTATTTTCCATCAATTTACCTCCTACGTTTCCACTTCTTCAATAACTCCAAGTTTCTTTGAATAAGTGCTATCTCCACATCAATATCTTCTTCTTCGTTTACCGTATCTTTCATACTACTATTTGATTCCGAATTTTCATCCATTTCTTCTTCATCTGTATATCTATTACTAGCATCTGCCAATCTTTTCTTTTCTATATCCCATCTAATTTGTCTATCATTATTTCTTAACGTCCTTTCTAGTAGAGGCATATCTTCGCCGCTTGATGAATGACCTCTGATTCTTCTTTGTCTTTTCACTTCTCTTTCTCTCTGTCTCTCTATTCTCCTTTTCGTTGCTTGTCTAGTATTCTTAAATGGAGCTCCTATCTCTTCCTCCATAGATTCTATACTATCATAATGGCCCTCATTCATATTTTTTCCGTCTATCGTTTTCGGTATTGTCTGTTCTTGAGTATCATTACAAACTGGAGTTGTCATTAACTGCCTTTGTGCTGGATCTTTTCTAAAATCTGGGGGTATTGTAGCTCTTCTGACGACCTGTTCATCTAAGTATCCGGTGTCTGAATAATAATTATTATTGTAATTATTATTTCCCTTATCATCACTATCTTTCCTTAAGTGTTCTACGTGTGCCCTTGCTATATGTCCCGTAATCTGGTTCTTTATACTGTACGATACATTTCCTAGTTTTTCTAAAATGTAATAACCTGGGACCCAACGAGCATCAAACTTAGAGTTCCTTCTATGCTTCTTATAATAAACTCTATCACTACTTTGAATTCCTGTAATTTTGTATTCACATTTCTGTACTTTTTCTGTCTTTCTCTAGCTTTAATTATGTTATTCCTTAATCTTACATGTGCTTTATGCATTTCTTGTATGATGACTTCTTGAAAGTCTTCCCCCATATATTTACGTCTTGGTTTTAGCAGATTATCTATGGGTAGCATTGGCTCTCTTCCGTGTAATAAATAAAATGGTGAAAACCCTGTGCTCTCATTTTGGATTGTGCGTATAGCGCTAAGCGCAGGTCCTAGGAATAGATCCCAATCTTTTTCATGTTCATCGACAATCTTTGCTATAATATCGTACAATGTCCTATGTTGTCTTTCGTTCTTAGCATTTGAAGAAGGTCTGTAGTATGAGGTCTTTATATGTTTTATATTCAAATCTTTTAATAACTTTTCAAATTTCTTATTCACAAATTCTTTACCATTATCCGTAAGTACGATCTGTGGGCAACTAAACCTTGGTACGAATTCCTGTAAAAAAATATAAATGATAGTATCTGCGCTCTTATCTGGGATTGCATAAACTTCCGGCCAAAGACTGTAGACGTCCACTATATGAATTAGATATACGTTCCCTGATAATGTTCTAGGGTGAGGACCTGATATATCTAAACTAACTTTTTGCATTGGAAACTGAGGAATATCTGTATCTTGTAAGGGACACTTAATTGTTTTCATATTCCTTAATCTGCATCTTTCACACGTATCAACATATTTACAAGCAGCTTTAAATAAATTCGGCCAATAATATTTATTCGTAAGTGCCTTCACTAATTTATCTCGACCGAGATGACCATTCTCATCATGATACGCTTTTAAAACTTCATTTTCCAAATGTTTTGGAATATATTTCCTTAACTGTTCGTTTCTTTCACTCATGTAATATAACTGTTCATCCTCTTGCAAAACTAAATAATTCTTCTTATACTTATTCTCATCCGTTTCTTTCAATTTCTGTTTTATTTCTAAGACTTTTGGATCTAATTCTTGTTCCTCTTTCATATTGAATTGTGCTAAATGTGGGTCTTCCGCTCTAGGTTCAGACTCTTGATCCGACGGTAAACTCTCGAAATCTTCTCTATTTATTATGGCTGAATCTAATATATTTACTTGCCAGTTTCGGTCGTCTATCTCCGGTTCACCTTCGTCTTCCGTGTTTCCTGATGACTGTGGATACGGGATTCTAGACAATAAATCAGCGCATGTGTTAATCCTACCTGGTATGTATTCTATTCTTGTATTGTATCCCTGTAGATTCAATGCCCATGTCTGTATTTTCCTGTTCTGCACTGGAGCTTCTAACAAAGATTTTAAAGGCATGTGGTCAGTTCTAATAATAAAATTTGCGTTATGTAGATAGTAGTTAAGTTTCTGAAGAGCATAATGAATAGCATAAGCCTCTTTCTCGATAGTCGAACATTTTCGCTGAGACCTGCCAAGTGTATGAGACAAGAAATAAATTGGCCTTTCATTTTTAACCCCTGGTATTCCAGATTCTTTTCCTTCGTATGGTTGGACCAAACACGCTCCTATAGCATTATCTGAAGCATCTGTATATAGTATTAGCTGTTTATTCAAATCTGGATGTGCTAATAGTGGCACTACTGTTAAGCTATTTTTTAAAAACTCAAACGCTTTTTGACATTCATCATCCCACTTAAATCTAGCGTATTTGCCAGTTAAGTTAGTAATAGGCTCTGCTATTTTTGGGAACCCTGGAATAAAACGTCTATAATACCCACAGGTTCCAATAAAAGCACGAACTTCTTTTACATTAGTTGGAGGAGCTAGTTCTTTAATAATCTTTACCTTTTCTTGGTCTGGTTTTATTCCGTCTCTATTAATAATATACCCCAAATACTTTGTTTCTGTTTCTAAAAATTCGCATTTGCTGAGCTTCAATTTAACATCATGTATTCTTAATCTGTCGAATACTAATCTTACATGTTTTAAGTGATCATCCACATCCCCTGCTGTATAGATTAGAATATCATCTATGTATGCCAACGCAAACTTTTGCATACCCTCTAATACTTCATTTATTAACAGCATGTAGTGAGATGGAGCCGTTCGAACCCCAAAAGGCATTCGTAAGAATTCGTAAGAACCCATATGAGTACAGAAAGCACTTTTCTTCTGAGCATCTTCTGACATCGGGATACAGCAGAATCCTGATCTTGCATCTAGTGTCGTGAAGAATGTAGAGCCATTGAGTAAACCCAAAATGTCATCAATCACCGGCAATGGGTACGCTACATTCTTAGTGATCTTGTTCAACGCCCTGTAGTCGCAACAGAATCGATGTGAACCATCAGCTTTGGTCACGATGACAATTGGAGATGACCATTCCGACTTTGATCTTGTTATTATTCCTGCTTTCAACATATCTTCTATTGCCTTTTCAACAATTTCTCTATTCCTTAAGGGAGTTCTATACGGTTTTAAACTAATTGGTGGATGATCTCCCGTATCTATTTCCATTGTAACTGTTTTTGTCCTTCCCAATTCTAAATCATTAATTGCAAATACATCCTGATTTTCTTTTATAAGTTGTTCTAATATTTTCTTATTTTCCGGTGGAGTTTTTAACTGTGCCAACAATTCTTGCTCTCTTGTCATTTTGTCTAGTGAATGTATTTTGGCTGTATTTCTTCTGAATGGATGGATCAATTCATCCTTCTGCATGTTCCCTTTTCTTCCGCGTCTGCGTCTGTTATTAATTTTTTCACTAGGAGTTTCTGAATAATTTATTCCCTGCATTTCTACTCTATCTGTTGCTAATATGTCATTAATGTTATGATCATCTTTGGCTATTACACATCCTCTATATAATTTAATTTCTCTACCTGTGTTGTTAATAATCATTACTGGAAAAGTTAAGTGTTTATCTAATGATATTATTCCATCCGGAACCTCTAGACCAGGCTCATCAATTACCTCCCTTTGCAACTCAGTGATTCTAACTGTGTGTCCTACTTCATAATACGGATTTCTTTTTACCTTTGCCTGTATCAAATTAACCGTCTGTGGTTTTAACGTCGTAGACATTTTAACTCTAACCAGTGATGAAATGTGCATGTCTTCTTCTAAATCTACATACACGTCCTTAAATTTTAATTTATGTAGATCAAACATAAGTCTTACACCATTTTTTATTAGAAAATCTCTTCCTATAAGCATGTTTCTATTTAAATCTTTCACTATTTGAAAAAGATGTCTTACGTTGATCCCTCCTAACTTAAAATTCATTATTGTTTGTCCAACTACCTGTAAATTCTGTCCTGTAACAGAGTGGAGATTATTATGACTTCTGAATATTTTGCAATGTCCCATTAGTTTGTATAGAAAACTTTCTTTGACCACACTAACCTGAGCTCCCGAATCAATTAATGTACGAACTCTATACTTCCCTATTTCTATTATACATGAGCTGGGATCTGTTGTATTCACTGTGAACTGTTTGATTTCGTCTAATTGAGAGCATTCTCTACTCGTCCTGCTATAACTGTTATTAAAATATACTTTAAATCTTGGGACCTTGTTATTTTCCCTCCTACCACAGGTCCTATTTAATAGGTAGGGCGCCGGTTTTCCTGCGTTCTTGTACTTGTAAAACTTCTGTGTCTCTCTTCAACATTCCTATTTAATCTGCTATTGCCATTTCTACTTTGTGTATTCGACTGGACACGCCTGTTACCACAAAAGCGAAAAATGTGTCCACGTTGACCACAAGACCAACAAACTATATTTGTGTTATTTGTGTTACTTACCGTCTCATTTGTAGGATTTCTAACTTGTCTTCTTCCATTATAGGCATTTCTATCACTACCTTGTAATGTGTGTATACCTCCTCTCCTATTCCATCCGAACCTTGTTTGTCCTATCTCCATAGGCTCCTCAATCCTGTCTTCTCGACTAGTTCCTATTTCTCTTCCTACTCTCAATCTGAATCTACGTCTCAAATTCTCCTCCTGTACCGCAATATCTACAGCTTGTGATAACCTCTCAGGGTTTTCTCTCATCAGCTTAAACTTCAGTCCATCGGATTTTATACCATCTACAAAAATCCCGACCAACATCCTCTCCACCTCTTCTCCTCGTACGTTCTGTCCTAAGAATGCTTCTTCTGCCAGGTTAATCAACCTATCGCTGAATAATTGTACAGTCTCTCCAGTGTTTTGTTTGGACTGTCTCAACACCGAGAACGCATGTTGTGGGTCCGTTATTTCAGCGTATTTATGAGCTAAGTCATCCTTGAACTGCTCCCATGTCTCATCTACCCTAGCCTCTAATTTCCTTCTGATATGATCAGAAACCGGTTCTGTTGCTGCCTGATAAGCAAGTTTCATTTTCTCTTCATCCGACGCTGACACCAAATATGCATATTTCTCTATTGAAGTTATCCACTTCTTAAAATCTTTCTCCTGTCCGCTAAACTTAACAATTTCAGCTGCCATTCCTTGTTGTTTTATGACTGTGTTAAGTTTACCTATTACCGACCCTACCCGGGTCAGAACTTGTGTCAGTGAAGCTTGTTCTTCTGCCATGCTGAAATATTTCGCTATACACTTATACAAGCAAAAAAACAATCAATAATTATTAATATACACTCTTAAATTAACCAAAGGACGTTATCTTCCTCCTGAAACTCAATAATTTTCTACCTAATAGAAAAAGTTATTTATATTACCCCTTTTCTTGTTGAAACTAATTTTCCACTGGTCCAATCGAAAATCAAGTCTTACAATTTCTTTTTGACGTCTATGCTCTTGTATGCCGAGACTGAGAAGCACGGTATCCGGTACTCGAGTACTTGAACCAAGATCGATAAAGCGGTTTCATTCCTCCGTAAGGATCAAGAAGGCTCGATAAAACTCAATACGGCTCCACAAGTCTCGATAGGGCTCGACAAGACTCGATGGGGCTCCACAAGGCTCGATAGGGCTCGACAAGGCTCGATAGGGCTCGACAAGACTCGATAGGGCTCCACAAGGCTCGATAGGGCTCCACAAGGCTCGATAGGGCTCGACAAGACTCGATAGGGCTTACCAAGGAAAGAGTTTCTTCATTCTATCACGACACTTTTAAATTTATGGCTGCTCTTTCCGCTCAAGGAAGTGTAGATCTGGACAAAAAAAAATTGACACTTCTGGACGCCTTGAAACGACTCCATCTGGCCATTAAAGCAACTGTAGTAGGATCATCTCTTCAACGTGATCGTCTAACATTTTTATAATTGCCAGAGTTCAAGACACTTATGATCCAGTGAAGTAGATTTTCGTTAAAGGTTTTCTTGTTATTTGAGCCTCTGATCTAAACGATTTTTCGTCTTGATTCCATCAAGCGAAGTCAAATTCAACAATGATCTTCTTTCGAGCGACGACCAAGGTCATAAGCTGGTTCAAGGTTAACGGCTCTTGTAAAACATTTTGAGGTCCAAAACAACGGTTATTCTAGAACATGATGGCAAATCATTATTTTGTATACAAGGCTCATAATTCCCATATGTATGGCGGACTCAAAAAAACACCAGCCAGGTCAACGCAATATTTGATCATAGACGCACTGTGTAACGAAGATTTGATCAGAAACTGTGTAGCAAAGATTTGATCAGAAACTGTGTAGCAATGATTTGATCAGAGACGCCGCCTTGTTGAATTTCCCTGTAAGCGAAAATCTTCAACTTCTATTATGCCGTGGTATCGACGAAAATAAAGCAACGGCCATGTTTCCATTGTGGAGGCCACTTACATTCCGCGACAAGCCATGAGCCGTATCCTGATCACTGGCTCCATTTTGATCCTATATAACAGTACATGTATACAGTGGACCAAATAGTTCAGTTAGATTATTGTAGAACAGGCTTTATTTGCGATGGTTGATACAAAGTCTTTACACAAACAAAATGCGATGTTGATGTTGACCTCTCTTCTCTCGTTCCAGGTGGTAACTAACTAACCCCACAACAAGCTACGTCACGACTTGAGCATCCTTCTAGCTGTTCTATCTTGATGCTCAAGCGTGCTGTATGCTTGCACACCCAGCTGATACTATTCATTCTGCTACAATGTGTTGGTAAGGGATATGTGTGTGTGGTGTGTGGTTCGGAATATTGCGTGGTAGGGGATGTATGTGATGTGCGGGTGGTGATGTGTGTGGTGGGGGATTAGGGTTAGGGCTATGTGGATGGGTTGTGGATATATGTGTGTTTGGTGGGGTGTGTGTGAGTGGATTGGGGATGTATAGGTGGTTAGTGAGATGTGTGTGTGTGTGTGTGTGTGTGTGTGTGTGTAGGGAGATGTCAGTTGGTGGGGATGTGTGTGTATGGTTTGGGGATGTGTGAGTGGATGTGCGATGTGTGGGTTGGTTGGGGATGTGTGTGCGTGGGTGGCGAATATGTAGTCGATGGAGGTGTGGCTGCGGGATGGGTGGTTAGAGGTGTTGGTGGGGAGAGGATGTGTGGGTTAGGATGTGTATGTGGGTGGGCGCTGGATGTGTGGGTTGGTGGGGGATGTTTGTGTGTGGCGAGTGTGTTTGGGATGGAGGAACAGGTGAGGGCAGTGTGTGTGGGTGGTGGATGTGCGGGAGGGGGATGGGTACGGTTGGTGGGGTATGTATGTTTCCCTGGGTGCGTGTGTGTGGGTAGGGTGTGTGTGTGTGTGTATGTGTGTGTGTGTGTGTGTGGGTGGGATGATGTGTTGGTAGGTGGGAGATGGGCCTCATAACATGGTAATTTGCCTTGTTTATGGTTACAACATTCATTTCACAATGTTTATTTTTCTTCCTATGTGAATGTATAATGCTCTTGATGAATGAAAGATGAGTGATTGGAAGGGCCGAATGTAAGACGGGCCTACGTGCCCAATTTGTGACCCTTTTAAAATAAAGTTGATTTGATGTGATTTGATTTTGATTTTACAAGATCTATGCTGCAGTCCAAAGATGCACAACAGTGTCAGTGACAACAGAAAGCTTGGCAGCAACAATAATTGTAACTTATAAATATATGATTGATTGATTGATTGATTTAGGAACCGACATCACAGCACTCGGGACATTCCCATAAGCGCTCCGTCCCCATCCCCAGCAGCCAGCGAAGAGTTCCAACACTAATAGTTCCAGTAGCAATCTGATTATATGTCCGTCTCGCTTTTCCTCTGAGCGTCGAGCGTCGGCCAGATCCCCTCGTCACACCTCGCTGTCTCATTCTTACCAGACTATGGTGATCCATCTGCTCCTCCGAGGTGTACACGTGCTCCCACAAGGCCGCAACAACGTCTGCCTTGTCATGCATCAACACTCCACCAAGTTTTGCCGAGCCAGCCAATCTGTCCGCCTGTTCATTCCCCAGCACACCGGCATGCCCAGGAGACAAGATCCAGGTGATGCTTGCTACCCGTGACCTCCGAAGCAAAGCAAGCCACTCTGCACGAAACTTGCCTGTTCTCACCCTTCTCAGCATGCTTTCTGAGTCAGTTACAATCACAATGTGTGTATGTATCGTGTTTTCTATCCAGCGGAAAGCTGCACTGACCGCCTCCACCTCCATTCTTAAGCTAGATGTAGTGTCATCATACGCCAGGCTCTCCTGCTCCAAACGCCGACCATTAGCTTTTGCTAAGAACCCCCAGGCACTTCTCCTACCTCTCAACACTGACCCATCCGTGTAGATAATCACATCACCCGGGCGAGAATTTTCCTGAATTAGTTGCTGAATTATAAATATATGACATCACCTAATATGTATCTTCCGTCCTGTTTGTACCATTTCATAGATAATAAGGTCTAACAATGTTAGTTGCCAGGACTAAAAGGTCATTAACATGTTACTACATTGTCCAGTGTTTAAGGGGGCCATCTTGAATAGAGATATAAAGGGTTCCCTTGCCAGCGGACAAGGAGAAACCCTGGCTATTATATTACTGGTAATAGACTTAACCTTAGCAGCGATAATCATGTATGTAGTGCAGAAAAACAGATAGATCTTTACGGCCTGGAGATAACGGTGCTGCAGTGAGAGACCAAATGATCTGGCCGACACTCACGGCCCCGAGAAAAGGCCAGACGGACGCTAATCTGACTGCTACCATTAGTATTGGGATTCTTCGCTGGCTGTTGAAGATGAGGACGGAGCATCTATGGGAATTTCCGGAGTGCTATGATGTCGGTTCCTGACTCAACTCAACTTAACAGTAATGACATCCTGAAAACATACTTCCTCTTATCATTAATATGACATTTGTTTAGTGTACGAGAGGAATACGTGTACGCACGCTCGCGTATATATATGTGTGTGTGTGTGTGTGTGTGTGTGTGTGTGTGTGTGTGTGTGTGTGTGTGTCGTGTGCTTCTGTATGTGTGCACCGGAGCGCGTGTCTGTGTGTTTTGTTTGCTGGTTGGCATACCTCCAGAAAAATTAACTCAGCATTTCTATCATTGTCCTAGAAGGGGCCTATGTAAGGTTTCCTGCTGTCTTATTATTAACTCATTGTCAGTTTGAGCCTGATCTCTCAGCCTTTGGCTCACTCTAGCCGTAACTGTAGTCTTTCCAGAACTTGTGCGTCATAAGCTGAACCTTAATGTGACAGAGAGAAAAGGAGAGAGAAGGAGAGAGAATTGAAGGGAGAAAGAGAGAGAAGGGAAAAGAAGAGGATGAGGGAAATGATTGAAATAGTGTGAAACCTTAGCGGTCGTTCCTCAGTCGAACTCTGCCTACAACGCACTATCTTTTGTAATAAGGAAAGAAGGAGAGAGAGAGAAGGAGATGATGGAGGTAACGGAAGATAGATAAGGGATAGGATAGATTTAGGTCCGTGTCTCCGCGTGAGAACAATAGTTAATTATACTATTGCACCATCAATGTCTCGCGGTGTATGTTAGGTTATAGAAGTGATGTACCGCCTCACAAGGTCTCTAAGCTACTCTAACTTATATTATCTCAGACTGACCAGTCAAAATGAAAGGCAGCTTAAACATATATTTATTTCCTTTTGAACATTAACAGAGTGACAAAGTATAAAATAACCAAATAAAGTGACCATTACATCTGTTACAGACAAATATTGTATAGTCCAACGCAGAACAATACATTAATGCATGACCTCACAAGTGAGAGGTAGATAATATAGTAAGGCCATGCAACTGGATGTTAGGGAAATGCTACCTATTACCAACTACTAACCGCATGAAGCAAAGTACTAAAGCTAGGAATTGCACCGGCCCTTGTCTATCTCTTAATTATCGTTCAGTAAGCTTATAAGTGGCCCATTAACTTTGTCCGAATATCCAGGGAGTTAATTCGCTCCCATCCAACTTGTTCAGCGGGTAACTGTTTGACGAAGATGTGTTTTTAGTGAGAAGTACTCAGGTGGGGGAGATATCCGATGCCACGATTGACCTGACTAGACATTATAGAGTGGTAGGAACGCAACAGATAGAGTTATCTGCTAAACCAGACAGTGGGGAGCAGAGACCAGATCAGCCCCTTTTTGACTTAAGTGGTTTTGAGGGAAGCGAATGAGGAAAGAATGCAACTCGAGGGACTCTTGGCAAAATACGACTGCCTCTTCAGCCAAAGATGACACCGACAATGGGTTTACTGACAATCAATCAATCATGTGCCATGCCGGAAAGCGTGGGCGGTCATGACTCGCCATTTCACTCGATCACCAGTGTCGTGGATCAGCTCAGTGTTCCTGTCTCGTCCATGCCATGTGGCCAAGCCATCCAGGTATTTTCCTCTCGGTCTTCCTCTTGGTATGTTCCCCTCGATCTTGCCAGTTGTCACCAAGTTCTCCATCCCATTTCTTCTCATAACATGTCCAAAAAATTTTGACTGTCTACGTCTAATTTCTCTAATCAGTTTACGATGTTCACTTGTCTTCTGTAGTACTTGGTCATTGGTTTTTCTGTCTGTCCATGGTATTCTTTGCATTTTCCTCAGAAACCACATTTCTGCAGCCATCAGATGCTTTTCAGCTTGACTGCTCATTGTCCAAGTTTCACACCCATACAAAAGAACAGGCTCTATGTATCCCCTCAACACTCTTTTTCTCGTTTCAATTGACATCTTTTTATTGGTCAGAATGTTTTTCATCTTGCTAAAGGCTACTTTCGCCATGGCGATTCTTGTTCTAATCTCTTCAAGGCATCTCCCATCAGATGTTATGACTGTTCCAAGATAATTGTACCGATTCACTTGTTGAAGAATATTTCCATTTACTTGTATATTACATTGTGGCACTTCTTCTTTCCTACTGACGACCATAACCTGAGTCTTTTTACAATTTAATTCTAACCCCAGCTGCTCACTGTGTACAACAACCGCATCTACTAATTGTTGCAGGTCCTGCGCATTGTCTGCAATTAATACTGTATCATCTGCATATCTAATGTTATTGATGTTTCGTCCTCCAATGCTGATTCCATTTATATCCTCTACATTTCTGAAAATATTTTCACTGTACAGGGAAAAAAGATCTGGAGACATCACACATCCCTGCCTAACACCTCTCTTAATTGGGTGATACTGTCCCACTTCATTATCAATCCTTATTGCAGCTTGTTGTTTCCAATATATGTTTTTTTATAAGTCTAATGTCTTTCCCATCAATTTGTAGATCTGCAAGCATATCCACCATGCTGAAATGTCTAACGCTATCAAAAGCCTTTGTATAGTCAATAAAGCAAAGATGTATATCCTTGTTTACTTCTATAGCACGTTCAATAACTGTTCGCAGCATATACACAGCATTTACTGACAGAGTAACCCATAACATACTGTTGGCGGATGAAGTCCCCATAAAACAGCCGTACAGGAGGATTCATCGTGCGCTGTATCAAGAAGTAAAAGATCATTTACAGGGGTTGTTAGGCAAGCAGATTATAAAAGAGAGCTGTAGTCCCTGGGCCTCTCTAATCGTCTTGGTCCGAAAGAAGGACGGTAAATTGAGAATGTGCGTGGACTACAGGGCTTTGAACATAAAACCAAAAAGGACGCATATCCACTTCCAAGGGTAGATGACTATCTAGATGCGTTAGGGGGCGCGAAACTTTCCTCGTCTCTTGATTTAGCTAGCGGTTATTACCAGGTGGCGATGAATCCAGCAGACCAGGAAAAGACAGAATTCACTACACCCTTTGGGTTATATGAATATTCGAGACTTCCAGTGGGACTGGCAAATTCAGCAAGTACATTCCAACGTCTAAGGCAGTCTTCGCTTCATGATTATATGTATAAGTTACTGTTAGTTTACTTAGATGACATTTATGTGTACTCCAGGGATTTTAGTGAACATTTAGTGAAACTAGAGGCCATATTTGATAGAATACAGGTGTTGGGCGTGAAACTAAACCCAGCTAAATGCAATTTCTGCAAGAAAAAGGTGCAATTCCTAGGCCATACTGTGTCGGCAGAAGGCATTGGGGCATTAGAAGATAAGGTACTGGCGATCCAAAAAGCTCCCATACCTAGAACGCAGACTGAGTTACGTTCATTCCTAGGCCTAGCCAGTTACTATCGCAGGTTCGTACCCAAATTTTCCACACTAGCTATACCACTCCATGAATTAGTAGCTCAGTTAAACCAGCAGCACACAGACCCGAGAAAGAAGAAGAAGAGTCCCATCGGGCAGCTATGGTCTACAGAATGCGACGAGGCCTTTAACAAGCTTAAAGAAGCGCTAATGTCAACACCATTACTAAGATTTCCAGACTCCACCCTTCCCTATATTTTAGAGTGTGACGCCTTATACACTGGTCTTGGTGTTGTTTTGTCCCAAATCCAGAATGGTACAAAGAGAGTGTTAGCGTATGCTAGTCGTACTCTCCTCCCGTCGGAGAGGAATGCAAAAAGTAATTCTAAGTTAGAACTATGTGTTTAAAATAGGGCATTAACGGAAAAGTTCCATGGTCTCCTTTTATGTGGGAATATTGAGATTTACACTGATAATATGAATATGGCACAAAGCAAAACTTGGTGCCATTGAGCAGAGATGGTCGCCCAAATGTCTATGTTTGATTATGTAATAAAACACAGGCCTGGGCGGACTAACGGTAACGCTGATTACTTGTCTCGATTCCCACTGGAAGGATCGGGGGAGACGACAAAGAAGAAGGCGAAATCGCCATTTGCAGTGTTGCAGCGACATGCATTCCGCCAGCCCTAGGACTTGCTGGTACTGTTGATTGGTTTTAATGTAGTAAATGCTGATGTGTTTTTAAAATGCCCTGATGTAAATAATGTTGGTGAATGTTCAAAATTATGCATTGATGTGGGGTTGGTACGGTAGGAGCTGCTGCAAGAACAGCAGCTGTTTTTAATGCCATTCCCACGCACACCTTGCCGTGTTACTCAACAGAAGATATGGTGAGATTGCAGCAAGATGATGTAAATATTAATGCAGTATTTGATGTTGTATCGCGTAAACTTGTGTTGTCAAATGAATCTATGAAAAGGTTGCCGCCTCAGACGAAGAAGTGGATGAGGCAACGCAAGAAGTTATGTGTATTAGACAGAGCTGCTACAATTAGTGATACCAGAGGCACTGCGGCTAAGGATACTGGAGTCAGTTCATAGCGTAGGGCATCAGGGGAGAGATAGGATGATAAATATTTTGAAGAGCAGATGTTTCTGGGTGGGGATTACTGCAGATGTAGATAAATTCTGTAGAAGTTGCCACAGGTGCAATGTAGAGAGGCCACCGCACGTCAAGATTAAGGGACCTGCAGGTAGTTTGTTAGCTTCGAAACCGTTTGAAGTTGCAGCGGTGAACTTTACGCTACTGGAGAGGGACTCAAGGGGATTCGATACTGTGTTGGTCATCACAGATATGTTCTCTAAGTTTACTATTGCTGTCCCGACCAGAGACCAAAAAGCAGCTACTGTAGCGAAGGTTTTAGTAGAGAAGTGGTTTTTGTATATGGGTGTACCGAGGAGGCTGCACTCTGATCAAGGTAGGAACTTCGAATCTTCGGTGATTGCTGAGGTATGCAAGGCATATGGCATAGAAAAGAGTCGCACAACGGCCTACAACGCGAAAGGGAATGGCCAAACGGAGCGGTTTAATAAAACTATGCACGATTTACTCAGACCCCTCGAGGCCAAGGAGAAGAGGATATGGTCTGATCACTTAGCCGAAGTGGTGCAGGTGTATAACTCAACGCCTCACGCCTCAACAGGATTTTCACCTCACTATCTAATTTTCGGACAAGAGCCTCAGCTGGCAGTGGACTTCATTTTAAATACATGCACCAAAGACAGGGACACTAATTCTAGTGAGTATTTAGAAGGACATCTTTCACGTTTGCGTGACGCGCACGTCCGGGCTAGTGAACAGCTAAAAAGCATGCCGCCATTAGGAAAGATAGGAGTGACAAAATGGCAAACTCTATTCTATTGCAAGTTGGTGAGCTTGTCAGAAAAAGAATCCACTATAAGGAGAGGGCAAAAATACAAGACATGTGGTCCGACGCCATGTACATGGTTGTTAGGGCACCCACCATGTCTGGGGGACCGCACGTGATCAAAAAAGTTGGAGGAGATGGATCACTGATTAGGGTAGCCAGCCTCGAAATGCGACGTTGCGAGGACGGGGCAGAAGAGGAGGAAATAGGTAGGACGCTGGGACTACCAGCGCAACCATATGTCCCAGTGGCTGTCGAAGTTGACCAAGACATTCCAGGCAAAACAGAATGGTACGTGTACGAGTCTGAGGACCTGAGTAGACGAAGGTCTGAGAGGATCAGACGTCGTGAAAGGGAGTGATAGAACTTCGGCGTGAGGGTAGAAGATATTTTAAGAGTTAGTGAGGTATGACGTGGTTGTTTCATGTGGAGTGTAGTTCGAATTGTCTCTGTGGCTGTCTAAAAGAACGGAGTGTTCACCGCGAATAGGGGGTGACTTGTTATGGTTTTTAGACGCGAGCATGGTTGTGCACCTTGATTGTTTTCGTTACAGTGGGAAGTAGCGCTGTAAGGAGTTGATATTGTTGATATTATTTTCATTTTGGTGTCTTTATGTGCACCCTTTGATTTATGATTTTGTTGTCTGGGGGAATCCCCAGCATGAAAGGGATTGAACTTTTTTTTATTGATAATATTACTTGGTTACTATGTTGTTATGATACACGTCAGAAGACGAACAAGTTTTAACTGCCTTATATACTGGGAGAGTAGAGAATGCAACCAGGTTTGTTTTAATTTGGGGTGGAAGTTCCAAAAAGAGTTGTGTCCCCTTGGACATCCAATATTTTTTAATGAGGATGTCGGATGCGGAGACAGGGCTTCGATCTCAATGGAGGAATGACGCCTTATTGATGGTGGGACCCATCAACATTTGGTAGGTGGGTATGAGCCAGTATGGGAAAATGATTTTCACAAACCGCCAAGCTTACCGGGGGGGGGGGGAGGCATGGACTGGAATATTTGTGATAGAGATAGTTCAAGGACCAGGATTGTTTTTAAAATATTCGGAGGTTGAGCTGGAGTGCGTGGCCGAATAGCCGCAAAGTCACCTTCCATTGTTAGCTAGTGGTTTCTCAGGGAGAGGAATGCCGGATGTAATCTAAACTTTGGATTCAAGCTGTCAGGTGGACAACGGTGAACTTTGGAGGCAGCAGAATTTATGAGTACAGGCGGAACCGGAAGTGACCCGGGCTGTCGGAAAGGAACGCCATACTCCAAATTTATGGCAGCGGGAAAAGTACATGTACTCTGGAACATGGACCCGACCATGAACTCCTGAAACAATGTCGATTTGTGTTAATGATATGGTGCAGAATGAGTACGCAAATTAACCAGGGTACACGAGGTACGGATTGGAGGACCTTCGTGGGACGAGAGAGGGCATGATCACGTGATTCCAGAAAGGCGCGAGATCAACCAGGATATATACGCGGTACAACAGACAGTTGGGAAGATAAGCAGGTTTGAAACGGCTGAGTGTACATACTCAAGGGCTGTTGAGACCAAGAAGGCTATAGGAACTCTGGTCGGGCAAATATACCTAAGGACCAGAGGAAACACGGACTTGAGTGTTGGAAAAAGTATTGATTGCTACGAGGGAACCACTGTCAATTGCAATCAGTAGCAAAAGTCATACAATACTTTGCCAAGACGACACACGTTTGATGGGATCATCCAGAGAACTGAGTCGAACAAAATTAGAAGGAGCCTGACATTATTGGAAAGTGGCGAAATCACTCTAAGACGGGCGTGGTGATCAGACCAAAGCACCCGTAGACAGACGAGCAAGTATCTACTGGACAAAACGGTGAACTTTGGAGTGACGTTGTCGCTTGATCGATTGCCTGGGTAAAAAACTAGAGGGCGGTTATTTCACGGTGGCAGTTGGGTGTGCCTCCTTATTAGATTTATATACTTTCTTGTCAGATTTGCATACTTTCTTATTATATTCTCCTGATTTATATGTGACTAGTTATTGGTTTAATTGCAATTCCTTAGTGTTTATATTCGTTTGATGGTATTCTCTTGATGCCAGTTATCTGACAGCATTTTCCCCATAATAATTTTAATTGTTTCCGCACGATACTTTGTAATTTCTTTTGAGAAGCGAATAAACTTGATTCAGTGTTAGCTTACTCTTTTGAGTGCCTGTACTAGTGTCGGTTAAGATAGTGTTGTATTCGTGACTGACCTGCATACCTGTATACTTGTGAGGTTGGTAGATAAAACCAAGGGTAGTCACACATTAGTGGTTATCTCTACGACCGGAACACGGACACTCTGTATCTATTTATTCTTTATTCTTTCCTTTCTTTCTCTCTCCCCTCCACCTCTCCTCCTTCTCTCTCTTTCTCTTTCTATCACATTAACCCTAGGCAATTCTTTCCGCTACTGACTTTCTAGATAGACTGTCTATCCAGACCAGTCTAGCTATAGTTTTTCTTCTTCCCGCAATACCAGCACTTTAAGGCACTAACCACGGTCTTTCACCACATTAAATACATGTACCACAGTCTTTCACCACATTAAATACATCTAACACAGTCTTTCACCACATTAAATACATATACCACAGTCTTTCACCACATTAAACACATCTACCACAGTCTTTCACCACTTTCAATACATATACCACAGTCTTTCATCACATTAAATAAATATACCACAGTCTTTCACCACATTAAATACATAAACCACAGTCTTTCACCACATTAAATACATATACCACAGTCTTTCACCACTTTCAATACATATACCAACGTGGTTCACCACATACAAAATCATACATCAAAGTATTTTACCACTTTCAATGCATAAACCAAAGTGTTGCAACAAAATCAATGCATATACCAAAGTGTTTCAATACAATCAATGCATATACCAAAGTGTTTCAACACATACAAAAACATATACCAAAGTGTTTCACCATATATAAAAACATATAACATAGCATATCACCACATTAAATAATATTCCAACGTGTTTCAACACATGTAATACATATACCAAAGTGTTTCGTCCTATTTACTGCACGAAACCAGACCTGCAAAATAACAGCAGAAACTCTTTTCTGTATCTGCTGCTGACGTTGTAATAAACCAGAATATCCACCACACAATTGAGAACTCGGCACTCAAAAGCCAAACTGTATAACAATACATAAACGTGGTTTTGTTGGTTACTCAAGTCTGTGTCCGGAATCAATGTTTTGAGAACAGAGATCATCAACACGGGAACATTGCAAATACAATATTTGATAGCTAATAAAATTATAACTTTAGTAAGTTTCACATCTTTGTTTGACATTATTTTCATACTTGTAACAGAGGTAACTTTAAGTGTTACCGAAAAACATTCTTTATTGCGACTGAGTCGTCTTCCTGATTTCCTTAGGCTTGCAGTTCTCTGTCTGAACTTCGTTGATTGGTTGACTGCCCGAAGCGTAAACCAGGTGCATACTGCGATAACTATCTGAGCTGACATGGGTAATGCCATACCATAGTAGATAAAACTGAACAGTTCAGCATTTCTTCTGTGGTCAGACTTAACCACATCAAAACGAGTCATGTTTGCTGTAGTAACAAACAACCGATGCATTCCTTGATTTGCCAACACTGGACTGTAACAGATCAGACAAAGAAGGGTAATCACCAAGTTGATGAAGATAATACGTTGGGCAGTGAATATGTCTCTGACCTTAAAAGGAAACATAACACAAATACATCTCTCCAGGGAGAGATAGACAGTGATAAGCGTAATTTGGAAGTATGCCAACCCTCTAGTATATTCTAGAACAACATCCCGAAGAGTGATGATGTCTGTGGTTTCTAAAGGCGCACAGTTTTCCATTATATGCCATATCTCAACTAAATATAACATAAAGCATATGTTCAAACTCCAGAAAGACAGAGAAATAAATGTGATATTCACACTTTCTCCGATCCCTTGCCTCCAGTAGACAATAATGTTCACAACGCTTGTTGCCACTCCGACAGGAGACAATAGAAAATTCACTATCGTGAAGACATATGTTACAAAGTACGACAATATAGCTTCTGATACTTCAGTTTGCGCTGAAATATTTGCGGTTGTCGATCTTGTGTCGGGAGATGTGACAATGATATTTATGTTGCTCGTTCTGGTCACAGGTGGCATAATGTTGATGTTCTCGGAGCGACTGTGTTGAAAGCTGCAATGGTCGAGTCCGTTATAAATAAATGAAATGGCATTTAATTGCAATTAATTGGATATCATTACAATATACACTTTGAATTACTTGTATCGGATTGTAAAAGATAACTGTTAGTAATATGTTTCATGACGTTGTAACACACTCACACACATACACACAAACACACACTCACACACACACACACACACACACACACACACACACACACACACACACACACACACACACACACACACAAGCGTAGAAACATTTGCTAAGAGCAGAAGCCTCAGGTGGCTGTGTAATGTGATATTTCCATCACATTGTGTAGGCCGGAGTGCACGGAAGAATCGGTGGTCATTCTTTCCCTCACTCATCGAGACGACGAGCTCAGAAGTCGAGACCTCGTCCCACCTATCACATTGCATTTTCAGCGTTGCTGCCTTGACGAGATGGCGCCTAGATCACTATGTGACCGTTACCAATACTATGTTAGCTGACTTACAATTTACGTTCCAAATTTAGTATAGCGTCAATATTACAAATAATGACGTCGTACTACGATGCGGACATTTTCTGCTCTAAAACTATACAGAGCAATTTATATCTATAAAACAAAGTGTATGTATATATGTATGTAAATATGTATGTCCTTTATTTGTTCGCGAACGGCCCATCCGATTGAGATGAAATTTTCTACACGCCTTCCTTTCATTCCAGAGCTGTCAACTGTCATAGTTTTTTTTTCTTCTTCCTCCTCCTCCCTCCTCCCCCTCCCAAAATACGTACGTAAATATATGATGATGATGATGAAAGAATCCCCGAACCAAAACGCTAGGGAAAGGGAAGAAAATGACGTGACTACACAGAATCGTCACACGGCAATCATCATCATCAAGTGCCGTGCCGGCTGGCGTAGGCGTTCATGGCTCTCCGTAGATCTCAGTCTTTGGTTTTTTGGATCAACTCTGCTGCTGATATTCCTCCATGCCACGGCAATATCAATAACAATTCATCTTTTTATGTGTAAGGAAGTTATCTACAGTCGTGTAGAAGGGAAGAACTAGACGAGTATGAATTCGGAATGGCGAACTCTCTCCTCCTCTCTTCTCCTCCCTCCTCCTCCCTCTACCTCCTCCCTCCACCCTCCTCCTCTTCCTCCTCCCTCTCATCCCTCTCTCCCTCCTCCTTCTCCCTCTTCCTTCTCCCTCTTCCTCTCCCCACCTCCTCCATCCTACTCCCTCCTACTCCTCCTACATCCCTCCGCCTCCTCCTCATCTTCCCTCCTTCTCCCTCTCCCTCCTCATCCCTCCTCCTCCTCCTACCTCCTCCCTCCTCCTCCCTCTACCTCCTCCTCCTCCCTCCACCCTCCTCCTCCCTTCTCCTCCTCTTCCTCCTCCCTTTCCTTCCTCCTCCTCCTCCCTCTACCTCCTCCTCCCCCTACCTCTTTCCTCCTCCCTCCTCCTCTTCCACCTCCCTTTCCTTCCTCCCCTCCTCATTCTCCCTCCTTCCTCTCCCTCCTTCCTCCTCCTCCTTCCTTCTTCTCCCTCTGCCTCCTCCCTCTTTCTCTCCCCTCCTCCTCCCTCCTCCTCCTTCTCCTCCTCCCTCCTTCTCCTCCTCCTCTCCCCTCCTCCTACCCTCTTCCTCTTCCCCTCCTCCCTCTCCCTCCTCCATCCTCCTCCTCCCTCTTCCTCCTCCTCCCTCTTCCTCCTCCTCCCTCTTCCTCCCTCTCCCTCCTCCATCCTCCTCCTCCCTCTTCCTCCTCCTTCTTCCTCCTCCTTCCTTCTCCTTCCTCCTCCCTCTTCCTCCTCCTCCTACCTCCTCCCTCCTCCTCCCTCCTCCCTTTTCCTCCCTCCTCCTCCTCCCTCTAGCTCCTCCCTCCTCCTCTCCACTCTTCCTCCTACCCTCTTCCTCTTCACTCCCCCTCCTCCCTATCCCTCCTCCTCCCTTCACATTCCTCCTCCTCCCTCTTCCTCCTCCTCCCTCCTCCTCCTCATCCCTCCTTCTCCCTCCTCCTCCTTCTTCCTCCCTCCTCCTCCTTCTTCCTCCCCCTCCTCCTTCCTCCTCCTCCCTCTCCTCCTCCTCCCTCCTCTTCCTCCCTCTACCTCCTCCCTCCTCCTCCCTTCACATTCCTCCTCCTCCCTCTTCCTCCTCCTCCTCCCTCCTCCTCCCTCCTCCGTCCTCCTCCTCACTCCTCCTCCTCCCTCCTCCTCCTCCTCCCTTCACATTCCTCCTCCTCCCTCTTCCTCCTCCTCCCTCCTCCTCATCCTCCTCCTCCTCCTCCTCCCTCCTCCTCCTCCCTCCTCCTCCTCCCTCCTCCTCCTCCCTCCTCCTCATCACTCCTCCTCCCTCCTCCTCCTTCTTCCTCCCTCCTCCTCCTCCCTCCTCCCCCTCCTCCTTCCTCCTCTCCCTCTCCGCCTCCTCCCTCCTCCTCCCTCTACCTCTCCTCCTCCCTCTACCTCCTCCTCCTCCCTCCTCCTCATCACTCCTCCCCCCTCCTCCTCCTTCTTCCTCCCTCCTCCTCCTCCCTCCTCCCCCTCCTCCTTCCTCCTCATCCCTCTCCGCCTCCTCCCTCCTCCTCCCTCTACCTCCTCCTCCTCCCTCTACCTCCTCCCTCCTCCTCCCTTCACATTCCTCCTCCTCCCTCTTCCTCCTCCTCCCTCCTCCTCCTCTCTCCGCCTCCCTCCTCCTCCTCCTCCCTCTACCTCCTCCCTCCTCCCTCCTCCTCCCTTCACATTCCTCCTCCTCCCTCCTCCTCCTCCCTCTTCCTCCTCCCTCCTCCTTCTCCCCCTCCTTCTCCTCCTTCTCCCTCCTCCTTCTCCCTCTTCCTCCTCCCTCCTCCTCGCCTCCTCCTCCACCCTACTCCTCCCTCCTCCTCCTAATCCCTCCTCCTCCCTCCTATTCCTCCCTACTCCTCCTGTCTCCTCCCTCCTCCTCCCTCCTCTTTCCTCCTCCACCTCCCTCTTCCTCCTCCCTCCTCCATTTACCCAAGACAGACAGACAGTCAGACAGATAGTCGGGAATGGGATCTTATATGACTACTTATATAATTTAAATGAGATGCTCTCCACCATGGGCTGGGCCGGGTCAGACAGACAGACAGATAGATAGATAGACAGACAGACAGACAGACAGACAGACAGACAGACAGACAGACAGACAGACAGTCGGGAACGGGAACTTATATGACTACTTATATGAATTAAATGAGATGCTCCCCACCAGGAGTTGGGCGATGCCGGGCCGGGTCAGACAGACAAACAGATAGATAGTCGGAACGGGAACTTATATGACTACTTATATGAATTAAATGAGATGCTCCCCATCAGGGTCTGGGCGAAGACGGGCCGGGTCAGACAGACAGACAGACAGATAGACAGACAGACAGACAGACAGATAGTCGGTAACGGGAACGAGAACTTATATGACTACTTATATGAATTAAATGAGATGCTCCCCACCAGGGTCTGGGCGAAGCCGGGCCGGGTCAGCTAGTATTATATATTTAATTCCACGTCATCTTATAAATGACGTCGTATTTTTTTTTTATCTTGTCGTCTTCGACTCCTTATTCCCCGTACATTTGGCTATGGATATTATTTCAACATTCACTTACGAGCGCAGGGGAAAATGCAATACCCACGCAGTACGATAGTACGAAAAATCAAAAACCATGTATAAACCACAATGATTATTTGCATACGTATTTTGTGAATGTATATATTTTGAAAGTGTGAAAAACATTAGTAATGATTTCGCCCATGGGAAAAGTCGGAACCCAAAAACCTTGTCGACGGCCTGACTACAGGGGTAGAAGTGTTATGTGGAACATGATTCTCACATGCAGGCAATATTACCAGGCGAGTTATATTCAACCATACATTTACTTAACCCACACCCAATACCATACCGAACAGTGTGACATTAAAGGTCAGAACAACTCTTAAACCATGTGTTGGTGAATCTGAATTTGCGGGTTAAATGATTAACGGGGGATAACTAAGACATCTTAAAGCAAGAATTCGTGAATGCTCAATAACTTTGCTTTAGTGCCTTAGTCTTACGTACTACCTACTTTATTTTTTGGAATACGCTGCACAACTCATTGGCTGCAATTGATTGGTATCTGTCCAATGCTCGATGTGTGAGTAGGATGTATTATTGTTTGCCGCTTTTTGGCTATCTCGGGAACTATCCTGGCTGCCCAGGACTTCCCCATAATGTAATAGGGCAATTTTTTTTTCGCATATCCTTTACAGGACATCGCTGTCAATATCAACATTTTTTCAGCTGACCGTTGATTTCTTGGCAAGATTACGCTTAGTAGTTTGCCATTGCTTTCTGAGCGACCGGCCCACATTCACCGTAAGTCACGGCCGCGGCCAGAACCCCTACAGATTCTCGCCGTACGTCACGCCGCTCACGAGAGTAAACGGGATCACGGAGAAAGACGTTATACCCCTAGGCCAGGTGAGCCGGCAATAGGACAATTAGACAAGGTCATTAACACATATGAGTCCCACCACGTTTACAACCATGTACATTTTGTAATGCCTTTTTCACACAAATTTGTATACTTGTTTTAATCCTATGGATAATTGTCTTTAGATGTATCCACTTTTGGAACCATTTTCTCATTGATAACATTATTGGTACCCTCTTGTCGTACAATGTATAGTCAAAATATAGATTGACTCTTTGGTCTTGAGACAATCCTAGCAAGTGGAACCATGTCGTGTTCCTATCTAAATCTGATCACATACAGACACATACAACACCAGCCCGCAGACACGTAGACCATTACCAAGATATTGTGGGATTTTCATACAAGGTGCCTCGTTACTGATACTGCTGAAACCTGAACTGGTGAACTGTTACCGAAACGCAGATTCACGATTTAGTGGAGACGGAACATTGAATCCGGTGGAGCGTCGGGTACCTGGGTGGAACTTGAACCCTACATCTACACGGGATAATTGAATTCATCTCTAGTCCTAAAAGGAATCAAGACGTCACAGGTGACCATGTTCAAATCTGGCTGCCAGATCAGTGACTGTAACCGTGTGAAAGTGAGGAAATGAAACAGAGCTAGGCATAATTGTTCATGTACCAATTAAACACGGGGAAGTTTGTTTCTAGTATAGTTCACGAGTGAACTAAGATGTATCATTACTATTCTTTCTCTTTTTTTTTTTTATTATTAAAAGAAAATAAAGTTGTCTGATACTTTCACCAACGTACTCAACTCTTGATCCTTTTAATGCAAGGTGTGAACGTGAGTGCGTGGAAGTGTAGTATTTAACAGTGGGCTTACCAATAAGACAAGGGAAACCGACCAGATAACTTAGACATTCGTGTTAGGTCTTCCTACATACACGAGTGTTCTCCACCTTCTGCCTTTTGTCACCAAGTGAATCCTAGTCTCTTCTATCGGGACCATCCCTTTAGACATTCTTATAACAAGCCATCAATTCTAGAGAATGACGGCTAACTCTTGGGTAGGGATTTCTGACTATTTCAGTTGAAATACCCTAACGGTCGGCGACACTCCCTATCAACTACGCTACCGCGCCAACTCATACTGTATTAAAGGTACATTACATTTTCAATTTTGTGTTAATCGTGAATTATAAAACACACCATCCGAAAAAAAAAATTGTTTGCATATCCTTTACAGGACATTGCTGTCAACATCAGCATCTTTCAGCTGATTGTTAATTTCATGGCAAGATTACGCTCAGTAGTTTGCCATTGCTTTCTGAGCGGCTGGCTCACATATCCCGTAAGTTACCGACGCGATTCGAGCCACTGCTGATTCTCACCGTCGTCATGTTACTTACGAGAGTATACGAGATTACGGAGAAAGGTCGCTAACCTCTAGGCCAGGAAGGCGGCAAAACACATCATTTTTTTTTCCCGCGTTTCCATCCTGTTTCAGGATATTGCGGTCAACACCAGCATCTTTCAGCTGTATGTTGATTCCTAGGCTAGATTACGCTCATCAGCACGCCACGACTTTCTGAGCGACCGGCTCCATACTCTCATAAGTCACTTTTGCGATTCGAACCACTGCTAATTCTCGTCGCGTCACGTGACGAGAGTATTCGGGGTTAGCGGAGAAAGCTGCTAACACCTCGGCCATGGAGCTGGCAAAACACATCATGGTGACATAAATATTCCAGGTACTAACACATGGATCATCATCATGTACCATGCCGATAAGCGTGGGCGGACATGTGGAGCCATTTCTCCTGATCACAACACTTTGATCAGGATTCTTGTCTTGTCCAAGTAGTGCCACGCAGCCAAGCCACCCTGATACTTATTTCTTTCTCTTCCCCTTTCTCTTTTCCCATCAAATGTGCCAGTTTTCATTACGATTTCAAATATATTTCTCCTTGTAAACCAGGCCAAATATTCGTGACTGTCTCTGTCTAATGTCTCTAATCTGTTTACGAATTTCATCTGTTTCGTCAGCAACTGTCTCATTCACGTCCCCCCCCCCTCCCCCCGTAGAAACCATATTGCCGTTGCTTTTAGATGTTTCTCTGCATGTCTGCTAATTGTACATGTTTCACTTGCTTATAACAGTTTTTTTTTTTTTTGCGTATTCCTAACGGGACGTTGCAGTCAACACCAGCATTTTTCAGCTGCTGTTCATGTACTAGGCAAGTGTTACGTTCAGTAGTTTGCCCATAGCTTTCTGAACGACCGGCTCCCATACCAGTACGTTATAACACAACGCGACACGGTCTGCTGCACAAATCGGTCACAGCTGAGTTTCGAACGCCTAGTACCCGGTTCACGAACCGCGTTCGCAAGCCTTTGGCCACGGAGGTTCCATTTAACATTCGTTTTATCATTACAATTGATACAGTTGTATTCATGAGCGTGTTTTGCCCAATGTAAAAGGTAACATTTACTATGGCTAGTCTTATTTCTTCTTCATTTGGCGATATATAATCTTTTGGAACATGGTATCCTGACTTCATTCAGCCACTCCTTCTCCATTCCCAGTCTTTGTAAAACCTCGTTTATAATATAATACGTAGGAGTTTTATCTCCGAATACAATGACGCAGCTGTGAATTTGTCTTAATAGTCCATAATTGATATAAATGACCTGGGTTTGGGTAGAATTACCAAGCGAACTGTGTTACTATTTATTAACATAGTAAATCTACTTCTCTGCTGAATAATCTAATTATAGAATATATACAGTAAGTATTTTAACCAGACATCTTTAATCGAAAGTAATGGCAGATAATAAAGCTTATCGTAAAGCCTTTTTGAACATATAAATAAATTTGCACTTCCTCGAAGTGCCTATTGACGTTGCAAGTAATCAAAGAATAATTTTACAGCGTAAAAATTACTTTCTGTTAACAACGTCTCGCTAACTACCCGTTAAACACAGGTTCAGTAATATTCCCATGAATATAGAGTTATAAAGAAAGGTTAAATGTGTTTAAATAACAGAGCTCTAACCCAGTTAGAGAATTAACATTTCTTAAGACACTGTATGTCATTGGAACTAGTAAGGGAACAACTTATAATGTTTAAAGTCAAATAAGAAAATGTATGATCAATTCAGGCTTGTTCATGGGACATATTCTTCTGTCTCATCCCTCCCATGGTAATTTATGCCTGTCCCATCCCATCCCATCCCATGGGAAAAACATTCCCATGGCCAAGCCTGATGATCATATATCCAATTAAGTTAACCTATACAGGTTATTCAGAACCCGTTGAAACACTCACTTTGACAAAAGCCAACTTTAACAGACTAAGTTTATGTTTAACACCAACACTACTTTGAATGATTGTGTTCCGCATTCTGGGATTCTGAAATAAGAAGCATACCACGTTAGTTTTTAATATTTATTTTCAACATTTCCGTTCTTCACATTCTGTTCTGATGCCATAATGTTGTCACTGCGGTGTCTCATTCGTGATTTATATGTTGTGTTTTCTTGTGTTTGTTTGCTGATGAAGACTTGTCGCCTCAACTTTTTTGTTTTTTTGCGTAATTGTGATTTGCCAAGCTGCACTATACTTCGTGTTTTTGCTTTTGGTTTTTTTTTTTTTTTAATATTCTTTACATTTCCGCAGGTTTACCGCAGTTAACTAATTTTAGTTATGCCTTAACTTTGAATTCTGAATATACTTAATAGGAGCTGTCGATGCATCTCTGAAACACCTTACACCAGTGTTTCCCAACCTTTTTTTGTGCTATGCCCCACCTAACGCCTTTCTAAAATTCTTATGCCCCCCCCCCCCACCCCCAAACATATGCATCATTTTTAATATTAAAAAATTGAAATGTTCACTAAAGAAACTTGAATTTTTTTTTAGAAGGGCTCACGGTTCCCAGAGGGTCCAGAGCCCTCCCCCCCCCCCCCCGCCCCCGCCCCTTCCCCACCAGGTCCCGCGTCCCTGTGCGTCGGTTGTGTTGCGTGAATTTTTTTTTTTTTTTTGGTTTGGCGGTTACCCCAGACAAGCTGGTTCCCCCGCCTCCCCCTTTTTCTTGTGTGGACCCTTAGTCTCACTGTGAGCTATTGCCCACAGTGGTCCACCAGGCCCACATCTAAGGTGAGGATATGTGATGGGTTTTTATTTGATCATCCCGGCTCCCGACCAGACCAGGCGCACTACAGGGGGGGGGGGGGGGGGGAGCAGCAAATGCACCCGTTAGGTTTATGAAGAAATCACTAGGAAATTATTGAGCAAACACAGTAAGTACATTTTCAAAACATATAGTGGAGAACTGAAATTCACGTACTGCCATACTGTAAGTCCGTCTTCATTTTGCTTTGCCATGTATATATTATTGAACTTAACAGTAGGTATTAGGCTCACTATAACGGAGTGAAGATAACAGTCACTGAAACCAACGGTGAACTTTAAAAGATGAAGCAAGCTCTGAGTTCACAATGCGAACACTGCTTTAATCCGGCAGCTGACATATTTACAATAAATATCTTCTACGGTACTCTTAAAAGGCTTGTTATTGCCAGGGCGGCATTTAAGTTATACTTTTGTCTTCTAGACTTCTTCACATCCTTTCTATGACGTAATCCGGGCACCTGCTCTGTGGCACGTACAAAATAATTTTAATGAAAGATTTTTCTATATTATTTTAATTATTATAAATGACCGTAGACCCCGAGGTAGACCAAGAAGACGGTGGAGAGATAATATATATATACAGACCTACAAGCACTTGGAATCAACGACTGGTAAGAGAAGGTCAACCAGAGAGAAGAATGGAGGCGGATTGTGTCTGCAGCAAAGAACCTCAATGGCTCGGAACGCTGAAGAAGAAGAAGATTAGTAATTATTTAAATTTAGTGAGATTCTTGCGCTTGATGCTTGCTGCAAAGAGATTTTATGTCAGGTTCCAATTTAGTTAACTTCAGTCTCAAGTCTCCCCGTTTTGTTATATTCAGCCGATTTCTTCCATTTTCGAATTGCCCCCCTTAACAATCGAATTGCCCCCCTGTGGGGCGTGGGCCCCACGTTGGGAAACACTGCCTTACACTGATAATACTGAAGCACTGGTCCTGCTCAATCCGAAGCCAAGTACCAGATTTTATGTTCTCTTTTCCATATGACACATCAGGTATATTTGGTAGAAATATGTCCCAAGGACAGAAGCGAATTCGACGTTGCAGTCAACACCAGCTATTTTCAGCTGCTGTTGATGTTCTTGGCAAGATTTCGCTCAGTAGTTTGCCAACGCTTTCTGAGCGACCGGCTCACATACCCAACATAAGTAACCAACGCGACGCGATCCCCTGCCGCATCTCGCGCAGCTGTGTTCCTCACGTGGATATAGGGATTACGGAGAAAGTCGTTAAAACCTTCGCCAGGGAGACAGGCGAACTGAAACTATAGAGTGTGTATGTCATTCCTTGTGATGTCTACTGACCACTGTAGTTAGGAACATTAACAGCAGTACTAACATGTACAGTGGGACTACTGTCGGCCCCGCCCCACTCCAGTGATGCCTGACTCAAGATCATGACAGAAAACTCTGGCGAAAAGTCCTCGTGTTCCACGAAGTACATATTCCTTGGAGGCCAGCCTCGGTAAGAGGTTAACGCGGTTAAACTTTCTTTCCTCGCCCCAGTTTAGTGTTAACGTACATTAAATTACAAGTACCTCTGAAGCTGGAGTCGCCTAATGGCCAGGGACACTGGTAATAGGGAAAGCTAATCCACACGCAAAATTAAGTAAAGTGCTACAAGAAGTAGAGTGTGTGGTCTACGCTCATGTTCAAAGCGAGCGGGAGCAAACAAGTATCGACTTCCCGCTCTGAAACTAGTGGCCAAACTAAGGTAAGTTAGTTACATATCCTTTACAGGACGTTGCTGTCAACAGCAGCATTTTTTGCTGTTGTGATCTCTTGGTAAGTTTAAATTCAGTAGTTTGTCATTGCTTTCTGAACGACCGGCACCCTTACCATTTTGTAAGAAAGCAACGTAGGGCGGTCTGCTGCGAAATCGCCCGCAGCTGTGTTTCGAACGCGGGTATGTGAGATTACGAACTTCGTTCATAACACTTTCGCCACGGGGCCGGAAATGGCAAACTACTGAACGTAAAATTGCCTGGTACATCACAAACAGCCAATAGGAGCTGAATGTGAGTGCAACGTCCGGCAACAGACATGCACAAATGACAGCTCAGTGGCTGACCTGGCTTTATCTTTAACTCCAGCTACCCACACAACACACCAGCGCTAGAATGTCAACAGACGGCTCAGTGGTGAAGAGGTTAATAACGAAATTCGCAATCTGAAATACAGCGATCGAAATATAGCTGCGATCGATTTGGAAGCAGATGAGTGCAGGTCGTTCAGAAAGCAACAACAAGCTACCGAACAAACAATTGGCAAGAAATCGCAACCAATATGTGAAATATGGTTTTTGATTTGAATTGGTAGTTGAGTTGAGTTGAGTTAAGAACTGACATCACTGCACTCAGGACATTCCCATACGTGCTCAGTCCCCTCGTTCAACAGCCAGCGAAGAGTCATACTACAAATCGTTCCCACAGCTATCTTATTAAAAGTTCTCCTGGTCTCCCTCTCAGTTTTGAGATTCTTCCAGAACCTCTGCCAATCACCCGCAATTTCATTCTTTCCACATATCGGTTCTCAATCTGTTCCTCCGCCTTCTCCACCTGGTCCCACAAGCGCACAACCACCTCCCCCTTGTCCATAGGCAAGATACCACCACGAAGTGCATTCCCTGCTAGTCTATCAGCCTGTTCATTCCCCCGTACACCCGCATGGCCAGGGCAAAATATCCATACAATTCTCACAATCTGTGACCTCTGAAGCGACGAGAGCCATTCCACACGAAACATTCCTTTCTCCACCTTGCTAAGCATATTCTTTGAATCCGTAATGAACACAACGTGTGTTGCAGTAGTCTCCTCTAGCCACCGGAATGCCGCTGTTACTGCCTCCACCTCCATTCTCATGCTGGAGGTCGTAGTCTCATATGCCAGGCTCTCCTTTTTCAAGACTCGCCCATTAGCCTTTGCAATAAAGCCCCAGCCACTACGTCTGTTTCTCACCACTGACCCATCGGTGTAGATGACTATGTCACCTTGATGTGTGTTGCTCTGGATCAGCTGTTGCACTTCAAACTCAGTGCGGCCCGCTGCCCATTCTCTGCACTCACGACCCAGTGTTATTATTACATTGTGCCAGTCCGTCATGTCTTCCGGAACTTCAACCCACTCTCTTTCACGATTGATGGTCTCTAGATCACACACCTGACTTATAGAAAGTTCTGCCTGTGCCATCCAGGACCTGCCTCGTCTTAGTCTATGACCCTTTACCATATCCATTGCTGCATGCAGCGGGTGATCCCTGTCTGCGGCAACTCTCAGGTACCATTTGGCCTGAAGGACCCTATGTCTATCCGTCATTGTAGGTAGCGCCAGGATATGCCTCATGCAGATAATTGGTGTGTCCTTTGTGCACCCCAGTATTAACCGCATGGCAGCATTCTGTATGCGCTCCAACCTTTCAAGCTGGCTCTTTGATACTGTCAGCAGCCCCAAACCATACTCAATGACAGAAATTATTAACTGCTGAAAGAGCCTGTACAGCATCCTCTGAGCTACCCCGGTTGTTGCCATAGCCCTCAATGCATTAAGTCCCCTACCAGCCTTCACCACCAAATCCTCCACATGATCCTTAAAAGACAAACACCTGTCAAAGGTGATACCCAAGTACTTCAATTTACTCTCTCGACTAAGAGGACATCCATTCAGCATAGTACCTGGGACGTCTGCCTTGACGATCCGGTTATCCTTGGAGTACCACACAACCGATGCCTTATCTGGGTTTAAAATGGCCCCTGCGTCCCTGCACCACTCCGTCACATTGTTTACCGCCACCTGTACGTCTTTCGCCAAACTGGCCCTGTCTCTGCTCTGTCTGTACACCAGCACATCATCTGCAAATGTCAAGATTCTACCTACACCTGGTGTCTCAATAGCTACGATTTTGCTGGTTGGTTTGTTAGTTGGCTGGTTAGTTGGTTGGTTAGTTGTTTGGTTAGTTGTTTGTTTGGTAGCTGAATCCTCTGGAAATCTTGCTTCAACTCTAATGTCCGATGCTTTGGTATACAGGAAGTTTGATCCATGAAAAGGACTTGTATCCATCGGAGTAAGGATGGTGTAGACAATTTCCTTTCGACCCTGTACTCACATACACACAACCTTGTAAACTGTTCCATCGCCGTCAGTTGTGTGTATTATAGAAGAAAAGAAAAGAGAAAAATAAAAATAAAGAGCTCATTGTGTGTTAAATGGAACGATATCTATGTACGTTCATAACAGATTTAAGAGAAAATTTATGAGTCACGAAACAATTCAATGAATACATACTGACTATTTATAGTTATATTTGCATATCATTTACAGGACGTAGCAGTCAACTCTAGCATCTTTTGGTTGTTTGTGATTCCTGGGCAAGTTGCTATCTGGATGACCGGTTCTCATACTATTGTAAACCATCGCAAAGCGATCTGCTTCCATATCTTTCGCAGCTGTGTTTCGAACATTGTACGAATTCGTAACCTCTTCGCAACAGAGCCGGCTTATTATTTATAGGTGTTGAATTATTGTTAATATCACTATTGTGAATAACATTATTATTATCACTCAGTGATTGATTATGGACTAGGACTGCTCACTGTCTCAAAGAGTCAGCTGGTGAAATTAGAGTATACAGAAAGAAGCTATGCGGGTTATTCTGGGATGCACCAGAGACACCCCAGTAGTGTGTTTGCGTTACATCCTTGCGTTACATCCTTACCCCAGACAAGCTGGTTCCCCCGCCTCCCCCTTATTTGTGTGGACCCTTAGACTCACTGTGAGCTATTGCCACAGTGGTCTACCAGGCCCAAATCTAAGGTAAAGACATGTGATGGGTTTTTATTTGATCATCCCGGCCCCCGACCAGACCAGGCGCACTACTGGGGGGGGGGGGGGAGAGCAGCAAATGCACCCGATCCTATCCAAACGACCGATAATCGCTAGGAAATTATTGAGCAAACACAGTAAGTAAATTTTTAAAACATATAATGGAGAACTGAAATTCAAGTACAAAATAATTTAAATGAAAGATTTTTCTATATTATTTTAATTATTAGTAATTATTTAAATTTAGTGAGATCCTTGCGCTTCATGCTTGCTGCAAAGAGATTTTATGTCAGGTTCCAATTTAGTTAACTTCAGTCTCAAGTCTCCCCGTTTTGTTATATCCAGCCGATTTCTTCCATTTTCGAATTGCCCCCCTTAACAATCGAATTGCCCCCTTGTGGGGCGTGGGCCCCACGTTGGGAAACACTGGTCTAGAGGCATCTCAATTGAGACAGAAAAATCCCTTTAGTGAAAGCCCTTTAGAGGAACCAGTTTTCCTGGCTCAGAACCCTCACTGTGCATCTTAGATCTAAGCCCAAGTACCTACACAGAAAATTTATAAAAGAAGAAAACCTTCCCCTTAAACTCCATAAGGAGATCTGGACTATTCGCCCCTGTCAACCGAGGAATTTGTTCCCTCACCATAATGTTGTCAGTATGCTTTCAGTCCGCCACATTAGATCTCCCCTTTATTTGTTTGTGTCTAAGTGACATATGTCAGTTGCATCATTATACATTTAGGAATCAACCGTAGTGAACAACAACATCAATAATGACTGTACTTTACATCAGTTGAACAGAACATCCACATGACAGGTTCTTAACAATAGTTGGACACGAATTCACAAGGAAATGTCTACACCAACAATTGAACAAGACATATATCATGAGAGATACTGGACAACATTTCTACAGAACCTTCATATTTCACTGACATCAAAAACAGTTGAACAAGACATGCACCAGGAACTGCACCTGACAACAGCTGGACAGGACATTTACAAAGGAATGTACTTCACACCAGCTGACCAAGACATTACAGGGACATGCACTTCAAAACTGTTCTCAACACAATCAGGTTTTTATTAATGAATTGTAGGGGTCGAGTGAGGACCCAGGCTCCACCTTGATTACATTCGCACTTCAATTACAAAGTATCATGCAATGTGAATCATATGATGAGAAGCCACAAGATACCACACCTTAAAAACCCACCACCAGACCACCAATCTAAAATAAAATAACTCTCCTCCATCCTACACTTCCTGACACCTTAACTTAGTATCCTTCGATGACACCGGAGAATAGAATATCACTCTTGGGGCAAATATAATCATATGCACTGTCCTGTTAATATCATCCCACTGCCATCAATTTACAGGGTAGGAGGAATGTCTAGGTAATGGCATGATCAGCCCTCATCAAGTTCACCATCTCCTGCCACAAAGTAGGGGAAGGAATGTCTATGATAATCCCTTGTGATGACATGACTGCCTGAGAAGCTGACATTGGGGTTTTCAATTAAGTGGAGAATCCACCACTCCTGAAGATAGAAGGTAGGAGCTCGGTACATGTTATCCATGACGTTCTGAGGTCACCCAGTGGTGAGGAACACCATCCATCATACTGCAGCATCCCACACGCAAGTCTGTCCCAACTAGTCCACATCCCAAATGAACAAACAACTTTGTGAGCACCATGATGAGTGTTCCCAGGTTAAAGTTCCAGGTAAGCAATCCACTGCATGACTACCACACAAGTTTTGAATGGGGATAAAATACAGGATTCTAGTTCCTGCCTTTCAGTTATCACTTTAATCCATTTCACTGGAATAAACAGCGTTTTAGAATCACTTTCTCCTCCTTGATACACCACAGCTATTGATGAGCTGGGGTAAACATTTCCTAGTTAGTATTGATATTACATACCCAAGAAAAATAATTGTAAGTCTCAGGTTCACAGCGGTCATCTTAGTCATCGCCTGTCTGAGATAACTGAGTCAGGAGGTTACTCCATATGAATAAGGATATCCACTTCTAATCTTGAAGGTAATTCCTGCAACATTGATAATAGAGGAGTCCATCCTGTATTTAGGTTTAAATTAAGACCCTTTCGGTGCCATCAGCTTAGTCAAATGATTATGCAGATTTAGGCTGGTATTTCCTTGAAGACATTGTTTTACCAAAGGAGTAGTAATCATGAAGTAGGGACTCCCTTTTGTATGTCCCCATAAAAGAAGGCCTCTCCACCATTCCTGTTCTCTGATAATATGTAAAATGGTACAACATTCGCTTTACATCGGTTCAAAGATAATGTCATATCAAATATCAACATACACAGAGGGAGATGGGGAGTAGAGGGGAGGGTGTTATCCAGACACACCTTTCCTTGCTGGTGATGGAGTGCATTCCACTCTGATAGACTGTGGGTGATACCTTTTCATTGTTCACACTTATTTGTGATAGTCACGAGCCCATATGCTGAGTCAGGGGTAGCCTTACACAATTAACAAGCAATTTATTAGTCCAGGTTCTCATAAGATTTAAAACACAGGAGACCTGGGCACCATGAGAAACAGACATTGTAAAGCAGGCATTATGAAGCAGGAATTGTAAGGCAAGCAACATGGGCAAGCATAGTAAAGCAGCACATTGATTCAGGCAGCATGAAATAGGCAACGAAACATTGCCATAAGACAGACATCCTAAACCAAGTATCATGAGACATACATGAGACAGATGGGAGGCAGTTATCTTTTATAACTGCACTAGGCAATATCATTAAACTAATGGCAAACAACCAATTAGACGACCAAACATCAATTCCTATGGGTGTTATGTTGGTAATGACTCATCCCATCCATACTCATACACCAATGCCAGATCTCACCCCTTTCAGACTAGACTCGGCTCACAAGTACATCATATCATCACCATCATCATGTGCTCTTTTCCCACTGGGTAATGTCCATATCCACTACAGTAGGTAAAAGAAGCAAAATTCCATAAGAATTAGTTCACACATGTAACAAAGCACATATGGAAAAACATGTCCTTCCCTGTATATTTGCATGAGCCATACAATATCTTCAGCCAACCAAGACAGGTTCGTACACATATTGCCCTTTTTGGGAACTAATTCATTTGAATCCACCAATGTAGCAAAGGTACAAGTGTAATACTTCAGAGAGAAATTGTATTCCACGCAAATGTTACAAGAGCTTTTGGTAATTCTCCTGAGCATGAGTTAGCCACTAGGCATCACAGAAACTGTGTAATTCTGGCGTGCAATACCGTCCTGCGTACATATGGATATAATAAAGCATCTATCCTTCTACTAATGTGGGAGGTTACTTATAAAAACACCACCTCACACACTCAAACATTCTCAGCATTTACAGAGGAAATATTACATGTTACACCACACATTATGATCAAATACGTAGACTCACAAAAGCATTACTACCGTTTGATCAAGAGTGGGCAATGATAGGCATTCATAGGAGAATCCAGAATGCTCATGGGTTTGCGAAGATGCATTGAGAGTGATTTACAGTCATCAAGCATACGCAAATAGTCACAGCAGGCGAATAACAGACAAGTTGGAATATACAGCGTGGGAGACCTGACAGGCTGAAGAAGCAACATTCAGAATAACCTCACAATGAAGTCCTGATTTCACTTTCACATTTTCTCATAAAAATACTCTTATATTCTTCTCTTTCGCTCACCAGGCATAGCCACAACATTTAAATATGTTTTATAGTGATACCTGTTGTCCAGAGAACAATATTATATGGAATTATTAGGGCGCAAGTTAGCACGTCAAAATACATCCTGCCTTGATGGAATCCGAGCTAAAACTGCCAGACTCTGAATGTGGCCTAGTAAATAGCGTTACTCGCCCAAGTGCTAGCCAGTCAAAAGACGGGCATGTGCCGTTTCTCTTCCCTCCAAGGTTCTAGAAGGTTTCATGCTATTAATAACTACGCTATCTAGATGGTCTCCGTTCACGATTTAAAAGTATTGAGAATTGTTATTTGGACTGGGGACGTGGTGGATGACTGATCCATCATGTCACAACTTCGGAGGAGCAAATGGATCACCATGGGCTGGCAAGAATGAGACAGCGAGGAGTGACGATGGAATTTGGCCAACGCTCAACTCACAGAGGAAAGGCGAGACGGACATACAATCAGATTGCTACTGGTACTATTGGTGTTGGAACTCTTCGCTGGCTGCTGAAGATGGGGACGGAGCGCTTATGGGAATGCCCCGAATGCCGTGATATCGGTTCCTAAATCAATCAATCAATTAATCTATCGCAAAACAACCTTTACTTTGTATACACGTCGTGTCCCTCGCCATCAGGCGAACCCACTTTGACTTCTGAGGTACTTGTAATTTACGTACCCAAGTCCAGGACAAGAAGTCAACATTTGAGTCCAACTGACAAGTGTAAGTAATATAAATTTCCCGTAATTTTTGTACCATTGCAATAGACAGTAACTGACTGAGTCTAGAAATATCGGTTGGCAGAACTAAAGGGTCATTAACATTTTAACATGTTTTATTTTGCGTTCGCTCACTTTCAACTCGTAGGCTTTACACCCTCTACAACGTCTTGTGCACTGGACTGAGTTCTTTCGTGTAGATTAGCTTTCCGTATTACAAGTGTTCACTTGCCATCAGACGAACCCACTCCGACTTCTGAGTTACTTCTAATTTACATGCCTACGTCAAGGGCCAGAAGTCAACGCTTTATTCCAACTAATCGGTGTAGAGGAAGACCCCGCTAACTCAGCATAAACAAACCGGAAGTTGAAGTTCTTATCAATGTGGCCATGTTATAGACCAATATAAAAATATATGCTTTAGTGCAGGCGTGGCCAACCTTTTCAGCAGGCGGGCCAAATTTCAGAAATAATATTTCCTGCCGGGCCACGCACCTAATTTTTGTTTTGTTAATTAAAGTAAACAAGCAAGCGTGCTACAACTTCTACCACGTCGTCGCTTCCCAGTAGGTGAGACTTTGGTCAAACGCTTGCCTGGTTTAATGTAAAAAAAAAAAAAAAAACAGATTCGTTGCATATCAAACATATGGGATTTGTTTAAATTTCCACGAAAACATAGTTTATAGTCCACCTGTCTTGAAAACGTCTTAATTCTTCTGTGATTCTTCTCTTCTTTGGTCCAACGTCTTTACTAGTTGACGCCATGGTAGGTCTTCGTTCTTTCCTTCTTTTTTTTTTTTTAACTGAAAAAAAAAAACACATAAAACGCCACGGGTAATACTAATTAATAATAATTAATTAATTTAAATTGCATAAATACAACGTTTCGGGGTTTACATACCTATAGAATAGAGACAGGATACTTGGTTAAAGTAGTTTGAACTCTTATTATACATATGATAAATATGTATTTTAACGTCGATCGCAAAATCTCTCCAATGGCAGTGGCGATAATAGAACAAAATTACAGAATAACACGGAATCTTGTCAAGCTGGACTGAAAGTAGTTATGAGTATGTGCCCGATAGCGATGCGAGCTTCCCGAAGACGCCGAAAACCACAGAACATATATATCAAAAGTTGAAGTCTCATATTAATTTTGTCAACACCTAGCGTCGGACAAAAAAAAAAAAAAAAACTAAGTAACCTTGAGTGTCAAAAAAAAAAAAAGAGGAATATTTGAAATAGCTAAAATCAATGAATTTTCCCGAAAATACGGGATATTTAAAATATCTCAACACAAATGAATTTTTCAAAAAAAATGCGAGATATTTCAACTTTCTCTTAGCTATTATTTAAAAATCTATGATACGAACGGCTCACGATATAATGTTCTTTTGGTGATATGTACCATACAGTTAACATTTATGTTTATTTGACCTAGATCCGCGGGCCGCAACATACCTCCTGGTGGGCCGCATGCGGCCCGCGGGCCTCGTTTTGGCCATCCCTGCTTTAGTGTAAATGTCACTACAGTGACAATGACAACAGAAAGCTTGGTAGCAACAATTATTGTACCTTACAGAGATATTACAGCAACTAATATCAATTTGCTGTCTGTTTTGTACCATTTTAATATACAGTAAGGGACTGAATCTAAAAATATTGGTTACCAGAACTAAAATGTCATTAAAATGTTAACATTTTGTCCAGTGTTTAAGGGAGCCAACTTGATTAGGGTCCCAAAGGGCCTATTGCCATCGGGCACCCTGGCTATTGTGTCACTGGTAATAGACTAGACCTTAGCAGTGACAATCATGTATATAGTGCAGAAGACCAGATACATCATCACGGCCTGGAGAGAATGGTGTTGCAGGAAGAGACAAAAAGATCTGGTCGACACACAGGACCCCTTGAAAAGGCCAGAAGCACACTAATCAGACTGTTTCTGGTTCAAGATTGTTGATTACCTTTCATTTCATCCAGTTGGGTCGAAATTATGGAGCCTTTAGTTTTAAGATGGCTGGAAAGGCCTGTTTTGGCTCGAAATGTGCTTTGACAATGTGGGCAAAGAATGCTTGACGTTTCTGAAGGGGGATTTCCTGCAGTGATTTTTCTCTCCAGCCTTTTTTCACAGCTCTTGCAGTCCCGGTTGCTTCACAAGTGATTTCACCCTTGCTAATAATGTACGCCACGAATTTCGGTCTTTGGAAGCAGTCTCCCAAGTGTCGTGATGAATTCCAAAAGCTTTTAGTGAGATCTTCAGTGTGTCTTTAAATCGTTTCCTCTGGCCGCCTTGGGAGTTTACCATAACGCAGCTCGTCGTAAAACATTCGTTTAGAGAGCCTGGGATCTTGCATGCGAGCCAATTGACCAGCCCAAAGAATGCGATTCTTCATTAGTAGTGTGTGGATACTGGGCATGGACGCTCTTTCTAGGACTTCAGTGTCTGGGATCTTGTCTTGCTATTTAATCTTCAATAGCTTCCTGCGGCAGACTATGGAAGTGGTTTAGTTTCCTAGCATGTCGTTGGTAAACAGTCCAGGTTTCACAAACATATCGCAGTGTGGACAATACGACTGCTTTGTAGACTTACAGCTTCACTGATACTATAAGTATTAGGACTCATCTCTGGGTGTTGGGGATGAGGATGGAGCACGTATAGGAATTTCTGGAGTGCTATGAAGTCGGATCTTGACTCAAATCAACTAAACTCAACTTAACAGTAATAAAATCCTAAAATCAATACTTAATCTTATTGCCATGGTGTACTTAGGGGTTTGTGCATTCATTCTTCTGGCTCGTTCCACTCGCGACTCCGGGCACGTTTAACACACTGTAGAAACTGAAGAAGGACTGCGTCCCAGCGATTTCAAAGCTTTTATTGAACACACCTCACTTTACATCCATCATACTGACGCAGTCGTGCCTTGCTTTATGCGCAATGCTCCTAGTTGCCTAAGTCATGGTGGTATGTCAGAGGTGGCCTGAGTTTACTCTCAACTGTCGTGTGTAGTTGTGAGAAGATGTGTGTGAGCGGCGGATGTGTGTGGGTGGGGTATATGTGGGTGGCGGGGTGTGTGTGGGTGGGAGGTGTGTGTTTTTGGGTGTTTATGGGTGGGGGATATGTGTGGGCAGGTGGGGAGATGTGTTTATGGGTGGGGATGTGTGTATAGGCGGGGATGTGTAGTTGAGAGGTGGCGAATATTGGATGGGTGAGTGGGTGTAGGTTGGCTGATGTGTGTGTGGGTGGGTGGGGAAAATTGTGAGAGTGCGGGATATTTGTGTGGATAGGTGCGGGATGTGTGGGTTGGCGGGGGTATGTGTGTGTGGTTTCTTCTTCTTCTTCTTCTTCTTCTTCTTCTTCTCTTCTTCTTCTTCTTCTTCTTCTTCTTCTTCTTCTTCTTCTTCTTCTTCTTCTTCTTCTTCTTCTTCTTCTTCTTCTTCTTCTTCTTCTTCTTCTTCTTCTTGGTGTGTGATGATGTTTGTGTGGGTGGGGAAATGTGTGTGAGTGAGGAAATGTGTGTGGGTGAGGGATCAGTGTGTGGGTGGCGGCATGTATGTTTGCCTGGGTCTGTGTGAGTGCGTGGAGGTATGTGTGGGTGGGTGGGGGATGTTTGGTGGCTGCGGATATGAGGGTGGATGGGGGATGTTTCTCACAACATTCCAATTCCAATTCCAAATTTCAAAAACAAAAATTCCAAATTCGTCCTCGTCTAACCTGCTTCATCAGCTGTGGTTATAATTGAGGATCGTGGTTTTTGTGGGTTTATTCACCCTAATTCTTGTCTTGTGAGTCCTATCTCGGACTGGTTATGTAGCGTTTGTGTCTGTGACGTCAGAAGTGGTCGGCGGCTATCCTTTGTGCTCTTCTGTTGTTATGGTTTTCTTTGTTGGTGTAGGCTCCTGGCTCGTCTGGCTGCAGTCCTTATAAGGACTTTTCGTAATCCCCCTCCAGCTGGGGGATCGGTCCGTGGCTGTCCTTTGTGCATGTTTCATCTTGTTTTCTTTGGTGGTGCAGGCTCCTGGCTTTATTGGTTGCAGTCCTTAAAAGGACTTTTTATGTGGTCTTTTTTTCTCCTTTATTGTGTATTTTCTGTAGGAGCTTATCGACGTTTTCATTTTCCTCCTTGTGCATGTTTTCACTGTTGCGTTTGCGATACTGCTGCCTAAAGTTTTCTTCCTCCGTGGTCAGCCATGGGACGATTTTACCGTCATCTATATAGTACTCGAAGTCGTTCTCACGGTCGTAGAGTACTACTGGGTATACCATCGGTTTCCCCCGGAGTTTCTTAGGCTTCTTCTTTTCTTTTTCTTCCTAGCGCCTTCTGAATTCCTCGCGCTTGAGTTCCTCCTTGTCGACTGGGTATTCTGTGCCTCCTTCAGAGATCCGACGGTATAGAAGTTCCCTCTTGGGCATTGTGGTTGGGCTGCTGGCTTCAGCTTGCGGTTCAGGCTCGGTCTCTTAGTTTTCTTCTTGCTGTTTCTCTGTGAGTTCTTGTGTGGCTTCTGTTAATTTGTTTTGAAAGAGTCCCATTTCAGCTCTATGCAGTTCTCTTTCGGTCTTGATCATTTGTAGGATTTCTTCGTTCTCCTTCTTCATCTCAGCCATGCGCTGAATCTCTTGTTTGATGTCGAGCTGGATTTCTTTCATGTCGGCCAGCAGCTTCTCATTATCGTTGGTCGCAGTCGTCGTCAGCAGTGCCTTGACTTGCTTCTTCAACTCGTCTATCTGCTTTTGAAGTTGATCTCTTTCAGCTTGTGCTATACCCGTGGCTGTCTCGCCCCTCTGCATTGCTTCCTTGAATGCTTCCTCACAACATTGCAATATGCACTGTTTATATTTACAACTTTCATTTGACAATGTTTTTTTTTTGTTTTCTCAAGTGAATGTATCATGCGTAATATGCATTGTTTATGGTTACAAAATCCATTTGACAATGTTTTTTCCCCCTATGTTAATGTAACATGCACATTTGATGAATGAAAGATGAGTGATTGAAAGGGCCGAATGTAAGACGGGCCTGTGTGCCCAATTTGTTACCCTTTTAAAATAAAGTTCGTTCGTTCATTCATGGTCTTCATCATATTACTAACACACAGTTTTTTTAACAATAGTACACAAAAGATCTGTTGTTTGTCCATCACGAATGATGATGACCATTCATTTCATCCAGTGGGGTTGAAAGTATGGAGCCGTGGGTTCTAAGATGGCTGATAACGCCTATTTTGGCTCGAAATGTTCTTTGACAATGTGGAAAAAGAATGCTTGACATTCTGGAGGAGGATTTCCTGCAATGGTTTTTCTGTCCTGCCTTTTCTTCACAGCTCTTGCAGTCCTGGTTGCCTCACACATGACTGCACGCTTGTGTAATGATGCACGCCACGAAATTCGGTCACTGGCTGCAGTATCCCAGGTGTCTTGATGAATTCCAAAAGCATTCAGAGAGATTTTCAGAGTGTCTTTAAAACGTTTCCTCTGGCCACCTTGGGAACGTTTGCCACAACGCAGTTCGCTGTAAAAAATTCGTTTAGGGAGCCTGTGATCTGGCATGCGAGTCAAGTGACCAGCCCAGCGAATCTGATTTTTCATCAGTAGAGTGTGGATACTGGGTATGGACGCTCTTTCTAGGACTTCAGTGTCTGGGATCTTGTCTTACCATTTAATCTTCAGTAGCTTCCTAAGGCAGACTGTGTGGAAGTGGTTTAATTTCCTAGCGTGTCGCTGATAAACAGTCCAGGTTTCACAAGCATATAGCAGTGTGGATAATACAACTGCTTTGTAGACTTTTAGCTTTGTTTGCAGGCTTATTCCAGTTCTGTCCCATACATTCTTGTATAGTCTGCCAAAGGCCACACTGGCCATGGAGATTCTTTCATTCACTTCGTCATCAATTGTGGCAGCTTGTGACACAGTGCTGCCAAGATAGGTGAATTTTTCCACAACACTTAGTCTATGACCATTCACTTTGATATTCGGCACAGTGTGATTATTCCCTGAGCTGGCTGGTACATAACTACAGTCTTCTCCTGCTTCTAATAACAGATAATCTGTATCACAGTCTGCTCTTCGTACGGAATTTGCATATGGTAAGCTTGATCTCCATTTTCTTTGTATTAAAATATAATCTATCTGATTTTGGGTAATACTGTCCGGGGACTTCCATGTGAAGAGTCTTCTTGTTTAGTGTTTAAAAAGTGTGTTGGATATCGTAAACTCATTATCTATGCAACATTTAATCAGTTTGTCACTTGCAGCATTTCTATTTCCCTATCCAAATTTCCCTAAAATATGTCTCTCATATTCAGCTTTTCCTGTACCTACATTTGCATTAAAATCTCACATTATTATTGTTATGTCATTATGACCAATCTTATTTAATGTGTCTTGCAGTCTGCTGTAAAATCCTTCAATTTCGTCCTCTTCTGCTGTTGAAGTAGGTGCATATATCTGTATGAGAGTTGTGTTTTGGACGGCCTTTAAGTTTGATAGTGAGGATTCTATCACTAACTGGGTTATATCCCATTAAAGCTTTGGTTGTTGTTTTATCTAAACAAAATTCCACTCAGCTCTTGTCTCCAACGTCACTACCAGAGTATATGAAAAGACTTCCGTTTTCATTTGTAAAATGTCCCTTGCCTTCTCCATCGATGTTTACTAATTCCTAAAATTTGAATATTTAACCTCCCAATCTCATCACATACTACTTTAAGCTTTGCCTTATACAGACATCTCACAATCCACGTCCCATTCGCACTCTGTTTCTTAGTTTGATACAGGGGTCTTCCTTGGTAACACCGTCGGGATTAACTTCGTCATCACGATTACTAGTAATGGCCCCTGTGTCACGCTCTTCCGCAGTGTTATATGATCTGCCTGGCTTAGGTGTGTGTGTGTGTGTGTGTGTGTGTGTGTGTGTGTGTATGTATATATATATATATATATATATATATATATATATATATATATATATATATATATATATATATATATATATATAAATATAATTATGTATGTATATACATTTATCTAAACAATCTATCTCTATTAATGAAGAATCAGATTCGCTGGGCTGGTCACTTAACTAATATGCCAGATCACAGGCTCCGTAAGCGATTTTTTTACAGCGAGCTGCGTTGTGGTAAACGCTCCCAAGGCGGCCAGAGGAAACGCTTTAAAGTTTAAAGACACTGAAAATCTCACTGAGAGCTTTTGGAATGCATCTTGACATCTGGGAGACTGCTGCTAAAGACCGTAATTCGTGGCGTGCATCATTACATAAGGGTGCAGTCACTTGTGAAGCAACCAGGACTCAGGACTGCAAGAGCTGTGAAGAAAAGGCTGGACAGAAAAACCACTGCAGGAGATCCTCCTCCTGGAGCGTCAAGCATTCTTTGCCCACATTGTCAAAAATAAGGCCAAAATAGGCCTTATCAGCCATCTTAGAACTCACGGCTCCATACTTTCAACCCCACTGGATGAAATGAGTGGTCATCATCATTTTTGATTGACAAACAACACACACACACACACTACACACACATATATATATATATATATATATATATATATATATATATATATATATATATATATATATACATACACACACACACACACACACACACAAGTGTATAATAAATATACCCACGTGCTTTACCACATTCAATACATATAACAACGTGTTTCACCGCATTCAATACATATGCCAAATTGTTTCACCACATACAAAAACATATTCTAAAATATTTCACAACCTTCAATACATATACCAAAGTGTTTTACCACATTCAGTTCATATACCAAATTTTTTACCATAACCAATACATATACCAAAGTGTTTCGCCACATTCAATACGTATACCAAAGTGTTTTGTCCTATTTACTGCACGAAACTAGACCTGCAAAATAAAAGGAGAAACTCTTTTCGGTATTTGCTGCTGACGTTGTAATAAACCAGAATATCCACCACACAATTGAGAACTCGGCACTCAAAAGCCAAACTATATAATAGTATAGTCAAGTTGTTGTGTTCTTTACTCACGTCTGTGTCTAGAATCAAAGTTTTGAGAATAGCGATCATCAACACAGGAACATTGCAAATAAAATATTTGATAGCTAACAAAACTATAACTTTTGTAAGTGTCACATCTTTGTTTGACATTATTTTCTTACTTGTATCAGAGGTAAATGTAAATGTTACCGAAAAACATTCTTTATTGCGACTGAGATGTATTCCTGATTCCCTTAAGGCTTGCAGTTCTCTGTCTGAACTTAGTTGACTGGGCGACAGCCCGAAGCGGTAAACCAGGTATATACACTGCGATAACTATCTGAGCTGACATGGGTAATGCCATACCATAGAAGGTAACACTGAACAGCTCCGTATGTCTTCTGTTGTGAGATTTAATCACATCTAAGCGAGTCAGTGTTTGCTGTAGTAACAAACAAGCGATGCATTCCTTGAGTTGCCAAGACTGGACCGTAACAGATCAGAGAAAGAATGTAATCACCAAGTTGATGAAGATAATACGTTGGGCAGTGAATATGTCTCTGACTTTAAAAGGAAACATAACACAAATGCATCTCTCCAGGGATAGATAGACAGTGAGAAGTGTAACTTGGAAGTATGCGAAGCCTCTAGTAAATTCTATAACAACTTCTTCAAGCGTGATGATGTCTGTAGTTTCTAACGACGCAAAGTTTTCCATTGTATGCCATATCTCAAATAAACATAAACATGTTCAAACTCCAGAAAGACAGTGAAATAAATGTGATATTCACACTTTCTCCGATCCCTAGCCTCCAGTAGACAATAATGTTCACAAGGCTTGTTGTCACTCCGACAGGAGACAATAGAAAGTTCACTGCCATGAAGACATATGTTACAAAGTACGATAATAGAGCTTCTGATAAATCAGTTTGTGCTGAAATGTTTGCGATTGTCGGGCTTGTATCTGTGAGTGTGACAATGGCGGTTATGTTGCTCGTTCTGGTTACAGGTGGCATTATTTTGATGTTCTCGCAGCGACAGTGTTGAAAGTTGCAATTATCGAGTCTGACATAAATAAATGAAATGGCATTTAATTGCAATTAATGGATTACAATTACAGTATTGGCACCTTTCCGTCTTGACAGACGATAGTTTGGTACATTGTGCTTCAAAAAGGCTTAATAACTACGACCCATGGCGGTGGCGAGTGTGGCTGGTAAGGCCAATTCTTGCTGAAAATGTTTGCCCACAGTAGATGCATTGAAAACATGGTCATTTCCACCATTGTGCACCATCTTACGTCTCTCACGCTCTGTGTGTGCTTTATCTGCAATCATTTTCTCCTTTGTCTTTATTCCATTTCTGATAGTTGCCCTCCATGCAACACGTTCAGCAGCGACTTGCTCCCAATGTGCATTATCTATGCCTGTATCAATCATGTCCCGCTTACACACATCTTTGTATCGTAGTAGAGGCCGACCCTGAGATCTCCTACCCATCTGTAATTCACCAAAAAAGATGTCCTTTGGTATTCTACCATCATCCATCCTCCTAACATGTCCTATCCATCTAAGTCTACGAAGACTGAGCATGGAATACACCGTCACACAACCTGATCTTTCCAATACTTCAGTATTTGTGATTTTGTCTTGCCACTTAATACCAAGTATTCTTCGCAGACACCGCATATGAAAGCTGTTTAAACGTTTCTCTTGGCGTGAGTAAGTTGTCCAGGTTTCACTGCCATAAAGAAGAGTACTAAGGACACAGGCTTGGTAGACAAGGACTTTTGTTTTGGCAGTAAGCTTCCTGTTCTCCCAGACTCTTTTTGCTAACATGTTCATTGTTGTTGCTGCCTTACCAATCCTGATGTTGATTTCCTGATCGAGGGATAATTTGCTATTTACCTCTGATCCTAGATATGTAACATGGTCTAGTATCTCCAGTTCGGCGTCGTCAATAAAGATTGATGGTACACCATGTGCACCTTGTGACATAATCTGTGTCTTCTTTTTGTTAATTGTTAAACAAAATTCAGAACAAGCATTGGAGAATGCAGATAGTAGATGTAATTCTTCCTCAGAGTGGGTCGTAATCGCAGCATCATCCGCACAAAGCAACTCTCTGATTAGTACCCTCCTAATTTTGGTCTTGCCCTTCAATCTCTGAGCATTATAGAGGCCACCATCTGAGCGTGAGTGAATGTATATACCGGCATCCTGATAACGAAAGGCATATTTCAGTAGAAGTGAAAAGTATATTCCAAAGAGGGTGGGAGCTAGTACAGAACCTTGCTTAACTCAACTCTTGATTTCAAACTCTTCTGAAGTTGAGCCATCAAACTTGATTATACCCTTCATGCCTGTGTGGAACGATTCCACAATGGACAGAAGAGTTGGTGGGCAGCCAATCTTCTTTAGTGCTTTGAACAGACCCTCACGACTGACCAAATCGAATGCCTTTGTGAGGTCGATGAAGGCAATAAACAGTGGCTGATTTTGTTCCCGGCATTTTTCTTGCATCTGTCGCAATGAGAATATCATATCAATGGTAGACCGGTTCTGACGGAAGCCGCACTGTGATTCGGGGTAGACTTGATCTCCCAGGACTTGAAGTCTGCGCAGAACAATTCTGGCAAATACTTTCCCAACAATACACAGAAGTGAGATACCCTTATAGTTGTTACAGTCGCTCCGATCGCCCTTGTTCTTGTACAGCTTTATGATGTTTGAATCTTTGAAATCCTGTGGGACTTGTCCTTCTCGCCAGCATAGCTCTATTAGCTGGTGGATCTGTAGAGCGAGTGTGTCTTGCCCACTCCTGATTACCTCTATTGGAATCCCATCCTCACCTGGAGTCTTGCCAGACGCAAGTTCATTTATAGCACACTTAACTTCTGTTATGGTGGGAAGTGTGTCCAGGTGGTCAAGAGTTGGCAGGGCCTCTATGGCGTTGAGGGCATCATCCGCTAGTTTGGTCTCTTGAGTAAAGCTCCAAATAGTGCTCTACCCATCTGTCCATCTGCTGTTTCTTAACAGTGATGATTTCTCCAGTCAAGGTTTTCAATGGTGCACTTCTTTTGATCACTGGACCACAGGCTTTCTTTATCCCTTCATACATGCTTCTGATGTTTCCCTTATCACTTGCGATTTGAATGGACTCACATAACTTGATCCAATAATCATTTGCACACTGCCTGGCAGCCTTTTGTACATCCTTCCTCGCTTGCTTCAGCTCACTCAGAGTGTTATGCGTTGGTCTTTCCTTGTTTCTTAAGAGAGCTATCTTCTTTTTATCAATCAAGGGCTGCAGTATCTGGCTGTTTGCCGCAAACCAGTCCTGCCTCTTATGATCCACAGTGCCGTAAACCCCTACCGCTGTTTTATAAATAGTTTCCTTAAGTTTACTCCATTTATCATTTACTATACAATTTTTTGATATCTCATTGAAAGCGTCTTCAAGTTGCTGTTGAAATTCAAAGCACTTTTCAGGATCATGAGTGTTAATAATATTAACCCTGGGGCTAGATTTGTGTTTAGATGTGTAGATTCTCTTTGGTGTCAGTCTAACCCTTGCAACAACCAAAGAATGATCTGTATCACAGTCAGCACTGTGATAGCTTCGAGTTAATGATGTATGGTTCAGATGTTGTCTCCGTGTGATAATGAAGTCCAGCTGATGCCAATGATCGGATCTTGGATGTTTCCATGTGACCTTATGCAGCTCTTTTGTTTTAAAAAAGGAGTTTGTAATACATAGGTCATTTCTAGTGCAATGCTCCAGCAGCCTTTGCTCATTATCATTCGTGCGACCGATGTTGTATTTTCCAAGGCAAACTGGTCATGAACTCGAGTCCTTGCCCACACGAGCATTGAAATCACCGAGCATATAAATGTAGTCGGATTTTGGAACTGCCTTGATCACAGAGGCTAGCTGCTCATAGAACGTATCCTTCACATCATCAGAGGAAGCGAGTGTCGGTGCATATGCAATGATAATGGTGGCAAATCCACAAGAGGTTGCCAAGCGCAGGGATAATAATCTTTCATTACCTCCAGCTGGGATATCAATCATTCCCAGTAGCGAATTCTTCACTGCAAAGTCCACACCATGTTGCCTTTTTTCTGCCTGCCCTCTTCCTTCCAAAAAAAGGTGTAATTGTTTTCCCTGAGTGACCCTTCCTCAGCGAGGCGAGTCTCCTGCAGGCCAGCAATATCAATGTTAAGACGACTGAGTTCAGAATCAATCACAGCCGTTTTTCTCACATCGTCAATATTTGTCAAGTCAGTGGAAAATCCTGGACACATGGTTCTTACGTTCCAGGTTGCAAGCCGTAGCTTGAGGTTTCTATTATTCTTTTTATTAGTACCTGGTGCATTGGTTTTACAGCCTGCGATCCAGATTTTGTCCTAGCCCCAAACACCCATTGAAGCAGGCAGGCTGTGGCGGATCAGCACCCAATTGGCCGGGGGCTGCCCAGCTTTAGGCGGGCGGTAGCTGATCAGTGACACCTGTAGGTGTCTCCCACCGTCAGAGGCAACACGTGGCGCCCCATGTCTACGCCAACTGACAAGGACTTATAACCCGTAACAGTAGCCTCTCGCTTTGATTCCGTGACCGGTTAAGACCAGGGATGGAGTTATTGCCTCTCCATAGCACAAAGCCTGGGCTAAAATAAAGAAACCATGTGTTGCCCATGCAGCATGATCCCTCTCTCGGCCTGCCTAGTTCACTCCAGAGGAAAGTTAACACCTATACATCTGGAACAAGACAAGCTGCAGAAGCTGCCGAATCAGCAAAGCAATGCTCTAACTGTCCGCCTGTCGGAGCTTCGATCCTAGACCAGCTGCCAACCAAGGCTTAGGGCCTGGTCTGCCCTGCCATGACTATTTTGTCTTTGGGTTGCATTTCCTCGCACCAGGATAAGGCTTGTACCCTCCCAATTGAGCTCTTCTGCCCGAAGCCGTTGGCACAATGTGGGGTGTCGGGTTTGGTAAGCGCCGCCCAACATTCGGCGCTGACAGAAAGCAGGTAGTACCGTCTACTGTCATACGGTAGCTCAGTCATATCTGACTAAGACCTGACTACAATACAATTACAGTATGCATTCTGAATTACTTGTACCAGATTGTCTAAGATTTTTTTTTTTTGGTTTTGTTCGCAAATCCTTTACAGGACATCGTTTAGCTGAGTGTTGATTTCTTGGCAAGATTACGCTCAGTAGCTTGCCATTGCTTTCTGAGCGACCGGCTCATATACCCCGTAAGTTACCGACGCGGAGAGAACCGCTACCAATTCTCGCGGACGTCACGTAACTCACAAGAGAATACGGGATAACGGAGAAAGTCGTGTAACCCCTAGACCAGAGAGACCGGCTGTAAACGATTACTGTAAGATATATGATTCGTGACGTTATACCACAAGCACACATACACACACAACAACAAACTCTCTCTCTCTCTCACACACACACACACACACACACACACACACACATACATGCACACGTAACAACATGGGCCAATTAGAGGACCTGCTACTGGGTGTGTCATGTCATAGTTACATCACATTGTGTCATGTCATAGTTACATCACATTGTGTCATGTCATAGTTACATCATGTTGTGTCATGTCATAGTTACATTACGTTGTGTCATGCCATAGTTACATTACGTTGTGTCATGTCATAGTTACATCACGTTGTGTCATGTAATAGTTACATCACGTTGTGTCATGTCATAGTTACACAACATTGTGTCATGTGATAGTTACATCACATTGTGTCATATCATAGTTACATCACGTTGTGTCATGTCATAGTTACATCACATTGTGTCATGTCATAGTTACATCACACTGTGTCATGTCATAGTTACATCACATTGTGTCATGTCATAGTTACATCACATTGTGTCATGTCATAGTTACATCACATTGTGTCATGTCATAGTTACATCACATTGTGTCATGTCATAGTTACATCACGTTGTGTCATGTCATAGTTACATCACATTGTGTCATGTGATAGTTACATCACATTGTGTCATGTGATAGTTACATCACATTGTGTCATGTGATAGTTACATCACATTGTATCATGTGATAGTTACATCACATTGTGTGTCATCAGTTACATCACATTGTGTCATGTCATAGTTACATCACATTGTGTCATGTCATAGTTACATCACATTGTGTCATGTGATAGTTACATCACATTGTGTCATGTGATAGTTACATCACATTGTGTCATGTCATAGTTACATCACATTGTATCATGTGATAATTACATCACATTGTGTCATGTCATAGTTACATCACGTTGTGTCATGTCATAGTTACATCACGTTGTGTCATGTCATAGTTACATCACATTGTGTCATGTCATAGTTACATCACGTTGTGTCATGCTATAGTTACATCACATTGTGTCATGTCATAGTTACATTACATTGTGTCATGTCATAGTTACATCACATTGTGTCATGTGATAGTTACATCACACTGTGTCATGTGATAGTTACATCACATTGTGTCATGTCATAGTTACATCACATTGTATCATGTGATAGTTACATCACATTGTGTCATGTCATAGTTACATCACGTTGTGTCATGTCATAGTTACATCATATTGTGTCATGTCATGGTTACATCATATTGTGTTATGTCATAGTTACATTACGTTGTATCATGTCATAGTTACATCACGTTGTGTCATGTCATAGTTACATCACGTTGTGTCATGTGATAATTACATCATATTGTGTCATGTCATAGTTACATCATATTGTGTCATGTCATAGTTACATCATATTGTTTCATGTCATAGTTACATCACGTTGTGTCATGTCATAGTTACATCATATTGTGTCATGTGATAATTACATCACATTGTGTCGTGTGATAATTACATCACATTGCGTCTTGTGATAGTTGCATCACATTGTGTCAGGTGACAGTACCATTACATTGTGTCTTGTGATAGTTACATCACATTGTATCATTTTATAGGTACATCTCATTGTGACGATTGATAGCTCTTCCTCTTCTTCTGCGTTCATCCAGGAGTGTTTTTTTCAGATATAATTGCGGTGTGTTTTGTTAAGCACCCTTGGGCCAAACCCCTTAACTTTTGCGTGCATTTTGTAAACCAGGTTAGCATTCTTGGGAAACTCTGACTTCTGTTGCGCCGTCCACAGCCCAGCTGGTCAAGTTAGAATGGTCGAAGACTTCACGGTCCACCCTTAAGGGAAGACTGTGACAGTCCGTGGGCATTCTCCGCCACCCAAGGAGGTTTCCACAATTGCAGGGCCGACACATAGCGCTCTGGTGCTGTGCTCACCCAAGTAATCGCCACATCCTGCATGTGGCTGCTTTAATTCCTCACTTCCATGTATTGGACATTTAGCTCGCCACAGGTCGCTCCCCGTAGAAACCAGGAACACTGTGTCTGCAGACGACTTCCACTCAGCGAACTTTCGGTTCGGACGTATATGGACGTTGTGCCCGAAAGACTACATTGCCAGAGCTGCTTCTGCCGGAAGACAAACTACTCAGGCACGAGAGACATTTCACTCGGCCGTTTTTGCGTTGTGCCAGTTTTTGTGTTAGGCCAGCACATTCGACTTCAGCGAGCGTTTGGTAAACGGATTTGCCTTCCCGTGGTTTCGAGGGACACTTGACTCTTACTGCTGTGGTGTCGTCAACATCTATGCTGATCAAGGTAGAACGGCCAAAGATTTTACGATCTGCCCTCAAGAGAAGGCAGGAACAGTCCCTGGGCGTTTCCCGCCTTCCAGGGAGGCTTCCATAATTTCAGAGGCTGGGCTCACTCAAGGAATAGTCACGTCCTGCTCATGGCTGCTTTAATTCCTCACTTCCATATACTGGACACTTCGTTCGTCCCTGGCCGATCCCCGCACAGATTAGGAACGGTCAGTCTGCAGACGACATCCACTCAGCAAGCTTTCGCTTCTGATTTTTACGTAATGAATTCGCTCGCCAAGCGTTACATTTCGTGTTAATGTGATGACTTCCATTCAGCAAGCTTTCGCTTCGGACTTCCACGTAATGGGTTCGCTAGCCAAGCGTTCAATAGCGTTTTAATGAGACGTTTTTCCACCTTTGACTACGTTCACTCAATGAGCTCTAGTACAGCCTTGCATCGTAACCATTGCGTGCGATTGGGTCGCCTTTTCCCCTTTAGTAACGCTCACGGGGTAGGCTACATGTGCTGCCCACTGAGCACCTGATCTCCATGCAGTAGAGAGCGAGTAACGGACAAGCTCTCTCATTTTGGGGGATCCCACATATCCCTCGAGTGGGAGCCGTAGAACACGTGTCTGGACCAAACATATAGCAGGCTCAGCAAATCTCCTCCACTTGCAGTGGGTGAGTATGCTTGCTTGCTTGCATTCACTGGCTGTGAAATCCAACGCGAAGTCCTGTATGTCGGATAAAGACATCCTGTTGTCCAACATCAGTGTGATGTCATACTGGACTGAGGTTTGCGTGAGTATCCGTTGTCCCATGTCTGGCTTATTTTTGTGCAGACTGGCGGTTCCTCGCCGTGCAGGCAGATACTTTTTCGACTTCAGAAGAATCTGCGATCCTACTACGTTAGCCACGACCCCAAATGGACCTGTTGCCCAGGACGCACGACTAGGATGTGTTAGTAGGTCTTGACCAGTATAAAACCTGGCCCTGGTGCCCTGGAAACACCTCTGCGTCCCAGTGGTTGAGTATCGGCCCGGCCCTCACTTCCGGGGATATTGACTTAATTCAGCCATATCCCTCAGCTGCGAATCTTAGAGTATGTGTCTGGACCAAGCATTAGTGACATCGTGCGCATGATTCGGACTCTGACTGCCTATCGTCAGTCTACCTGCAGAGCAGCAGGTTGTGTCTCTCTTGGTCTGGTCCCTATCCCAAGACATGTCCGACATGTAGTTGTGCTTCTGTCGGCAAAGTTCTTGGGGTTATTGGGACACGCAAGCCCCTCTACCACGACAAGGTGGAGACACGTCAGATGTGTGTGTGATAGTAACATCACATTGTGTCGTGTGGTAGTTACACCACATTGTGTCATGTGATAGTTACATCACATTATGTAGGGCGGAGTGCGCGGAAGAATTGGTGGTCAGTCTTTCCCTCACTCAGTGAGACCTCGTCCCACCGAGCACATTGCATTGTCTGCGTTGCTCCCTATCAACTACGTACATTACATTTTAAAGGGTGTGTTTAGCGTGAATTCTAAAATAGACCATGGTGATATAAATATTCCAGGTATTAACACAAAGATCATCATTATCATCATGTACCATGCCGATAAGAGTGGGCGGGCATGTGTAGCAATTTCTCCCAATTACAATACTCCCATCAGGTTTCTTGCCTAGCGCCAGTTGTGCCACGTAGCCAAGCCATCTTGGTACTTTTGTCTTTCTCTTCCCCTTTCTCTGTTCCCATCAAATTTGCCAGTTTTCATTACGTTTTCAAGTCTATTTCTCCTTGTAACCAGGCCAAGTTTTCGTAACCGTCTTCGTCTAATGTCTCTAATCAGTTTACGGATTTCATCCGTTTCGTCAACAACTTTCTCATTCACGTTTTCGCCCTTAAAAACCACATTCCGGTTCCTGTAGATGTTTCTTTGCACGTCTGTTTATTTTCTATGTTTCACTTGCGTATAACAGTATAGGCTCTATTTAACACTCTTTGTATGACTACAATTGATACCTTTCTATTAATGAGCGTGTTTTGCACAATGAAAAAGGCAACGTTTACTATGGCGATTCTTATTTCTTTTTCATTTGGTGATATATAATCCTTCGGAACATGAGATTTATACTTCATTCAGCCACGCTTTCTCCATTCAAAGTCTTTGTAAAATAATATAATAATATGATAAGTAGAAGTTTTATCTCCGAGTACTATAAAGCAGCTGTGAATTTGTCTTAATAATCCATAATTTATATTAATTACGCGTGTACGTGTGTGCGTGTGTGTGTATGTGTGTGAAATTTACTTCTCTGCTGAATAATCTGTATATACAATCCATATAGTAAGTAATTTAACCAGAAATATATAATCGAAAGTGATGGCAGATAATAAAGACTTTTTTGAACATATAGATATATTTGAACTTCCTAAAATGACTATTGACGTTGCAAGTAATCAAAGAATAACTGTACAGCGTGAAACTTACTGTCTGCTAACAACGTATCTGTAATTACCCGTTAAACAAAAGAAAGATTACATTTGTTTAAATAACCGAGCTGTCTTACCTAATTAGAGAATTAACATTTCTTGAGACACTGTATGTCATTGCAACTAATAAGTTAACAACTTAAAATGTTTAAAGTCAAAAAAGAAAATGTGATATCATATATCCAATTAAGTTAATCTATAGAGGTTATTCAGAACCCATAGAGACACGAGTCTTGCAATTGTCTTGACAGAAAACAACTATAAACAGACTAAGTTTCTGTGGAACACCAAAGCTACTTTAAATTATTGTGTTCCGAAATTCTGGAATTCTGAAAAGATAAGAATATAACTTTAGTTTTAATATTTATTTTCATCATTTCCGTTCTTCTCATTCTGTTCTGATGTCTTAATGTAGTCACTGTGATGTCTCAATCGTGATTTATGTGTTGTAGTTTCTTGTATTTTTGTCCTAAAAAGACTTGTCGCTGCAAACGTCCTTTTTGCGTAAATGTATTTTGTCAAGCTGTCCTGTTCTTCGTGTTTTTGTTGTATTGTTTAAATTTCCGCAGGTTTGCCGCAGTTAACTAATTGTTTTCATAACTCCACCTTGAATTCTGACAACACATTGATAGGCGGCTGTCGAAGAATGTCTGAAACATCATACACTGATTAGGCACTCTTCCGAATTCCGGTCCCAAATAGTTCTGCAGTGAATAAGTGATTAGGGTTAGGGTTAGGGTTAGCTATATAAAATTATTCACTGCAGATTTATTTGGGACCGGAATTCGGAAGAGTGCCCACTGATTATACTGAAGCACTGGTGCTGCTCAGTTCGAAACCAGTCCTAATTTTTATGCGACCTTTCTGTACGAAACATCAGGTATTTTCTGCAGAAATCTGTCCCAAGGACAACTGAAACTATACAGTGTTTAAGTCATTTCCTGTGATGTCTACTGACCACTGTAGTTACGAACATTAACAGCGGCACTAACATGTACAGTAGGGCTACTGCCAACCGTGACCACTCCAGTGATGCCTGACTTAAGCTCACGACAAAAATCTCTGGCGAAGAGTCCTCGTCTTCCACAAAGTACAGATCCGTTGGAGATCAGCATCGCTAAGAGCTTAACGCGGTTAAACTTTCTTTCCTCGCTGCAGCTTAGTGGGAGCGTGCATTAAATTACAAGTACCCCTGAAGTTGGGGTTGGTTCGCCTAATGGCGAGGGACAATGGTAATAGGGAAAGCTAATCAACACGCAAAATTCAGTATATTGCAACAAGAAGTAGTGTGTATGGACTACGCTGGAGTTCAAAGCGAGCGAGAGCAAAATAATATTGACTTCCCGTTCTGAAACCAACGGTAAGCTCAGTTAAATTAGTTGTACATCTTTACAGGACGTTGCAGTCAACACCATCATTATTTACTGTTGCGATCTGTTGGCAAGTTTACGTTCGATAGTTTGCCATTGCTTTCTGAACGACTGGCACCCATCCCATTTTGTAAAAAAACCAACGCACGGCGGTCTGCTGCCAAATCGAATGCAGCTGTGTTTTGAACGGAGGTATGCGAGATTACAAACTGCGTCCGTAACTCCTTCTCCGGGGAACAGGAAATGGCAAACTACTGAAGGAAAAATTGCCTTGTAAATCACAAACAGCCAACAGTAGCTGAATGTCAATGCAACGTCCGGCAAATGACATGCACAAATGACATCTACAATGCTAAACTGACTTTACTTTAAGTCCAGCTCTTCACACAACACACCAGCGCTAGAATGCCAACAGACAGCTCTGTGGCGAAAGGGGTTAATAACTCTATTTGCAATATGAAATACAGCAATCGAAACACAGCTGCGGGCGATTTGGAAGCAGATGACCTCATTGCGCAGGTTTTTATACAGTGGTATTAGTGACGGTTCTTAGAAAGCAATGACAACTACCGAGCATAAACTTGCCAAGAAATCACATACAATATGTGGGCCAGGTGGTGTGTTCAATGGAAATCTGATTTTTGATTTTATTTGGCAACAATACAATAAGCAATAATGAGGGACAATTTATTGTGTTTTCACTGGGTGAGTGCTTGGTTGGGCATCCTTTAGAAAGCCAGAGTTGTTAACAACTAAGACAAATGTCTAATTTAGACAAGAAAGATTCAGTCTTCATGATTTTGGCCCCGTTATGAGAAAACTTGAATATGCTGTACAACAGGAAAGATTTATGGAAAGAAAGATAGAGGAAAACAGCAAGAGAAGATTCTTGAGTCTTGTGTCATGGCACGGAAGGGAGTCAATATATGAACTGATCCAAGCCTTCGGAGAATCCAATCTGTGGAGAATCATAATCGCCCAGGCCAGTCTGCAAGGTACTTGATGATGATGAATGATGATGACGAATGATGATGATGCAGACATGCATTGGGGAAAATGAGGTCTGGTCCCTGAGAAGGAGTTTCAACTATCGGACTATGGTACATAGACTTTCTTCCTGGCCAGTAAACATGTACCATTCTCCCGATCTGGTAGGGAAGTACCATATTAGTGGGGCCTGTGTTGTTCTCCCTCTTCTCTCCGAGTTAGAAAGACAACGGAGTTTGCAAGACTGGTACTGGAAATTCGCATCTGCGGTGTAGCATACAAATATATAACCATGTTATGATTCCTGTAAATTACAAGTACCTAAGAGGTAGGAGTGGCTTCGCTTGATGACGAATGAATTACCAAAATACGATAAGTAGATTGTGAGCTTTACTAGAACACGATTACAAGAAACAAAATGAACGTTGCGGCCAAAGCCTTCGTCAGCACAGAACAAAACAACACAGACACCAAACTAATAAAATAATCACTACATAGAAAATACAGAGGTTACAGGTTGCTTAGCTGAATCTTGTCTTGGTATGTGTCTAAAGCGCTGGCCGTTGGATGAGTGTTACGAGTGTTATGAGTGGATGAGTGTTCCAACTTGATGCGCTTGATGACGAGGGACTTTGATAATATGGAAAGCTAATCCGCATGGAAAAATCAGCCCAGTGCACTAGAAGTTGTAGCATGTGCACAGACTACGCTTGAGTTCAAAGCGAGGGATCGTTTACAAAGAAGTGCAGTGTTCATGGAATGGCTGGGATTAGACCTTAGTTGGTAACGAACTCTCTACATGATGAGAACGTTTACAAAGAAGTGCAGTGTTCATGGAATGGCTGGGATTAGACCTTAGTTGGTAACGAACTCTCTACATGATGAGAACGTTTACAAAGAAGTGCAGTGTTCATGGAATGGCTGGGATTAGACCTTAGTTGGTAACGAACTCTCTACATGATGAGAACGTTTACAAAGAAATGCAGTGTTAATGGAATGGCTGGGATTAGACCTTAGTTGGTAACGAACTCTCTACATGATGAGAACGTTTACAAAGAAGTGCAGTGTTCATGGAATGGCTGGGATTAGACCTTAGTTGGTAACGAACTCTCTACATGATGAGAACGTCTACAAAGAAATGCAGTGTTAATGGAATGGCTGGGATTAGACTTTAGTTGGTAACGAACTCTCTACATGATTTAGTTTTTAATGGTCAACAGATTCAACCTTGATGTACAAAGGGTGCTTGCGGACTTACATAAACAAGTAAACGACCCCTGTACAAACCGTAAGGAATATTTGGGCAAATGGTGCTATATCCATAAATATATCGGCCAATAATTGGTAATGGTTGTGTGAAGTGGACATTATTACTTCCCAGAGTTTAGACAACTGACCTAGGCTCTCACAGCCTAAACGTACATGTTCTGACAATTCAATCTTGTCAACACTTTTGGGTGTATTGGGTACATAGTACTAGCACCTTGCCGTCTTGACATACGATAGTTTGTCATATTATGCTTAAAAAAGGTATAGTAATTATAACCCTAAGAAGTAGGAGTTCTTAGGTAGCGAATGTGACTGATCCACCTATTCGAGCAGTAGATGTTCCTCTACAATTGATGCATGTGAACACATGGTCATTTCCACCATCATGAACCATCTGACGTCTCACGCGCTCAGTGTGTGACCTATGCACAGATCATTTTCTCCTTTGACTTTATTCCATTCTTGCTCGTTTTCCTCCATGCAACACGATCAGCAGCGACTTGCTCCCAAGGTGCAATATCAATGCCTGTATAAATCATGCCCCGCTTACACACATCTCTGTATCGTAGTAGAGACTGGCCCTGAGATCTGTAACCCATCCGTAATTTACCAAAAATTGTCCTTGTGCATTCTATACTATCGTCCATCATCCTAATATGTCCTATCCGTCTAAGTCTACGAAGATTGAGCATGAAACAAACCGTCACACCACCCGATCCTCCCAATACTTGTGTACAGTTGATCATATATTTCTACTTAATACTAGGTATTCTTCGCAGACAACGCATTTGAAAGCTGTTTACACGTTTCTCTTGATGTGGGTCAATTGACCAGACTTCACTGCCATAATGAAGAGATTTAAGGACAAAGCCTTGATAGACCAGGACTGTTATTAGTTAGTTAGTCAGTCGCGCTTCCAACTTCACGGCAAAGGATAAACCTATAATGCTCCATTCCTGTGCCAGTGAATATCACACAAAATGCTTATCAATGTCTCATGTGAAAAGTGGAACAGACATGAATCTTGACAAACCAACAGCCCCCACAAGCATACTATGTATAATGCCGCCACCAGAATGCCAACACAAAAATCTTCCACGAACAATACAGTTGTTCGTCGATGGAAGCGGCAGCCACTAGAAGACAAGCAGCCACACATCACTGCAAGCGGCAAAGGACATGTTTTAAGAGTGAGCGGTTTGTTCTCCGAGACTCTATTTCTGTATATAGTGCTAGATCCATATGTGTATAGACCAGTCGTCACTCGAAACTTGTTGGTGATGCGGTCATCATCATGCCTGTAACTATGAATTCCAGATTTCCGTATACAAAGCGGCGTAGTTATACAGAAATGTTGACGACATGAAAGGAATCATTATTGGGAGACATAACATCAATAACATTAGATATGCGGATGATACAGTAATTACTGCAGACAATGAGCAGGATCTGTTGTTGCACACAGTGAACAGCTTGGGTTAGAATTAACTTGTAAGACGACACAGATTATGGTCGTCACTAAGAAGAAGGAATTACCACAATGTAATATACAAGTACATTGGAATATTCTTAAACAAGTGAATCGGTACAATTATCTCGGAACAGTCATACCATCTGATGGAAGAGATTAAAATAAGAATTGCCATTGCAAAGGCAACCTTTTGCAAAATATAAACCATACTAACCAATAAAAGGATGTCAATTGCTATGAGAAAAAGAGTGTTGAGGTGCTATATAGAACCTGTACTGTTGTATGGATGTAAAGCGTCAACAATGAGCAGTCAAGCTGAAAAACATCTGATGGCTGTGGAAATGTGGTTCCTGAGGAGAATGCAAAGAATACCATGGACAGACAGAAAAACCGATGAACAAGTCCTACAAGAAACAAATGAAAATCGTAAACTGATTAGAGAAATTAGACGTAGACAGTCACAATGTTTTGGTCATAGTTATGACAAGAAATACATTGGAGAACTTGGTGACAACTGGCAAGATCGAGGGTAAAGAACAAAGGGAAGGCAGAGAAGTAAATACCTGGATGGCTTGCCCACGCTGTATGGTAGGGACAAGAACACTGAACTGATCCATGATTCTGGTGATCTAGTGACATGTAAAAACATGACCGACCACCGTTACCGGCATGGCACATGATGATGAGTTATACAATACATAGTACCTCGGCATTTCATAAACTACACGACAAATACATATAATCTGTTAATAGAGCCATTAAGCAAAACAATATGGTACCATAGTTATTAATTGTCTGTTTATTATAATAAACATGTCTCCCAATAAATCATTATTATCTTATTGCTACACAATAAATGAGTCATTGTGTTGGACACACCTGCCAGTCGGTCTTCAAGAATCCCATCGCCATTGATAATTTCCGTACCATGCGAGTGTCATTGTTTTTATTAGGATGTGAGTATTTCAAATGTGTACCTGTTTTATCCCTCTATAGCGAAGTTATAATGAGAGAGATCAAAGAGAAGCCAGGAATAACATTCAGAGGTTATAATATAAACTATATATGTTATGAAGATGGCACAGTATTGACGGCGGATTATGCAAAAGATCTACAACAGTTGTTGGACATTGTAGTAGTAACAGAGCATGCAAAGAAAGGACTATCTTTGAATATCAAGAAAAATGTGACAAGAAGATGTCAAAGAAAAAGGTGACACCCTAATGTGAAATAGACATAGACGGGACAATTATTCACTAAATGGATAGTCTTAAATACCTAGGGACAAGTATGTGATAGTAGGAAGATATGGAGAGAGAGAGAGAGAAGGAAAGAAGGAGGAAGGAAGAGAAATAACAAAAGAATAAATATGAATAATGATACACATATAGATATGCCTGGGGTGGGAGCCTTAGGTGTCGTTTCTCAACTTGAACTCTGCATACAGCGTCCTGTTGTTTGGTAATAAGGAATGATGAGGTAAGAAGAGAGAAGAGACGGGTGAGACGAGATGATAGAGAGAAAGGAATAGAATAGATTGAGGTTCGTTTCCTCGTGAGTACGATCGCTAAATATGCAATCACCTCATTAATATCCTGTAGTATGGTGTCAAGCTAAAGATGAGTGTACAGACTATAAGGGCCTTAGGCCAACCTACACAACCTCAGGCTGTCAAGTCAAAATGAAAGACAACTCAAACGTATATTCATTTCCTTCTGAGCAGTAGTGACAATCTCCAACATAACAGGTAAGATAATCCGTACATCAACTACAGTGTACAAATAAACATTACAGAAAAATAATGCATAACAACATCGAAGAGAGATAAGTACTATAACATGCTACTGGATACCAGGGAATTGCTGCGAATGACTGATGGATGGGCACAGCCGGCTACTATGCGTTCGGAGGCTATTACCTACTAACTGCCTCATGAAAAGAGCAAACACTAAAGGAACTCCACTGGCCGTCACTTATCCCGTAGCAGCAACTCCATAAGTCTATATATATCCGTTTTACCCAGGGAGGCAGTAATAAATAGTAATATCTTTGAATTGTCACTGACCAGTAAACATTATTACATACAAATCAATTATCTGCGCTCTCCTTCATTGAAAATCCCCAGCTTTTGCTGGCGTCTCTAGTTATGCTTGTCAAGCACATCATCATCATCCCCATCATCGTGTATCCTCATTATTATCAGTATAGTCGCCATCATTATTGTATATATCCTAGCCAATATCATCATCGGGTGTCCGCGTCTTTATCTTCATAGTCACCACTATCATTGTAGACCATCATTGTTAACATCACCCGTAGCATATATCAACATATAACCATACCAATTACACCATAAATCCACATAATTATCAATATATGCAAACATTATGGACAACAAACATCCACATCATTAACAACAGCAACGTAACCCTCAACACTGACATGTATCAACCCCGCACTATTAACTTCTACTCCCCTATGCATCGTCTAATGTTAGACTAAGCCGTAAACTCCTACGCCTTTTATTTCCGATTTTTTCGTGAAGGTTCAAACCCGTGCCTCCAAAATCGCACGGCTGACCTATCGCTTGCCCTAACTGTTCGAAACAGAACGCGACTTCCTTTCTCTTTTGCTCCTTGAACAATATACCGCATTCCATCTCAAGTTCCTGGCGTGCTTCAGTTACCTGTCCTCATTGTCTGGGCTGGCCGAGTGGCTGACTTTCGGGTAAATCCGTCTGCTATGTTTGTTTACATTTGAAGCGTATGATCTTTCTCCAAATTTCCCCATTCTGCGATATTCTTATTAATCAGCTACCAGCCTATAAATCCTCTAGTATGTCTAATTTCTTAGCCTATATGCTTAGTTTCTCTACTTCTCTTTTTTGTATTTAACTACTCCGACCAACAGTACTTTGGTTTAGTTGGTTGCAGGACGTCGCAAACCTGATATGTGTCGGTTGTTTGTGACTTCTTGGCGGGTTTACGTTCAGTAGTGCAATTGCTTTCTGAACTAGACTGTTGTCACAATTAGTTGATTAAATATGTGTCCTTTACAGGACGCCTCAGTCAAACCTAGTCTCGACCAGCTGCTCACGATTCCTTGTCAAGTTTACCTGCAGTAGTCTGCCATTGCTTTCTGAACTAAGGCACCTGATTATAATCTAATGACATATTTTAACTAGATCTTATACCAACATACGTGTAGCATGTTTGTGAATAGTTGATCTTTCACGGCAGATCATCGCTCGTGCTGGGCTTCACAGTTGATTTCTCACAACAACAGATAGTTTCTTTTGGCTCCACTAGACACTTTAAGTCCTGTATACTCATTTTCTTCTGTGTGGTCCCGCAAAACGTGTTTCTTCTTTGGCTAATTTCAGTTCTGTTCGATTTTAGCCATCGATTGCAACTTAGCAAGTAGTGTTCCACTCAAGTGGCCTTTTCCTACCACTTTGTGACTCCACAAGTCTGTGTTTCCTCTCCATTTCGGCCTCTATACCTTGGTCGATTGCATTCGCAGACCCCCTAGTCATACTCTTCTCCTTGTGCACCAGACAATCTTTGGTATGTGCACCCGTTCACCTTTGAAGTCGCACGTCTCGTATCCTTGGATACTCTACGGCATGGGTTTTGAACAGCCACCATCTCCGGAGTCCCACAACGCATTCTTTCGGTCTGCTCCCAGAGTCCCGCTCCTCAACTCTCGTCCCTCTACCTCCTGGATTCCGTCGTATATACCCTAACAACGTTGGCGCCGCTTCGTATCCTGAAGTCACGTGCGTGCCTTAACTTCCCGCGCCTTGTCGAGATCCTCTAATCTGAATAACTAATTTTATATGATCCACTTTATTTTAGATTCCTTCACACCACTACGTTCTAGTTTAATCTCAACGTCCAGTCTTCCCGCTGTATCTGTTTTAGGACATTGTTCTCGTAGATCTCCAACATCCGGTGCCTACCTTTTGTCTCCAGACAGCTCAGGGCAAAGCATACATTAATTTTGGTCTCCATCACTTGAGAAAACCCGGTAACCAGGCCATTGTCCGCAATTGTGCTCTTAAACTTATTTCCTGAGGTCGATACCCCCACTCGAGGTCGATGCCTTTTAACTTTCAAATTCTAACAATACATCGGTCTGTATTCTGACGGTTTGGGAAAGCTATTTTCCCCACTGTGACATGTATAACATCAGATGGAAGATGCACAACAGAGATTAAGAGCAGAATAGGATAAGCAAAGACCGCGTTTCAGAACATGAAGACTATCTTATGCAATAAGTCACTATCATTGATTGTAAGAAAGAAAGTGATGAAGTGCTATATAGAGCTTATTTTTCTGTATGTCTATGAATCTTGGAATGCAAATTAACAAATTAGGAGGACATTGGAAGCAAAAGAGATGTGGTTCCTGAGACGAATGTTGCGAATTCATTGAACTGCCATAGCAACTAACAACGACTGTCTGAAAGAGACTAATGAAACTAGAACATTATATACAACAATAAGAAAGAGACAAACAGCTTTTGTTGATCATGTGGTGAGAAGAGAGGCATTGGAGAACATCATGACAACTGGTAGGATCGAGGGGAAAAGAGGCAGAGGCAGACCAAGAGAAATGATGCTAGATGGATTGAAAAGGTGGCATTAAGGAATATCAACAGTGGAGTTGATCCCGAAAACCAAAGACCGAGATTTGTGGAGGGTCATGAATGCCTACGCCAGCAGGCATGACACTTGATGATGACCTGTTTCCCTCACATTCGTTCAATATGGTTTATAACACATTGCTGGCCTGCGTTGCGAAAAGATCAAGCCTCCTACCTAGCGCTACGAGGATCGTGAGTTCCTATTTGGGCTCCTTCAATCTATTCACAATGATTTTTTTTCGGAGATCTCTGGGGGTTTCTTCTGAAGCTACAGAAGACTGAGCATATGTGCAAGATACCGGTGCAGTTAATTCGATTTCCTCGCCTTATTACCTTAGTTACAAATGCACAGCTATATCACTATCTACCTACAGAGGATGCTATTCAATCACAAAGCACACACAATAGCTTAGTTAAGACAAGTCGACTTGCCTCTTGCACAACACTGCATACAATTAATGCGCTAGACAAGTCAGAAAACTATAACTGGTTGCTTTTAGAAAACTATAGGATACTGTACCGTATGCTTTGTTCTGCATGTACATTACCTTTGATTATGTTAAAGTAAATTCGTAAAGTATCAACTATGAAAAATGACGACATCATGAATCAATATCATTGCACTCGAGACATTCCTGCGCGGCTCCGTCCCCTTTTGCAGTAACCAACAAAGAGTTCTCATGCTGAGGGTACCAGTGGCAGCTTGACAGATGGTCCGCCTGCATCCTTCTCTAACGGTCATCCAGATACTCGGCCCAATCCCCCCCCCCCCCCCCCCCCCCCACTCATGAAGACGAAACAGTCTCTCCTGGCAGATGCTGGTCCTTTATTTGTGTTGGTGCATCCTCCACTCAGACAACCTTCACCACCTCAGTCTTGTCATAAATATCTAGTAAAGTATATATTGAAGCATACACATACAAATCTATGTGTTGCACACCACATGACTTTTATAAACCAAATATTGGCACCTTGCCGTCTTGACAGACGATAGTTTGTGCTCTAAAAAGGCATAATAACTTTTAACTATGGCGGTAGCGAGTGTGACTGATAAGGCCAATTTGCGCTGTAAATGTCCGTTCACAGTGGGTGCATGTGAACACGTGGTCATTTCCACCATCATGCACCATCTTACGTCTCAAACGCTTGGTGTGTGACTTTTCTGCAATAATTTTCTCCTTTGACTTTATTCCATTTCTGATATTTGCCCTCCATGCAACACGTTCAGCGGCGACTTGCTCCCAATGTGCATTATCAATGCCTGTATCAATCATGTCCCGCTTACACACATCTTTGTATCGTAGTAGAGGCCGACCCTGAGATCTCTTACCCATCTGTAATTCACCAAAAAAGATATCCTTTGGTATTCTACCATCATCCATCCTCCTAAGATGTCCTATCCATCTAAGTCTACGAAGACTGAGCATGGAATAAACTGTCACACAACCTGATCTTTCCAATACTTCAGTATTTGTGATTTTGTCTTGCCACTTAATACCAAGAATTCTTCGCAGACACCGCATATGAAAGCTGTTTAAATTGTTCTCTTGGTGTGAGTAAGTTGTCCAGGTTTCACTGCCATAGAGAAGAGTACTAAGGACACAGGCTTGATAGACAAGGACTTTTGTTTTGGCAGTAAGCTTCCTGTTCTCCCAGACTCTTTTTCTGAACCTGTTCATTGTTGTTGCTGCCTTACCAATCCGGATGTTGATTTCCTGATCTAGGGATAATTTGCTATTTACCACTGATCCTAGATATGTAAAATGGTCTACTATCTCTAGTTCGGCGTCGTCAATAAAGATTGATGGTACCCCATGTGCACCTTGTGACATAATCTGTGTCTTCTTTTTGCTAATTGTTAAACCAAATTCAGAACAAGCATTGGAGAATGCAGATAGTAGACATTGCAATTCTTCCTCAGAGTGGGTCGTAACTGCAGCATCATCTGCAAAAAGCAACTCTCTGATCAGTACCCTCCTAATTTTGGTCTTAGCCTTCAATCTCTGAGCATTGTAGAGGCCGCCATCTGAGCGTGAGTGAATGTATATACCACCATCCTGATCACGAAATGCATATTTCAGTAGAAGTGAAAAGTATATTCCAAAGAGGGTGGGAGCTAGTACACAACCTTGCTTAACTCCACTCTTGATTTCAAATTCTTCAGAAGTTGCACCATCAAACTTGATTATACCCTTCATGCCTGTGTGGAACGATTCCACAATGGACAGAAGAGTTGGTGGGCAGCCAATCTTCTTTAGTGCCTTGAACAGACCCTCACGACTGACCAAATCAAATGCCTTTGTGAGGTCGATGAAGGCAATAAACAGTGGTTGATTCTGTTCACGGCATTTTTCTTGCATTTGTCGCAATGAGAATATCATATCAGTGGTAGACCGGTTCTGTCGAAAGCCACACTGTGATTCGGGGTAGACTTGATCTCCTAGGACTTGAAGTCTGCGCAGAACAATCCTGGCAAATACTTTCCCAACAATACACAGAAGTGAGATACCCCTATAGTTGTTACAGTCGCTCCGATCACCCTTGTTCTTGTACAGCGTTATGATGTTTGAATCTTTGAAATCCTGTGGGACTTGTCCTTCACGCCAGCATAGCTCTATTAGCTGATGGATCTGTAGAGTGAGTGTGTCTTGCCCACTCCTGATAACCTCTATTGGAATCCCATCCTTACCTGGAGCCTTGCCAGATGCAAGTTCATTTATAGCACACTTAACTTCTGTTATGGTGGGAAGTGTGTCCAGGTGGTCAAGAGTTGGCAGGGCCTCTATGGCGTTGAGGGCATCATCCGCTAGTTTGGTCTCACTTGAGTAAAGCTCCAAATAGTGCTCTACCCATCTGTCCATCTGCTGTTTCTTATCAGTGATGACTTCTCCAGTCAAGGTTTTCAGCGGTGCACTTCTTTTGATCCCTGGACCACAGGCTTTCTTTATTCCTTCATACATGCTTCTTATGTCTCCCTTATCACTTGCGATTTGAATGGACTCACATAACTTGATCCAATAATCATTTGCACACTGCCTGGCAGCCTTTTGCACATCCTTCCTAGCTTGCCTTAGCTCACTCAGAGTGTTACGTGTTGGTCTTTCCTTGTTTCTTAAGAGAGCTTTCTTCTTCTTATCAATCAAGGGCTGCAGAGTCTCGCTGTTGGCCGCAAACCAGTCCTGCCTCTTATGATCCACAGTGCCGTAAACCCCTACGGCAGTTTTATAAAGAGTTTCCTTAATTTGACCCCACTTTTCATTTACTGTACAATTTTCTGGTGTATCAGTGAAAGCGTCTTCAAGTTGCTGTTGAAACTGAAAGCACTTTTCAGGATCATGAGTGTTAATAATATTAATCCTGGGGCTAGATTTGTGTTTAGCTGTGTAGATTCTCTTTGGTCTCAGTCTAACTCTTGCAACAACCAAAGAATGATCTGTATCACAGTCAGCACTGTGGTAACTACGAGTCAATGATATATGGTTCAGATGTTGTCTCCGTGTGATGATGAAGTCCAGCTGGTGCCAATGGCCGGATCTTGGATGTTTCCATGTGACCTTATGCATCTCTTTTGTTTTAAAAAAAGAGTTTGTAATACATAGGTCATTACTGGTGCAATGCTCCAGCAGCCTTTGCCCATTTTCATTCATGCGACCGATGTTGTATTTTCCAAGGGACACTGGCCATGAACTCGAGTCCTTGCCCACACGAGCATTGAAGTCACCGAGCATATAAATGTAGTCAGATTTTGGAACTGCCTTGATCACGGAGTCTAACTCCTCATAGAACAAATCCTTCACATCATCAGAGGAATCGAGTGTCGGTGCATATGCAGTAATAATGGTGGCAAACCCACAAGAGGTTGCCAAGCGCAGGGATAATAGTCTTTCATTTCCTCCTGCTGGAATTTCAATCATTCCAAGTAGCGAATTCTTCACTGCAAAGCCCACACCGTGTTGCCTTTTTTCTGCCTGCCCTCTACCCTTCCAGAAAAAGGTGTAGTTGTTTTCCCTGAGTGACCCTTCCTCAGCGAGGCGAGTCTCCTGCAGGCCAGCAATATCAATGTTAAGACGATTGAGTTCGGCATCAATCACAGCCGTTTTTCTCACATCGTCAATATTGGTCAAGTCAGTGGAAAATCCTGGACACATGGTTCTCACGTTCCAGGTTGCAAGCCGTAGCTTGAGGTTTCTATTTTTATTTTTGTTTGTACCTGGTGCATTGGTTTTACAGCCTGCGATTCAGATTTTGTCCTAGCCCCAAGCACCCATTGAAGCAGGCAGGCTGTGGCGGATCAGCACCCAATTGGCTGGGGGCTGCCCAGCTTGAGGCGGGCGGTAGCTGATCAGTGACACCTATAGGTGTCTCCCACCGTCAGAGGCAACGCGTGGCGCCCCATGTCTACGCCAACTGACAAGGACTTATAACCCGTAACAGTTGCCTCTCGCTTTGATTCCGAGACCAGTTAAGACCAGGGATGGAGTTATTGCCTCTCCATAGCACAAAGCCTGGGCTAAAATATAGAGATCATGTGTTGCCCATGCAGCATGATCCCTCTCTCGGCCTGCCTAGTTCACTCCAGAGGAAAGGTAACACCCCTACATCTGGAACAAGACAAGCTGCAGAAGCTGCCGGATCAGCAAAGCAATGCTCTAACTGTCCGCCTGTCGGAGCTTCGATCCTAGACCAGTCGCCAACCAAGGCTTAGGGCCTGGTCTGCCCTGCCATGACAATTTTGTCTTTAGCTTGCATTTCCTCGCACCAGGGTAAGGCTTGTACCCTCCCAATTGCGCTCTTCCGCCCGAAGCCGTTGGCACAATGTGGGGTGTCGGGTTTGGTAAGCGCCGCCCAACGTTCGGCGCTAACAGAAACCAGGTAGTACCGTCTACTGTTATACGGTAGCTCAGTCATATCTGACTAAGACCTGACTTTATAAACCAAAATAGAATATATATATACGTAGGGTATTAGAGGATATCGCTAGGTATCCGAATCACGTGATCCAGCTCACTGAATGCCACGGTACGCCCAAGGAAGAATACACAGTTGAACAGAGACGAATTATCACCAGCCACGTAACGTTTATATCTTTTTAATGTAGTTGTATTAGTGTCTGTTTATTGTCTGTGTGCTCTAGCCGCAAAGTCCATTTTGTCACTATGTTTCTGATAAAGTAAAACTTACACATTCTACTCCTTGTTTTACACTGAATTTAGAGTATTTATGTTTACCTTCTGAACGGTAATATGAACTTTAGCAATTGTGTTTCTTTACGAAATCAGACCTGCAAAATAAAATCAAAAACTCGTCTCTGTATCTGCTGCTGATGTTATAATAGACCAGTAAATCCACCACACAGTTGAGAACTCGGCACTCAAAAACCAAACTATATAACAGCTCGTACAAGTTGTTGCGCTGTTTACTCACGTCTGTGTCTGGAATCAATGCTTTGAGAACAGAGATCACCAACACAGGAACATTGCAAATAAAATATTTGATAGCTATCAAAACTATAACTTTAGTAAGTTTGATCTCTTTGTTTGTCATTGTTTTATTACTCGTACAAGTTCTATCTTTAAGTGTTACTGACAAACATTCTTTCTTGATACGTTCGTCTGATTGCCTTAACATTCCAGTTCTCTCTCTGAACTTGGTTGACTGGGCGACTGCCCGAAGCGTAAACCAGGTACACACTGCGATAACTATCTGAGCTGACATGGGTAATGCCATACCATAGAAGGTAACACTGAACAGTTCAGCAAGTCTTATATTGTGAGACTTTACCACATCTAAGAGAGTCATATTTGACGTGGTCACATAGAACCGTTGCACTCCCTGAGTTACAAGCAATGGATTATAACAGACCAGACAAAGAAGGGTAATCACAAAGTTGATGGCGATACTACGTTTGGCAGTGAATATGTCTCTGACCTTAAAGGGAAACATAACACAAATGCATCTCTCCAGGGAGAGATACACGGTGACAATTGTAATCTGGGAGTATGTGAACACTCTAGTATATTGTAGAATGACTTGCTGAAGCGTTATGATTTCTACAATTTCTAACGACGCAAAACTTTCCATGACATGCCATATCTCAGATAAACACGACATAAAGCATGTGATAAAATTCCAGAAAGACAGTGAAATAAATGTGATATTTACGCTTTCTCCGATCCCTTGCCTACAGTAGACAATAATGTTCACAAAGTTTGTTGCCACTCCGACAGGAGACAATAGAAAATTCACTGTTGTGGAGACATATGTTACAAAGTACGAAAATATAGCTTCTGACACATCAGTGTATGCTGAAATGTTTGCGGTTGTCGGACTTGTGTCTGTGATTGTGACAACGGCGGTAATATTGCTCGTTCTGGTCACAGGTGGCATAACGTTGATGTTCTCGCAGCGACAGTGTTGGAAGTTGCAATGACCGAGTCTGTTATAAATAAATGCAATGTCATATAAATGAAATTAATGGCATGTCATTATATGATCTCAGAATTGTTTATATCAGATTGTAAAAAAATAATTGTTAGTAATATTTTATTTCGTTATAACACACACACACACACACACACACACACACACACACACACACACACACATACACACACACACACATACACACACACAAATACACTCACAAATACACACACACAAATACACACACACTCACACACACACGTGCCTCGTTGTTTGTGGCCGACTGGTCTCTGAGCTAATTGGGTTGCCTTATGCAGTAATGTATGCTGCTGGTTTTATAGTAACTGCCACTTATGTTGACGATGAACTGTATTTTTCGTCGCGGACTTAAGCGTTGGCGTTCTGGCAGCGGCCTTATGCATAGAATACATGTGCGGGCTGTTGGTTTGTCGAGACATCTGTCTGTTCCACTTTTCACATGGGATAGCGATTTGAATGAAGAGTAATTTGTGTGATATTCACTGGCACAGGAACGGAGCATAATATGGTGACACTTTTTCGTGAAGTTATAACTGCGAATATGTTTTTGTTTGTCCATCACGAATGATGATGACCATTCATCTCATCCAGTGGGGTTGAAAGTATGGAGCTGTGAGTTTTAAGATGGCTGATAAGGCCTATTTTGGCTCGAAATGTTCTTTGACAATGTGGGCAAAGAATGCTTGACGTTCCAGGAGCAAGATCTCCTGCAGTGGTTTTTCTGTCCAGCCTCTTCTTTGCAGCTCTTGCAGTCATGGTTGTTTCACAAGTGACTGCACCCTTGTGTAATGATATACGCCACGAAATTCAGTCTTTGACAGCAGTCTTCCAAGTGTCAAGATGAAATCCAAAAGCTTTCAGTGAGATTTTCAGAGTGTTTTAAATCGTTTCCTTTGGCCGCCTTGTGAGCGTTTACCACATCGCAGCTCGCCGCAAAAAAAAAAAAAACATCGTTTAAGGAGCCTGTGATCTGGCATGCGAATTAAGTGACCAGCCCAGGGCATCTGATTCTTCATTGGTAGAGTGTGAATACTGGGCATGGACGCTCTTTCTATAACTTCAGTGTCTGGGATCTTCTGTTGCAATTTAATCTTCAATGCCTTCGTAAGGCAGACTGTGTGGAGATGTTTATTTTTTCCTAGCTTGTCGTGGATGAACAGTCATGTTTCACGAGCATATAGCAGTGTGGATAATACAACTGCTTTATAGATTTTCAGCTGTGTTTCATTGTTATTATATATTATTTCGATATGGTCTTTTTATTTGCCATTTGATGATATTATACTTCCTAGGTACTTGAAACTCTTTCCTTGTTTCAAAGGATGTTCGTTTAGGTGAATCGTTGTTGCTTTTTCTTCTTTAGTTACAGTAATTGATTGATTGATTAATTTAGGAACCGCCATCACAGCATTCTGGGCATTCTCATAAGCGTCCCGTCCCCATCCCCAGCAGCCAGCGAATAGTTCCAACACTAATAGTACCAGTAGCAATCTGATTATATGTCCGTCTCGCCTTTCCTCTGAGCGTGGATCGTCGGCCAGATCCCGTCGTCACCCCTCGCTGTCGCATTCTTGCCAGACCATGGTGATCCATTTGCTCCTTCGAGGTGTACACGTGCTCCCACAAGGCCCCGGAGGAAATATCCAGACGATGCTTGTCACCCATGACTTCCGAAGCCAAGTAAGCCACTCTGCACGAAGCTTTGCCTGTCCTCACCCTACTCAGAATGCTTTCGGAGTCAGTTACAATCACGATGTGTGTGTGTGTGTATCGTATTATCCATCCGGCGGAAAGCTGCACTGACCGCCTCCACCTCCATTCTTAAGCTAGATGTTGTGGTATCATATGCCAGGCTCTCCTGCACCAAACGTCGATCATTAGCTCTTGCTATGAACTCCCAGGCACTTCTTCTGCCTCTCAACAACGAACCATATGTGTACATAATCACATCACCCGTGCGAGCATTATCCTGAATTAGTTGCGGGATTTCCACTTCCGTGGCCCCTGCTGGCCACGCCCTGCACTCCCGGCTCAATGTTATTACAACTCTGCACAAGTCTGACTGCACGGCTGGTACTCTGACCCACTCCTCTCCTCGCCTAATGTTCTCCAAGATGCACACCTGTCTGATCGTATCCTCCGCCTGAGCCATCCATGATTTCCCTCTTATCAGTCGCTGACCCTTAACTGCGTCCAGCGCTGCATGCAACGGGTGATCTGTGTCAGCAACTACTCTGCATCACCTTGAGCCTACTAGCAACAGTCGGCAAACCAAGGATGTAACGCATACACACTACTGGGGTGTCTCTGGTGCATCCCAGAATAACCCGCATAGCTTCGTTTTGTATGCGCTCTAATTTCACCAGCTGATTCTTTGAGACAGTGAGCAGTCCTAGTCTATAATCAATCACTGAGAGGATCAAGTGCTGGTATAGTGTGAAAAGAATTCTTTGCTCTGTGTCAATTGCAGCCATAGTTTTACGTGCGTTGAGTCCCTTTTGAGATTGTGTCACAACCGTCTCCACATGGTCCTTGAAGGACAGGCTCCTGTCAAATGTGATTCCCAGATACTTCAGTTTGTTCTCTCTGTTGACGCATCTACCATCTATCGTGAGGCTTTCCAGAGAGCACCACAAAACAGCTGCCGTTTCCGGGTGGATGACAGCACTCATTTAAGTGCAACAGTCAATCACTTTGTCTACTGTCGCCTGTAGCTCCTGGCTGTTTTCTCCCTATCTCTCCCCTGCCTATATGCAAGAATATCATCTGCGAATGTTAAATTCTTCAAACACCTGGTGCTTCTAGGTATACACGTTAAAGAGCAGCGGTGAGCCTGTGGCAGTCCCGGGGTTAAAATATGTGGCTCTGAGGTCCATGCACCAAGACGGAGGGCAACCCGACGAGAGTTCAGAACGGCCGCTATCCAGTCCACCAACCAGGGATTGACCCCCTTTCTCCATCAGTGCGGTCATTGAAATATTATATCGAATTCTATTGTACGCATCCTCGAGATCAAGCGCTGCCACCATCGTTTCCTGTCTACTCTGGAACCCCTCATAAACGTCAAAGGCAAAAGTGGCTGCATTTGACCAGGTATATTTTCCTGGCCTGTAAGTCCCCATGCCTCTTTGAAGAAGCCTCCCCCTTTCCAAAAACTCTTGCAGCATGACAGCGACTATCTTCTCTACAACCTTCCTAAATGTATTTTGAAGGGTAATGATCCTAAAGCCGCTAAGCTTTGAATGATCCTTGAGTGGTTTTGAGAGAGGGATGAGATAGCTGTGTACCCAATCCTGTGGTACTGATGCTGTCCTAATGCTCTGGTTAAAGCAGTCCGTCATCTCCTTCAGGTCTACATCGCTCAAAGCCTTCATGTGGCGATACCTGACCCCATCAGGCCCTGGTGCCGTGTCTTTTGCCTTTTTCAAAATATTTTTAACATCTTCAACCCGTATGATTTCTTCATAATGCATATTCTTTATGGTGCCAGATAACTCCTCTCTAAATGCATCCCTAGTGTTCTCATTATCACGATTGGTCTGCTCTAATAGTCTCTGGAGAAACCCTCCCCTTTCCCTTTGTCAGTTGTCACGCGCACACCATCATCTCTATAAATTGTTCCCACTGTCATAGGCCGCTCTTTTCTTTGTATTTGTCAGTGCAGTTTCCAGAATTTTCGCAGTGTTTTATTACCTCCAATCTCCTCCATGAAACATTCCCATTTAGCCTTTTTGGCCTCTGCAGCACATCGCTTGAAAACCTCCACCTTGTCTTTCTTGACATTTTCCGCTGTGTCCGTTTCCTCTCGTGAGCATCGAGGTGTTTGTCGCACTTTATTTAGCTGCTTCACTGCAGCTCTCTTTGCTTCCAAAGCGTGATCTACTTCTAGGGTCCACCATGGGGGCTGCAAAAAGAGGGTTTTAACAGGCCTGTTACATGCCTCCTGTCTGAGGCGTCCAAGAAGGCTGTCTGTCCACTCATACCGGAAGGTCTTGCTGTCTCCCAGCTTTAACTGTCCTGGATTTAGAGATCAGGACTGCGCATGGCATGTGATCACTCAATGGTCATTCAAAACAGTCCACTTTACATCAATGAATGATGACTGGGAGACAAGTGCCATGTTAATAGCTTAATAGCTGTGTCTGCATCGCTAGGCCTCATTGCCATTCTAGTTGGCCTACCATCATTTATGCAGACAACATCGGAGTCCACCATGGCATCCGCAAGGGCAATTCCCTGTCGGTTTTCTCCACTACTGTCCCAATCTCTGTTCCTCGCATTGAAGTCTCCACATATGAGTAGCCTATCTCCCGGTAATTGCTCAAATTCCTTAAGCCAGTCCCAGTGTTCCTTTCTGACAAAACAGTCCACTGTGGCATATACACTTATGATGTTCCAACTTAAGCCACCAATCTCCATTTTATACCCTGGACCTCTCTGCGATTCCACTGGCTCAAGTCAAGTACCACATGCTTCACTCCTTCCTTCACCAGCAGATCTTGCCCATGTCTCTTCTGCCCAGTAGGGTTAATGTAAGTGGCGTACCCAGGGCAATAGTATTTGTCTGTATTTAGCTCCTGGAGCATGAGGACATCAAAATTATATATTAGCTGCTCCAATACAGGACCTCTCTGCCTGGCACTAGGACAATTCCAGTATCCCACTCTTACATGGTTGAGACCTAGTCTCTCCACTTTTCGTCTTGTTCTCCTGGCACCTGCCCTCCTATTTCTATGCCTTCTTATCACATCATTTCCTCGTCTTCTTCTCCTCACTCTCTCTTTGCTATCCTCTGAAGAATGTGCCAAGCGCAGAGCACACGTTCCGTAGCTCCGGCGACGATTCCGGTATTTAATTGATTTCATAAGCAAAGTTTGGATATTGCAGGAAATAATCGGTCCCCCTAGTAGAGCCTGCCTGCTAGGGACGGGACAGTGGATGTCCCCCAGGAGTCCATACGCCTGACGCCACCCCGCCCACATACCAGACGTTCCACGTTCACGCCCAGCTCACCCGTGACCATTCAGTCCTCGGCACATTGATCCACCTTAAACTTGGGGGTTTATAATCGGAGTTTTCCATCTCCTAGATTGGCTGCTGTAATAGCAAACGAGCCCAAGCCACCCGGGGGCAAGAGGTTCCAGCGCCTTATTTATGGCAAACACAGTAGATACATATGTACGGGAAACAAAACCAATGTCATACAATATCCATCAAATAGTACTTACTACATAGTTAAAATTACTACACAATATCAAAAGGTACAGTAATCAACCTCGTTTTACTTGTGCTAATATTCATGTTATGTTCCCTACATATCATTTAATTTAGATTATTCATGTGGTCTTGTAATTCATATTCTGATTTTGCTATTAGTGCTTGGTCGTTGCCATGAGATGGAATGCGCGAAACACGGCAGGTGTATCAGTCGTCACTGGAGAGAGGTGTTGACACACAGTTTAGAAAGACAAGCGAACGCAGCTAACATTAGTGGGCGGTGCTAATGCGTCACGTGACGGCGCCCAGGCAAGAAGCCGGAAGAGGTAACGCTGAAGTCAGTCTGAGCTGAGGCGTGAGTCAAAGATGGTCAAGTTTGAGAAAGTTCTGCGCTTGAAAGCGTTTACGTTGGTCGCAGTTATTGAAGGCCACAGACAACAATGTAGAAGTGTTCTGTGATTCAGACAACTAGGAGGGAAGAAGCAGTACACTGAAGTAACAGACTGCCAATGGCCCAGGTACAGGTTGATCGGTTGTGGCGAGAGAGCTGACCTCGTTTTCTGAACACTGTGAATGGCGGCGAGGGAAACACGCCGTGACTCGGTTGGGCACTTGTGTACTGTAAGTAGAGACTATTCTTAACAGTAGCAGTTACTTGTAGATTCTAGAGTGTGCAACAACACAAGAAATAAACACCGATTAGCGGTATTATGGGCACACTGATTGCTAGACAGTTGGTGGGATGGTCATGCCCAGAACACTGGAAGGCGAGATGATGGTGGGGTATGATGGCGACCACGGTAAGGACTGTGATGTAATAAAGTGTTCATGTACTCTGAGGACGCGTTATGGACTTGTGTTGTGTGCACGAAAGATTCGTACAGAGAGCAAGCGAGCCTGTTGTGATATTTCTAAAATCTTCTAAACCCTAGACACAAAACAAGATGTCGGACATGATGAGTGAGTTCCGGCTCTTGGCACTTGGGGGTATTACGTCCGTTTGAGTGAACCCAGATACGATCAAGGGAGAATGTTTCATCAGTGCAGTGTTTAATAGAGGACAGTTCGAAAGAAACGAGGAAGATAATGATCTGCAAGTAATAAAGAAATAGAAAGTGAACACCAAGTGTGGAGGACAAAGAGCGACATTGTTCAAGGTCAACAAAATGGCGACCATCGACGACAACAAAGTAATCTCACGTCTCAGCCTAACATCAAGTTAGATGAACTGTGTATCGTATTACGTCTGTGTGCAGTGGCAAAGTACATATCACAGAACTTTAATTCCATATTTCAACTATTGAGTCAAGGAAACAGATGATGGCACTCAGCCACATAAATCATCATTCTAGAGCCGTGTTCATGTGCTTCACGCACTATAGTGCTCCAAAGAACTAATCTCAGTGTTAGATTAAAGAATATTTTTCAGATCCAAGTTTCCAGTACCATGAGTAGTATGGTATGCACTATCAACACCACTTTTTGAGGATCACCATTTTTCAAGACCAAACTCCTACTGATTCCTGATCAGCCCGGAATGCAGTGAAGCTGATCCATACCATCTTTTGAAGAATCCTGAAGTGGAGCCAAGCATCTGGACCAAGCCACCAAGGACACCGGAGCTGAATTTATACAGGTTAAGCTATTTTCACTTGATTTGTATATGTGTCCTGCTTAGTATTCCAGAGTCAACAGGCACCCTTCCATCAATATGTTTGCTCACCCTCATCATTAGTGGTAGGTTGGAGGGCTACTTTTGTGGTTATTGCATCATCACCCAAAAGTACGTTCCGTTCGGTTGGCATTCGAAATTGACTTAGAATTCAAGTAAATTTTCGACTGCTAGCGAGAACTTTGTCTTGTTTTGTAACCTAGTCCATTATTTGTTGTTCTTTAACGTCATTAATGTATCTATTATTTGTGATTATTTTGTCCACAGGTGTCATGTCATTTAGCTAAAACTTCTGATAGGTGTTATTGTTGTCCAGTATTGTTAGTATTCTTGTTGAACAGTATTACACCAAGTTCATCACAGTCAGCTTCGCCAGAACGTGATCAACAGCGACACTGACTGAAAGAGATTCTTGCTATTAAGATTCTTTACCATTGGCATCACATATACTATTATCTGAAGACACTGATACTGATAGGGTCTGCAATTATTGTACATTGTTTCAGCTATAGGTTATTGACACATATATAGTAGACAGGTACTAAACCACACCATGTCTACATTAGCAGGCTTTATTGCACTTGGGAGAAATGTGGCTATAAAGGCCCAGAACTTATGACATGGGCAGAAAAAAAAGTCTCAGAATTTCAGGCACAACAGATAGAAGACAGAGCCGCAGCTAGAGAGGCTAGAGAAGCACAAGATAAAGCAGCTAGAGAACCTAGATAGCTTAGACAGGCACAAGAAAAACAAAGAGATAAAGAAATAGCTTTAGAAAGACAAAAGTTAGATCTTGAAGCAAAAAGACTACAGTTTGAAATAGATAAGCGGAATTTTGAAAAAGGTAAAATAACAGTACCAATAGCTCAAAGAAACAACAAAAAACCTGGTAAATGTTATCTTTGCCATAGTTTTGGACATGAAGTCAAGAGCTGTAGACTGAAACAAATGATGAAAGAAGCTAAAAGAACACATGTCAAACCTAGTAGAAATGACCAAACCACAAGTAAACTGTCTATAGCTACAAGCAAAAATAATAGACAACTGATTGATAAACCTGTATATAGTGATAGAGTACCTACACAACAGACAAATACGAACATGTGCAGCGGAACTCTAACGGTCCATAAAGTTTGGGTCAACGGCATACCCACCACATGCATAAGAAACACTGGAACATCGATGGTGGGAGTAAACCAAAGGTTTGTTAGAAGAAAAGACTACACAGGTAATACAGTAACTTGTCGAACATTCGGTGGAACACTCGAAAAGTATGACACAGCATGGATCGAAATCGACAGCCCATACTATACTGGCAGAATACAAGCAGCAATGCTACCAAACCCGTACGCGGGACTAATGCTAGGTAACATACCTGGAATAAAAGAGTGTACCCAAGAAGAAATCCAAGCATGGGAATTAAAAGACAATGTAGCAAATAGCCAAAAAAGAACAATGCATAAGAAAGATAAAGAACAAGATAAAGTAGTCATACTGCAGAATAACCAGAGTGACACTAAACAGGTAGCAAACAAGCAGAACTATAACTTAGCAAAACAGCAAAGAGACGATGAAACGTTACAAACATATTTTCAGCAAATAAACCAACCATCTAAAAAAGCAAAACGGGGTAGATGGAAATTTAAAGTAGAAGACAATATCCTCATGAGAATATACAAGAAATATCCAACGTGTATTTCACAAATAGTGCTACCAGTGCAACACCGCAGCGAGGCACTCCACTTCGCGCACCACATGTCAGTTACAGACCATAGGGGAATAGCCAAGACTAGACAGACATTATTATCTCTACACTATTGGCCAGGTGTTGAGAAAGACATCAGAAACTATATCCGATCATGTAATCTGTGCCAACATAGACATGTACAAATCCCAGCCACTCAAATAGAGAAAGACAACAAACAAGTAGTACAAAACACTTGTGATAAACACTGTCAAGATAACGAGAAGTCAGAAACTCACCTCATAGAACAAGGTACTGATAAAGAGATAGATAAACCACTGACACATGAACAGCCAACATTCACACCAACACCATTTACGCAAGAAATTATTACATGGAAAGCACTATCATTCAGACCGAATTTAACGGAGAGAGATAAAACCAAGCTAGCATGGCTCATTAAACATTACAAATCAACCATTCCATCATTTACTGAAAGTACATCAAAAATTAAACAATTGTTAACACCATATTTGGATGATCAAACTAAAATTAAGATTTCTAGATGTGCAGACTATAGTCTCAGTAAACCCACAGGTTATGCTGAAAATCAATGGGAAAGATTGGTTGATACATCTGCGGATGAAAAGTACTATCACAAAAAGTATAGATAACATCTCATATTTCAAAGTGAAACACTGTGCTCTTGTGATATGTAGATAGAAGATATATAGATATTTTAGAATAGAGATAGTTTAGTGTAGATATAATTTTTTTTAAACAGAATGAATGCTTAGTATGATAGTATTGGTTGAATGAACATACTGTGATAAAAACATCAAATGTCAGAATAATAACATTAACTACAGCTCTCATATAGAGGAGCTAAAGTGATATGAGATACTGTCCAAATGAGGCCATCATGATAGCATATTATAATCAGATGTCAAATGCAGTTGAGGTGACACTTCTACTTCATGCTGATGTTGATATCTATAAAATGTCATGCAAACATGTAAACCATTGATGTAAATACCAAAGGAAAACATTGCAAATGTACATCACATCACCTGTAAATCATCTCATAGCCAGGGTTCGTGCTGAATCAATTGAATTACACTCTGAATTGCTAATCGGGACACTGGCATGTCAATTGAAACAGCTTAAAATTAGTTACTACTATCACGTGTATTAATACTTATTGTATATACAGATGTACATAGATACGTACATCCCACTATGTTATTATTCTCAGACAGTATTACGGCATCTGAAGCTGAATGATTAGGGCATCTGAAGCTGAATGGAGAGGAAGAATGCAACTACAGATAAAAGTCCTACACCACTTGAGCATAAGATGAGCACCATGCAAGTCCATACAACACCAGACTAGGTACAACCCACTGTTGAAGGGATACAAGGTTGATCAACAGCTCACAAGTATCCACCAAAGATTCTAGGTTCAACACATTAATTTAAGGCTAGAAATTGGATCATTTTCATCATCAAATTTATTTTGGGAAACTATTATTTCCTTTGATGGTGTTATTATCATTCTATCATTTCATCCGTCATCATTATGATAATTGATGAATAGTTACATACACTGTTATAGATGTCCACAGATTTGAAGTTGTGTAGTTCTACTTGAAGTTATGATCTGATGAGAAGATCCACTACATATGGTACGAGAGACATATATGAGTCTGCTACTTGTCTCTACAGCACAATAACCATATGTTGCAAACAGAGTAACTACAAGCCCAATAGTATGACACATGTGGGTACATTTGAAACATAATGTGCAAACTGAGGCAAATGGTAAAGCAGAGAATGTTCATAAGTCCACAGAACTTAGGAAACAACAACAAGTGCAAATGTACAGTTGAGAGAAACCAAATAAGTACACATTTGCACAAAGTTCTAAACCAGAATATTGCAAATGAAAACAAACACGTTGTATATAGATGTTGTATTACTTTATTACTTCAATGTACAGGGACGATAAATTGTAGAATATGTATGCATAGGATGGAATATATTTTCATTCATTTACTATGATACAATGTGTATACATGACATGGATATAGTATTAGTATGTATGGGTTTTACAGAACACGTATGCATTGTATGGATATAGTGATACATTGAGGTAACCGATTTCATTGGCAAATGCATAGTTGAAAATGGCAAATGGTATAAGTTGCATATAGAAGTGGTATAGAACAAACAGAAAACCAGCATCGCCATAACATCCATGGGCAATGATAGCTACCAGACAAAGAGAGATCAGGTAAACATACCCCAAAATTGAAATACCTATTAAAAGTACTGAAGAGAGACACTACAAGCATCAAAGCAGCACCAAGGTCAAACATAACTCATTAACGTCAAAGTCAAAGCAAGAGCAATCCATTGATACAAGAAGGGACAGTGAAAGCCATAGTCCATAATCACACACATATACCTTACTCAGAGCCTGGGCTTGGATTGAGTAGGATGCTCATGTATAGTACATGACTGAGGAGCTGCTAGGGATGTTTGATGAAACATTGGATCCTACGTCAGACTAGATCACATAACCTCTGAACTTGAAAAGGAGGCTGTGACTACACGGAAGTCTAGGTGTAGACGGGTTGCCGTGTCCGCATAATATATATATTTTTTTTTGTTTCTGTGATGTTGTTTATTGATGAAAACTTGTCACGAGTCTAAATGTATCATAGAAGAGACAAGCTCATATGTAATGACAACAGACGTACAGATATGTGCGAATATTGAGAGAGACCAAAGCGTGCGACCATGAGTCCACTAAAACAAACGGTAGTGTGAACTTATCCAACTCATGTCAAGAAGTATAAGACTGAGGAAAGGTAGTAAAAATGTTTACAACATTTAAAAAAAAAGGGGGGGGGCATATTGCCATGAGCTGGATTGCGCGAACACGACAGGTGTGTCAGTCGTGACTGGAGAGATGTGTTGACACACAGTTTAGAAAGACAAGCGAACGCGGCTAACATTAGTGGGCGGAGCTAATGCGTCACGTGACGGCGCCCAGGCAAGAAGCCGGAAGAGGTAACGCTGAAGTCAGTCTGAGCTGAGGCGTGAGTCTAAGATGGTCAAGTTTGAGAAAGTTCTGCGCTTGAAAGCGTTTACGCTGGTCGCAGTTATTGAAGTCACAGACAACAATGAAGAAGTATTCGTGATTCAGACAACTAGGAGGGAAGGAACAATACACTGAAGTAACAGACGGCCAATGGCCCGGTACAGGTTGATCGGTTGTGACGAGAGAGCTGACTTCGTTTTCTGAACACTGTGAATGGCGGCGAGGGAAACACGCCGTGACTCATTGGGCACTTGTGTACTGTAAGTAGAGACTATTCTTAACAGTATCCGTTATATGTAGATTCTAGAGTGTACAACACAAGAAATAAACACCGATTAGCGGTATTATGGGCACACTGTTGCTAGCCAGTTGGTGGGATAATCATGACCAGAACACTGGAAGGCGAGATGCTGGTGGGGCATGATGGCGACCACGGTAAGGACTGGGATGTAATAAAGTGTACATATACTCTAAGGACGCGTTATGAACTTGTGTTGTGTGCATGAAAGAGTCGTACAGAGACTAAGCGAACCTGTTGTGATAATTCTAAAAGCTTCTAAACCCTAGACACACAACCAAGAGGTCGGACATGATGACTGAGTTCCGGCTCTTGGCAGTCGTCCGCAAAACAGGAGTTCTCTAATGGTTAGATTTGCAGATGGTTCTTCTTCCGTGTCGGTGTTCTTGCGGTCTCTATTTGGCTGGTTTCTTTATATATGTTGTCTCTATATGTTATGACCAAGAGAGGGGACAGGACACAACCTTGTTGTACTCCAGATAATATGGTTGATTGATTGATTGATTGATTTAGGGACCGACATCGCAGCATTCGGGGCATTCCCATAAGCGCTCCTTTTCCATCCTCAGCAGCCAGCGAAGAGTACCAATACCAATAGTTCCAGTGGGGAGTGGCACCTTGCAGTCTTGACAGACCAAAGTATGTGAGTTGTAATGTAGCCAAAATTCCATCACAATGCCTGGGCAGAGCTTCAGAGAAACATGTGGTGCCCAAACGACATGTTCCCTCTCTCGGCCTAGTCCTGTGTATTCCAGAGGAATGGGTAACCAATACGTCTGGCACAAGGTAGGCTGCAGTCGCTGGCGGCTCAACGTCAACCCTCCGAGGTCCTCGCCTCCACGAGTAGGTGGCGAGTGGTGGCCAGATCCTGAAACCCAAGGGACCCGACTTAGAGGCGTTCAGCCAAGTCCCAGAGGTGAGGGCCTCGTACGCTCCTGTACCGTAGGGCGCGCACAACTGTCAGTCGCAAGTGTCCGGACCTTTGCAAAGCGTGTACTACCGTCAGACTCCCCGCCTGACTTGTGCGGATCCCGAGACCACAGGGAATAGGCCCGCCGGAGACATCCCAGGAGATATTGCTCGTCTGTTGCGAGCAAATCTCCCGTCCTTCCAGCCGAGACTAAATAAGTGAAGAAACGATAATAGTAGTGGTATTTCAAATTGCGCTTGCGCTCCCACCTATGCTACACCCTTCATGTGTCTCACAAAGTCGGACTAGAGTTAAGCTCAATAGTTCCAGTAGCAATCTAATTATATGTTCGTCTCGCCTTTCCTCTTGAGCGTCGAACGTCGGCCAGATCTCCTCGTCACTCCTCGCTGCCTCATTCTTGTCAGACTATGGTGATCCATTTGCTCCTCCGAGGTGTACACGTGACCCACAAGGCCGCAACCACGTCTGCCTTGCCATGCATCAATATTCCACCATGTTTTGCTGAGCCAGCCAATCTGTCCGCCTGTTCATTCCCCAGGACACCGGCATGCCACGGAGAAAAGATCCAGGTTATGCTTGCTACCAGTGACCTCCGAAGCGAAGCAAGCCACTCTGCACGAAGCCTGCCTGTCCTCACCCTCCTCAGCATATTTTCTGTGTCAGTTAAAATGAACGATGTGTGTATGTATCGTGTTCTCCATCCAACAGAAAGCTGCCCTGACCGCCATCACCTCCATTCTTAAGCTAGACGTTGTGGTATCGTACGCCAGGTTCTCCTGCACCAAACGTCGACCATCATCTTTAGCTAAGAATCCCCGGGCACTTCTCCTGCCTCTCAACAACGAACCATCGGTGTAAATAATCACATCACCCGGGCGAGCATTCTCCTGAATTAGTTGCTGTTTTTCCACTTCCGTGGTACCTGCTAGCCACTCTCTGCACTCCCGGCTCAATGTGATTATAACTCTGCACAAGTCTGACTACTCCGCTGGAACTCTGACCCACTCCTCTCCTCGATTAATGCTCTCTAAGATGCACAGCTGTCTGATCGTATCCTCCGCCTGAGCCATCCATGATTTCCCTCTTATCAGTCTCTGACCCTTAACTGCGTCCAGCGCCTAATGCAACCCGTGATCTGTGTCTGCAGCTACTCTGAGGTATCCTTTCGCCTGAATCACCTTGAGCCTACCAGCAAAAGTCGGCAAACCAAGGATGTAACACATACACACTACTGGGGTGTCTCTGGTTCATCCCAGAATGGCTCGCATAGCTTTGTTCTGTATGAGCTCTAATTTCACCAGCTGACCAGTCCTAGTCCATAATCAATCACTGAGAGGATCAAGTGCTGGTATAGTGTGAAGAGCATTCTCTTCTCTATGTCCATTTCAGCCATAGTTTTAAGTGCATTGAGTCGCTTTTAAGATCTTGTCACAATCGTCTCCACATGGTCCTTGAAGGGCAGACTCCTGTCAAATGTGATTCCCAGATACTTCAGTATGTTCTCTCCAGATCTTTTGGTGAAGGGTTCTAAGTGTCCTCCAGTTGTTCTCACTATGCATTCAATGTTGTTGTTAGATTTGTACTCATATATTGTTTAAGGATTTCCCACAGCTTATTTCTATCTACTCTATCAAACGCCTTTTCACGGTCGACAAAGGCTACGTAGAGTGTTTCATTGAATCAGATTGATTTTTCTATAATTTGTCTAAGAGCAAAAATGACATCTGTGCATCCTTTGTTTTTCCTAAATCCAAGTTGTGTTTCGCTTAGCTGGGGTTCTACAGTAGTTCGTAATCTTTTCTCAAGAATTTTGCAAAATATTTTCACAGTATGACTCAACAGTGAAATGACGGACATTGCCTGCGTCGTACACAGACAAGAGACGCTCGGGCATATAGGAACGCAAAGAACCAATGTATGTAGAGACACATGATCGCCTGCGCCGCTTGGCAAGGCACATCTAGGTGTATGCTAGGTAGTAGATTCTGGAATAAACTGCGCTACCATTCATTTGATCGAACATTTAGAGAGATTTTTTGACTGGCAGGATGAGTCTGATACAATTAGATTCCTTGATATATTTACACGAACCATGTGACTAATTAACCAAAATTATCTCCTCCTCCTCTTCCTTCTCCTTTTAATCTTCATCACCACCATCGTTATCATAATCATGAAGCGCCATCTCCGCATTGAAAGTTTGCTGTATTGAATCCCCAACAACCTCTGACCGGCGTCTTCACGGCGCATTCTTAGTCTTCTTCCAGTCATCTCCTGAAGTTCTCCATCCGCCTGTAATGAAGCCATCTTCCTCTCCTCGAATCCGTCCATTAAATCCTTTACTGTATGTCTTTATATATGTCTGACATGTCTTAATTGATTTAGAGCCCAACAAAAGGTAAGTGTAGACCAAACATGGTAGATAATCACGATGAGTAAGTATTAAACAGTAAATTTCAGTTCATTGAGGACTGAAATTGCGGACTATAATACAAACAACACAAATAACACGATGATTCTAGTATGACGAAACATCGTCCTTCTATCCAAATGAGAGATTACATTTGGTGATATATAATTATTCGGAACATGGCAAGATTGACTTCATTCAGCCATGCTCTGTCCATTCCCAGTCTTTTAAAACATTGTGTATAATGTGATAATTATAAGTGTTTATCTCCGAGCACTATGACGCAGCTGTGTTTTCGTCTTTATAGTCAGTCCATAATTGCTATAAACGACATGGGTTTGAATAGAATTATCAAGCGAACTGTGTTACTATGTAGTCTCAAACGAAAATCTACTTACCTGCTGAATAATCTTATTATAACATACATACTAGTAGGTATTTTAACTAGAAATATTTAACCGAAAATAATGACAGATAATAAAGTTTATCTTATAGCCTTTTTGTACATATAGATATATAAGCACTTCCTCAAATGACTATTGAAATTACAAGGAATCAAAGAATAAATTTACAGGCGTGAAAATTACTGTCTGTTAACAATGCAAAGCTAACTACCTGTTAAACAAAAGTTCCAAAAGTTCAGTAATATTCTCATGAAAGTATAATTATAAAGAAAGGTTAAATTTGTTTAAAGAACTAAGCTATCGTTACTATAGTTAGAGAATTACCATTTCTTGAGACACTGTATGTCAATGCAACTAATAAGTGAAGAAGTTATTACGCTTAAAGCTAAATAAGAAAATGTGAAATCACATATCCAATTAAGTTAACTTACAGAGGTTATTCAGAACCCACTGAAACACGCGTAATGCAATTATCTTGACAGAAACCAACTTTAAACAGACTAAGTTTCTGTAGAACACGAAAGCTACTTTGAATTATTGTGTTCCGCATTCTGGGATTCTGAAATAAGAAGCATACCATTTTAGTGTTTTATATTTTTTTTTCTTCAACATTTCCGTTCTTCTCATTCTGTTCTCATTCCTTAATGTAGACATTGTGGTGTCTCTTTCTTGATTTGATTACAAATTTGTTGTGGTTTCTTGTGTTTGTTTGCTATGAAGACTTGTCGCCGCAACGTCCTATTTTTCGTAATTGTGTTTTGTCAAGCTGCAATATACTTCGTGTTTTTGTTCTATTGTTTACATTTCCACAGGTTTATCGCATTTAACTATTTATGTTCATAACTTAACTGTGAATTCTGACTATACTTTGATAGGCGGCTGTCGATGAATCTCTGAAACATCTCACACTGATAATACTGAAGCACTAGTGCTGTTCAATCTGGGGCCAAGCACCAGTATTTACTGTTCTCTTTTAAGTATGAAACATAAGGTATTTCTGTAGAAATCTGTCCCAAGGACAGACGCCAATTGAAACTATACAGTGTGTATGTCGAAGTCATTTCCTATGATGTCTACTGACCGATGTAGTTACGAACATTGAAAGCGCAAGTAATGTGAACGCAGGAATATTGCCAGCCTCGTCCACTCCAGTGATGTCTGACTCAAGATCACGACAGAAAACTCGCCGATGAATCCCTTGTGTTCCAGGAAGAATATATCCGTTGGAGGTCAGCCTCGCTAAGAGGTTAACGCGGTTTAACGTTCTTTCCTCTCCCCCAGCTTACAGGGAACGTGCATTACATTACAAGCACCTGTAGTTGGAGTATGCTCGCCTAATGGCGAGGGACGCTTGTAATAGGGAAATCTAATCCACGCGCAAAATTCAGCATAGTGCTACAAATAGTAGAGTGTATGGACTATGCTCGAGTTCAAATCGAGCTAGTGCACAATAAAATATTGTCTTCCCGTTCTGAAACCAATGGTAGACTAAGTTAAGTTCTTTGCATATCCTTTACAGGACATTGCATTCAACACCAGCATATTTTGCTGTTGTGATATCTTGGCAAGTTACCGTTTAGTAGTTTAAAATCCGGCAAAAGACATACGGAAATGACAACTCCATTTCTGACCTGACTTTATCTTCAAGTCCAGCTACCCACACAACACACCACCGCTAGAATGCCAACAGACGGCTCAGTGGCGAAGGGGTTAATAATGCAATTCACAATCCGACATACAGCGATCGAAACACAGCTGCGAGCGATTTGAAAGCAGACGACCTCCTTGTGCAGCGTTTTTATACAATGATATGAGCGACGGTCGTTGTGACGTATTTGTCATCAACATTTTCCTGGAAATGGAGAAACAGGACGCTCCTTATAAGAAACGTCTGTACATCTCCAGTGAGCCTGATCATTGGTTGGCTCAAATCCTGGGCAAGCTTGCTAGAAGGCGGCCAGAACTTAGTTCTCACTTGCCCCGAAATTATCGTAGTGACTGTAACAAGCTACGTGGAGGGTCCCAAATAGCCCGGTCACAATGTTTCATTAATCTTCTATAGCCCTGGCTGGGATAGGTCTTTACTTGCCAACCCTCCTCCGTTTTCCCTGGACTCACTGTCACGCTTCCTTTCGACCTAGGGACCTATTTCCTGCAGTGTTCTTCTGGCTGACGCATAAATAACATGGCAGTCGTCAGAACAACTTGGAAGTAATTTTATTAACCTAATCAAGAACAGCACAGGAACACATAAAGGCAGTTAAACAGATAGTTTTACACAGACACTACACTGGTAAAGTTCCGACACCGAGCCTCAAGTCGCCACAGTCACAGATCCAGCTTCAGATACTGTCTGATCTGTCCACACACTTCTCACCAAAGATGTCTGAATCTCCTTCCTTCTCCAGCAACTGGTTGTAGGTTCAACAGGCTTTTGTAGAATCCAAGCGACTGGTGTGTTGAGGACTTCTGTTCATTGCCATCTGAATTAATTCGGCACCAGGTCTTCACTGACCTAGGAAAGGCTTTAGGGTTGCAGATAAGGTGAGGTGTTCGTGGAGGGATAATGGATGGGTGCCTTTTAATGTCTGGTATAAAATGGGTATGCCAGAAAATCACTCCTAGGCTCCCTCCAGACAACAACTGCTCTCAGGCGTATGTTGTTGAAAAGACCGGCAATGCACCAGTTATGCAAAATGTCCTTGCCTCAAGACCTGCACCTTGCCTCTGTCTCAGAGATAAGCACACCAAACCTTGAGTTGGCCTCGTCGGACATATTGGCGTTAGCCTAGAAGCACCAGTGATACTGTCCCTTAGAAGACATAGTCACTTCCCATAGAAGAAGACCCTGGAGATGACAAACAAAACCTGAGCGACTGGGCTGACTCATGTATCACACAAATACACTATATTTAATACCTGAATGACTGGGCCTGACCTGTCAGGTAGCCCCTGGATTGGCCACGTCCGGGCTTGAGGAGACCTCCAGCTGGACGAAGTCCTGTTGTCTTTTTGCCCACAAGACACACTCTCCACATTCATACCAAGCCTTTATTATGATTTGGCACAATCATTTCCATGCTTCCCTCTCACTTGCAAACGCTGCCTTTCTCACAACTACGATCCTGTGGTGTGGTGTGCCTAGTAATCTGTGTGTTTCTCCTCGTTACTAAAAGTATAGTATTGGGGTTGTATGGCACGCAGTGTAGTTCCCCATTCCCCGCAAGAATAGGAAAGAAGATACTACCCCTCCCGGCCGCCGCTCTTGTCTGAGCTGTCGCCGCAAGGTACCGGTAGTGCCTCACAGAACACATAGATTTAGAGGAATGCAGGTTCTCTCAATGAGATAGAGAAGTCCATTATCTTCCCGACATCATCCTATCGAGTAACAGACGAAAGATATAGTCCTGTGGATAGCCTCTTCTGGCTCAAGAAGATAAATCATAGATTGGTGGACCCCATCCCCAAGGAGCTCCTACCATAGCTATCCAAAGATCATATTCTACAGAAAGATGACAATCTGCCCCATTCAAGCCGTAGAAAGAAAGATAGCAACAGCTCATCTGACGCCAAGAACAAATGAAATCCTCTTGGGAGATATATGGTTCAGATTCACTTCCCCGGCTATGCCGAGCACAAAACGCCTAGTTAGATTGCCAACGGTCAACCAACTCTTCATGGGTTATGATTGGCTTTTCGCCAATTAATCTTCCCCTTCAAGACAAAATACATTGATAAATCCAGGTCTGACTGGACTACCCACAACCCAAGTATTACCTTTCAAAATCTCTCAGTAGTACGTTGCAGGCCTCTGTCGTAATCTTTGAATTAACTTGACATGAGGTACTAGCAAACGGTAGGTGTTTGCACGGCCATCCATTGACCAGTAGCCGCACCACTGTTCATTTGGCGCAAGGCGTTTCATCGGGTTTACCCGATAGGAGAGACATATATCTACTAGCTCCATGTAAAGATTGTGATATGAAAATACCCCAAAGAACTATCTTTCATATAGATTTGAGCGAACAAGAGAACTGAGAGCTTCCGAAAGCCGTTTCTCCCTGTTTACCCAAAATACAAGAATGCCTAAGGACATGGGCCACTGGCGTTTCGCTACATAGGCCCCCTCTTAAGAAAGTCGAACCCTACGAACTTTCTACTGTCAGTGGTTCTGTTCGAATGACCCCACCCTCACATTCAACCATAGGATGCCGTGATAGGAAATCTGCTCCCACATTCTCCCTTCCGGGGATGTATTCGACCGTGAACTGATACGGTTGTAGGAGCAATGACCATCTCATTAACCTCGCGTTCAGTTTCTTAGAAGTTGCCAAGAACTTCAGAGGTTGATGGTCGGATTGTACTTTAAACTGGACTCCATACAGATAAGGTTGAAATTTCTGTACCGCCCACACTAGAGCTAGACATTCCCGTTCGACGGTGGAGTAATTCCGTTCGGCGGGTAACAGTTTTCGACTGGCATATGCCACCGGACACAGCACCGAAGGATTATCTCGCCCTTCCTGCAACAGAGTTGCCCCAATCCCTATGTTACTCGCGTCGGTTCTCAGAACAAACGTTTTCTCCAAATTTGGGAGTTGCAGGACTGGCCTATCCACCAAAGCCTGTTTCAACTTCCCATAAGCTTCTTCACAGCTCGGGGTCCAGACTATAAGATCTGGTGATCCTTTCTTCAGGGTCTCAGTTAACGGCGCCGCAATTTCGTTGAACCTCGGAATAAATTTCTGGTAAAACCCACACAGAGACAAGAAAGACCTAACATCTTTTTTGGATTTTGGGCGGGGTGCGAGACGGACCTTCTCAATATTCTTTTCTTCCGGTACCAGTCCCCCTGGGGTAATAGTGTGTCCCAGAAATTCCAAGGATTGATAGCCAATCATGCATTTGGCTGGGCGGGCGGTTAACCCCTCCTCTTTCAATCTTATGAAGATCTGTTCCAAGGATTTCAGGTGATCTTTCAGATTGTCAGACGCGATGAGAATATCATCCATAAACGAGACGACAGAAGGATCCCTTAAAGGGTCTAATAACTTTCTCATCATGCGTGTGAACACACTGGGCGCATTGCTCAGCCCAAAAGGCATCACCTTAAATTCGTAATGGCCGCTCGGAGTACTGAAAGCGAGCATGGGCCGAACCTCAGGCTTCACAGGGATCTGATAATATCCCCGGCTTAAATCAATTTTTGAGAAGTACTTTGCCCTATTTAATCTGGCAAACAGTTGATTTGTGTTTGGTAACGGCTCAACTTGGAATGTCGTACAATTGTTTAAATGCCTGTAATCAATACATAAGCGGTGCTCCCCGCTTGGCTTCCTCAACAAGACAACCCCGGCATTATAAGGAGAAGTCGAAGGAGTTATGATGTCATCATCCAGAAGCTTCTGGATTTCGGCTTCCAGGGCCTTCTCTTTCGAAAAGGGCACTGGATATATTTTTTGGCGAACGGGGTCTTGGGTAGTCAGAGTCATATCAAACTCGACCAACCCTGTCCGCCCTGGCCGATCGGTAAGAATCTGCTGATGGGACTCCAACAAACGGATGACACTGTCTGTTTCTTCAGCCGACAGATCAGGATTTATATGTACATCCCTATAGGTTTCCCCAGGGTGTAATGGATAACCCCGATCCGCGTCTTCGCCCGATTCAGTTTCCATCGCGACCGCCATAGTCATGAGTGGGAGAGAAGTACCATCAGATCGTTCTTCAAACTTTTTGAGAAGGTTAATGTGGAAGATTTTGGATTTCCCCCTGATCCGGATGGCATAGTTGGTGCGGGACACAACCCTTTCCACCGGGAAAGGCCCCTGCCAACCAATCTCGAGTTTATTGGAACCTACTGGAAGTAACAACAGAACCCTATCCCCCACCTTAAGAGACCTATCTTTCGTCCTTCTATTGTAGTAGGCCGCGTGTCTCTTTCTGGCCGCCCTCAGATTCTGAGCTGCCAAAGCCCAACCCGTCTGGAGTTTTTTCTTTAACTCTTCGACGTATTTATAAGAGGATACAACTTCTTCGGAAGTTTCTTCCTCTGTCCAACATCTCAATAAGGCTTCTAAGGGACCCTTGATTGGCCTCCCGAATAGTAGAGTGGCTGGTGGCAACCCGGTCGACCCATGGGGAACCTCCCGATAGGCGAACAAGGCGGCTGAGATATACTCATCCCATCTGTCTGGTTTCTCTTGAGCCAGCTTCCGAAGCATGGTCATCAAGGTACCATTAAACCTCTCTACTTGCCCATTAGACTGAGGGTGATACGGGCTGGTGTGAATGTGGTTGGTCTGGAAGATACGAAAGACTTCTTCCATCAGCTTACCACAGAACTGAGACCCATTGTCCGTTAGGATCTGGTTGGGAAATCCCAACCTAGTAAAGGTCTCCATCAGTGCATCAGCCACTCGCTTAGAGTCGATTGTGGCCAAAGGTATCGCCTCACCCCACATGGAACAGCAATCCACCATCGTGAGAATGTACTTATTCCTCTTCCTAGTCCTAGGAAGAGGACCAACAAGATCGATGGCAACTCTCTCGAAAGGAGAGTTCATAATGGGCATGTCACCCAAGACTACCGGAGCTGTCCAGTGTTTTGGTGCCACTCGCTGGCACTCTGGGCACGACTTGACGTACCTACGCACGTCTCCAGTCATCCCTGGCCAATAGTAATGGCAGGAAATGCGCTGGAGAGTTGCCCCGACACCCATATGTCCACTGAAAGAAATGGTGTGTCCCATATGAAGAAGCTGTTCCCGATAAGCCTTAGGAACTACCAGCTGTCCATGCTGGCGATCCTCCACTCCGGCTCTCCGGTACAGTAACCGATTCTTCATATAATACTGACCCCGTCTTGGTGGGTCAGAACTTTTTGGCAACTGGTTGAAGCAAGGTTGCAAAGTAGCATCCTGGCTTTGAGCAGCTCGTAACTCCCCAGGCAAGGGATTCACTATCAAGGCCGGTGTCTGCTCATCCTCCGATTGAGATCTGGTTTGCATCGCTCCTACGTACATGGGTTCGGTTGGAATCCCTAGAAAGACGTAGCGACAACCCAAGATCATTGGGAAGATTGGATCTAGCAGAACGGCTGCCTGTATAGTGCCGGTAACATATTTTGATTTAATGTCCACCTTCGCAATTGGAAGAGACATCGCTACCGCACTCTTTGTCGCCGTTTGAATCTCAATAGATTCTCCGGTTAGCTGCTCTGGACTCACTAAGTGTGATGAAATTACAGCCTCAAACTGCAAACCGGTGTCGTAGAGACACTCAACTGGTTGACCGTTCACAAGTACCGTTTCTACTACTGGTGGTTTTTCTAAATCTTTGTTCCCAAGATCCTTCCCTTCTACCTCCTTGTGAGACCCTTCCCCGGTTTCTACAAGACAAGCAGCATAGTGAGAGTCTTTCTGTTTACGCCGGCAATCAACCGTATTGTGTGTGGGAGATTTGCAATAGGCGCACCACTTTTCACTCCACTTTCTTTTAGGAGATCCAGGTGGACTCTTACCAGAGGGTTTCTTACTAGGAACTTTATCGAAAGGATCCTCCTTCTTGGTGTGAGCTGTTTTAGGGTTCTTCTTCTTTCCAGACCATGTGTCTGGTGGTCGGGGATTGGGTTGTGACAATTCCCCATTATCTCCATGAGCTAGCACATACCTTTCCGCTAATGTGTTGACTATGTCTAACCTTTCTGCCCCATTTTCAAGCAAGAAGGTTTGCAATGGCTTAGGCATCATCCTCTTCATTTGGTCCACGACCACTAATTCTTCCAAACTTTCATAGTCGTTAGCAAATCCAGCTAATGACATCCACTTCAAAAGGTAAGACTTCAGTCTAACACTGTAGGCTGCGAACATCTCTCCTGGCTCTCTCTTCGACTTTCTGAACTGTTGTCGATAAGTATGAGCTGTCATCTGGAACCTTTTCAATAAAGCTTTTTCCAGGGCTTCATAGTCATTCTCCATACCAGGTGGCAACCTTGAGTAGACCTCGTACGCGGTCCCCCTCAGGCCCTGTGAGAGTTTCAAATTCCATTTCCCACGTTCCAATCCCATAGCCAAAGCCATCGACTGAAATCTGTGAAGGTACTGGTCGATCTTATCTTTGTGCTCATCGAACGGGAGTAATGGAAACTTCATTGCCTGGTATGGACCGCCACCAGAAGCTGTTGAGTCAGGGAGAACAGCGCCTCCCACTGCACCATCTCTTTCCTTGGCAGTTTGAGCTTTCAGCTCCAACTCCCTCATACGGAACTCATGGTCTCTGACTGCCTGCTCGGCCTCCATCTTCCTAGCCTCAGCCTCCATCTTCTTAACCTCAGCCTCCGTCTTCCTAGCCTCAGCCTCCGCCTCAATCCTCTTGGCTTCGCGCACAGCCTGTCTGAAGTCTCTTTCTACTTCCTGAACATATTTCTGTAACTCCGCTCCATCATAACCCATTTCACGCCCTGTAGCCTGTACGTCAGCGACATTAAACCCAGCTGATGCCATCTTAAACTCAGAGGGTAAGGGAGGAGGTAATTGTCTATTCACCTGCCCTCACAAATACACAACATGTTACATTACACGATCACAACACGTCGTATGTCGGTCAGTCTGTGTCAGGAAGAGTATAGACAATAGCCAGGCACGGTAGGCAGAACCTATTGATAGAAAACAAGGATATCTGTCCCCTATCACTAAATCAGCCAGAACTCCACCAGGATTTCCAATATCCCGGACGGGCCCCCAGAAATTGTAACAAGCTACGTGGAGGGTCCCAAATAGCCCGGTCACAATGTTTCATTAATCTTCTATAGCCCTGGCTGGGATAGGTCTTTACTTGCCAACCCTCCTCCGTTTTCCCTGGACTCACTGTCACGCTTCCTTTCGACCTAGGGACCTATTTCCTGCAGTGTTCTTCTGGCTGACGCATAAATAACATGGCAGTCGTCAGAACAACTTGGAAGTAATTTTATTAACCTAATCAAGAACAGCACAGGAACACATAAAGGCAGTTAAACAGATAGTTTCTACACAGACACTACACTGGTAAAGTTCCGACACCGAGCCTCAAGTCGCCACAGTCACAGATCCAGCTTCAGATACTGTCTGATCTGTCCACACACTTCTCACCAAAGATGTCTGAATCTCCTTCCTTCTCCAGCAACTGGTTGTAGGTTCAACAGGCTTTTGTAGAATCCAAGCGACTGGTGTGTTGAGGACTTCTGTTCATTGCCATCTGAATTAATTCGGCACCAGGTCTTCACTGACCTAGGAAAGGCTTTAGGGTTGCAGATAAGGTGAGGTGTTCGTGGAGGGATAATGGATGGGTGCCTTTTAATGTCTGGTATAAAATGGGTATGCCAGAAAATCACTCCTAGGCTCCCTCCAGACAACAACTGCTCTCAGGCGTATGTTGTTGAAAAGACCGGCAATGCACCAGTTATGCAAAATGTCCTTGCCTCAAGACCTGCACCTTGCCTCTGTCTCAGAGATAAGCACACCAAACCTTGAGTTGGCCTCGTCGGACATATTGGCGTTAGCCTAGAAGCACCAGTGATACTGTCCCTTAGAAGACATAGTCACTTCCCATAGAAGAAGACCCTGGAGATGACAAACAAAACCTGAGCGACTGGGCTGACTCATGTATCACACAAATACACTATATTTAATACCTGAATGACTGGGCCTGACCTGTCAGGTGGCCCCTGGATTGACCACGTCCGGGCTTGAGGAGACCTCCAGCTGGACGAAGTCCTGTTGTCTTTTTGCCCACAAGACACACTCTCCACATTCATACCAAGCCTTTATTATGATTTGGCACAATCATTTCCATGCTTCCCTCTCACTTGCAAACGCTGCCTTTCTCACAACTACGATCCTGTGGTGTGGTGTGCCTAGTAATCTGTGTGTTTCTCCTCGTTACTAAAAGTATAGTATTGGGGTTGTATGGCACGCAGTGTAGTTCCCCATTCCCCGCAAGAATAGGAAAGAAGATACTACCCCTCCCGGCCGCTGCTCTTGTCTGAGCTGTCGCCGCAAGGTACCGGTAGTGCCTCACAGAACACATAGATTTAGAGGAATGCAGGTTCTCTCAATGAGATAGAGAAGTCCATTATCTTCCCGACATCATCCTATCGAGTAACAGACGAAAGATATAGTCCTGTGGATAGCCTCTTCTGGCTCAAGAAGATAAATCATAGATTGGTGGACCCCATCCCCAAGGAGCTCCTACCATAGCTATCCAAAGATCATATTCTACAGAAAGATGACAATCTGCCCCATTCAAGCCGTAGAAAGAAAGATAGCAACAGCTCATCTGACGCCAAGAACAAATGAAATCCTCTTGGGAGATATATGGTTCAGATTCACTTCCCCGGCTATGCCGAGCACAAAACGCCTAGTTAGATTGCCAACGGTCAACCAACTCTTCATGGGTTATGATTGGCTTTTCGCCAATTAATCTTCCCCTTCAAGACAAAATACATTGATAAATCCAGGTCTGACTGGACTACCCACAACCCAAGTATTACCTTTCAAAATCTCTCAGTAGTACGTTGCAGGCCTCTGTCGTAATCTTTGAATTAACTTGACATGAGGTACTAGCAAACGGTAGGTGTTTGCACGGCCATCCATTGACCAGTAGCCGCACCACTGTTCATTTGGCGCAAGGCGTTTCATCGGGTTTACCCGATAGGAGAGACATATATCTACTAGCTCCATGTAAAGATTGTGATATGAAAATACCCCAAAGAACTATCTTTCATATAGATTTGAGCGAACAAGAGAACTGAGAGCTTCCGAAAGCCGTTTCTCCCTGTTTACCCAAAATACAAGAATGCCTAAGGACATGGGCCACTGGCGTTTCGCTACAGTGACAAGTCCCTTTTCCTAACTTAGGAGACTTTTCCATAATGCCCAATTTCGTTCTCTGTACATCATGTATGTTTATAAATTGATTATGGATGCTATGATAATGCTTTTGGATGAAAGAGAGTGCAGATATAAATGTTTTATGCGTGAATGGTGAGATTGTGAAATCAGAACTTCTTTGAGAGGAAAGCCTGATTCGCTCGCCTTCTGCGGCATGGCCAGCCAGTTCCAATGAATTTTATCATCCTTAACGTTTCGTCTGATGATAGTAGTTGCTGTGTGCTTTGTGAAGGTTATCACACTCTCACTGCACATTTGCCTTTTCTGTGTACTGTAGGACTGTTCCTTATAGATGCACAACATTGCACCTTCTTCCTCCAGATGTGGAAGGTTCTTGTGAGTCTGTATTTTACAACTCTTGTACTTAGAATGTGTTACTGGACATGTAATCTATATCATGAAGGGCTGGGTATTTAAGTGAATGTTATGTTCTTGTGAGAGCAATAATCTCGTATGAGCAGAAAGAGGGACTCACCATATCTTTTGCAACACTGTGCACACTAATCCAGCAATGCAAAATGATTGATGACGACATGGCAAAAGTTTACGTTCAGTGAAGGCTAGAGGCGATCTTAGAAATTTCTTAACTACCAGTTATTCCTGAAGATATGCACATATTGGGTTTGCAAAGTTTGGCCATTATGGTTTTGTGTTATAATCTGTGTTGATGTTGATGAATATTGATTGGATGAATCATGCCTTATTTCATGCATTGATTGTATGTTTTGTTTTCTTGTGAATTTGGTTCACATGTGAAGGTGATCTATTAATTATCACCATACCTGCTGGGGCAGATGTTTGAAGTTCTCCAGAGACAGAGGGAGAGGGTGAAGAGGGATTGTAAGTAATGGATGTGAACCGGGTCTCAACTGAGGAGAATAAAGACCGGCTTTGTGTCACGGTCGCGGGATGATAAACTATCATGCTGACCTTATCTCAACATGTCTTATCCTCAATATGCGTTTTGTCTTATCGTGCGGCTTGTGTCTTAAATGGGATGAAATCGTCTCAATTGGATGCATCTCTCTCCCCAGGAGGACATTATCACAACCAGATACCTCTATCACAATCTGTCTTTGTTACTACAAAACTCTCTGTTACCACAGGACAACTTTTTCTTATTCCTATGACCATATCTTATCTTGGTGTCCTGGTATTTCATGAGTTATATTATTATGACATCATGGCATTAATGGAGAATAGGAGTGATCCATGTGCAAATAAAACTCACACTACATCAGGGTTGGAATGGATTCTATCGCCGGAGAGGCTGGATGAGTGACCTGATACCATTCTATGTTCTTCTCCACCTTTTATCTTCTCTTGATGTATGTGAAACTTTAATTATTATAACGATGTTTAGATGAGCTTTTGCATATTTATATTGACAGAGCAATGAATGGTGTGGGGTGGCCTGGATTTCAGGAAGTAACCCTGCTGAATTATTAAGATGACACTTGAAAGGGTCGGAGCTTTATACCTGACTTGTAGGGGAGGTCCTTTGTTACTCCATTTTCTACAAATGTATATAAGGAAGCCCGACATTAGCGTCTGAATGATGCACGAGGAATGCTTATATTCAGAAACGGAAACCCGTCTCAAAGTGCCACAACATATTCATGTTCAGCCCAACATCTTTTCATCTGTCGTAGCACTTACCAGTTGATTGCCATCATGAATCATCAGACCAACGGGTGGAGTATGAGGCTGTAATGCTAAGATATTTACTCGGCACCAAAGGGACAGTCTACATTTTATATGAGTGGGTAAATTCACCTGGTCAATGTTTCCAGAGTAATTACCTAGTATTGCGACTGAATGCCTTGCCTCAACACCCTTAGGCCATGGTACCAGGGTCGGTATCCCATAAGCGATCAACAGTTAATTTTATACCAGCAAAGCCCAGAAGATGAACAATAGTTTATACCACCAAAATTGTGATTAATTACAACATCATGTGACTGAGGCCACAGTGTACTTACTGGGAATGGAGGAGAGTTGTTTCATTGCGTCTTGAAGAATTTGTCTGTCACACTAAAGGATTTGTCATCACTAATGAAGGATTTATTGTCACTGTTGAAGGATTTATGTCAACTGGTATAGTCAGGGAATGGGTACCAGCCCTGTCCAAATTATGCAGCTAAAGGTGGAGAGAGAGAGAGAGAGAGAGAGAGAGAGAGAGAGAGAGAGAGAGAGAGAGAGAGAGAGAGAGAGAGAGAGAGAGAGAGAGAGAGAGAGAGAGAGATATTCTAAGTATATAACTGGGTGTGGGATGGCGTTGTTGACATGAAGCTGGTCTTGCTGAAGTCATGTTGATATAGTTGAGTTTCCTGGTACCTTGAACCACTGCTGCTAGTGGTTCTTCATACACGTCATTGTCTACAATGCATTCCAGGATTACCTGCTGCCTAGTCTGAAGAGGAACTCCTATTTGTGTTTGATCTGCCCCTGGCCTCAGCTTCACTGGGCCATACAGTGGACATATATTGTCAGTCATTGTCATGTTCACTCAGTATATCTCTTTATGGAAGTAAATAACAGAGTTGAGTCAAGAGTGGAGACCGCGGGGCTGTCTTTCCTTAAGCCATATCATAGGTGAACTGGGATGTGTTATAGAAGCAGTTTTTCCTATGGCATGGAAGGAACATATCTGTCTGAACTGACGGTAGTGATTTAAAAATGAGGGACAGTTAATATTTTATATCATTATTGTTTGGGGAAGACATCAAATGGTTTACACTGATGTTATCATTCATGTGTTTGTAATAGTGGGTGGGATATTTGATATCCACAGGTCCAGCTGATAATTTTCCCCAAAACTACCATCTTAATCAACACATTGATAGGTTGAAACATGGAGTTTTTGTCGATAAATTGTTGACGTTTTGTTCAAGATTTGTTGTTCACTGTTGTCATGTAATTATGTGTTACATCTGGGTTGTGATCATTGGTGAGGAGAGATCCATACATCCTGTATAAATGGAGGAAAGTTTTACTCGGGGGGTCTGTGGTAGATTTCCCTGATCATTTCGCCTTCCAAAGGAAGCCCTTTCTTTACAAAAATCGTGTAGGTCTTATTCTTTCACGTTGGGGGTTCTGAGCCATTACAAGGCTTCTTAAGGAATGCTGAATAAACTGACAACCCATGATTATCCGGGATACCCCTAGTCAACTCAACCACTATTCTATATTAATAACCTCAAACTGGCAGGCATAGTCCGGTCTATTTAGATGGGTTATTTTTCCACTATTGGGTGGCTATACCTCACAGTCTTTCAGAAAACAATGACAAACTACTCAACGTAAACTTGCCAAAAATCACAAACAGTATGTGAGCAAGATGGTGTGTTCAATGGAAATCTGGTTGTTGATTTTATTTTGGAACAATACAGTAAGCAGCAATGAGGGACAATTTCTGCTGCTTGCACTGGGTGGGTGCTTGGTTGGGTATCCTTTAGAAATCCTGAGATGTTAACACCTATAACAGATGCATAATTTACATCAGAAAGAGGCAGTCATCATGTTTTTAGTCCCGTTATGAGAAAACTCGAACATGCTGTACAACCGGAAAAATTTGTGGAAAGAGAGATCTAGGAAGACAGTGAGAGAAAATTGAAGTCTTGTGACTTTGCATGGAAGGGAGTCAATATATTAATTGATCCATGTCTTCGGAAATCGCAGTCTGTGAAGAAGCATAATCGCCTACGCCAGCCGGCAAGGTACTTGATGATGATGATGATGATGCCGAAGACATACATTGGCGATAAAATGGTCTGATCCCTCAAAAGGAGTTGCAGCTTACCTGACTATATAGACTTTCTTCCTGGCCAGGTACCGTGTACTGTTCTCCCGATCTGGACGAAAGTTTTATATCAGCGGGAACTGTGTTACTCTGGTTTCCCTCTCCAAGCTAACCAAAACAACGGGGTTTTGCAAGACTGGTACTGGAAATGTGCTTCTCCGGAGTAGCATTCTAATATATATTCAGGTCATTATTCACGTAAATTACAAGTACCTCAGAAATCGAAGTGGATTAATTTAAAAGCGTCTTTTGCAGAACTTCGTTCCCATAACAACCGGTCGGAAAACATCTAGGCCATAAGCTAGATGTCCAGCGTCCGATACACCCATCTGGAGATAATCTACCACATCCTGCACCCATCGTCTCTTTGGCCTTCTTCTTCTTCTTCACTTCCCGAGCATATACCCCTCCATGATTGTTCTCTCCAAACGTTTATGGCGTTTCATCACCCTATCATCATCATGTCGACTAAGCATGGGTGGCATGTTTCGCCATGTTACTCGATAACCAAATTCGTGGATCAGCTCAATGTTCATGTCTCGACTTTGCCACGTGGCCAAGCCATCCAGGAATTTACTTCTCTGCATTTCCCTTGTTCTCTTACCCTCGATCGTGCCAGTTGTCACCAAGTTCTCCAATGTATTTCTTCTCATAACGTGGCCAAAATATGTTGACTGTCTACGTTTAATTTATGTAATCATTTTACGACTTTTATTTGTGTCTTGTAGGACTGGGCCATTAGTTTTTCTGTATGTCCATGGTATTCTTTGCAGTTTTCTCCACAAACCACAATTTCCACAGCCATAAGATATTTTTCAGTCTGTTTGCTCATTGTCCACGCTTCACATGCACACATAAACGTGAGATCTATGTAACACATCAACAATCTCTTTCTGGTTGCAAATTACATCTTTTATTGCTCAGCATGTCAGTATTGGTCATTATGGTAATGACGTTAAAATTGACTAAAATATTTCAAATTTCTTTGTTTTATCGCCTTCAGTAGCCAACCGTCTTCAATATTCAGTTCTTGTGGTATTGATGCAATCATTCTTTTCTGTATCTAAGGTATTTCTAGAACCCGTCTATAACATTTATATTCAAGGGCATTTTTGGCGATGTTCAGCTTGTTTAGTAAGTGACACTGGTTATAGGGAAAGCTACTTCACACGCAAATATCAGGCCAGTACACTAGAAGTAGAAGCACGTGTATGTACTACGCTTGTGTTCAAAGAGGGCAGGCGTTTAAAACAATGTTTATGGAATGACTTGGATTAGGTCTTGGTTGGTAAAACAATGTTTATGGAATGACTTGGATTAGGTCTTGGTTGGTAAAACAATGTTTATGGAATGACTTGGATTAGGTCTTGGTTGGTAAAGCACTCTCTGCAGCAATGCCCAGTGGGAGCCTTTGGCCGCAACGTCCATTTTGTTTCTTATAGTCGTGCTCTAGTAAAGCTCACTATTTACTTCTCGTTATTCTGGGATTCATTCATAGCTGATGGTAAGGGACACTGTTAATGGGGAAAGCTAATCCACACGCAAAATTCAGTCCAGCACTACTATAAATAGTGTGTATGGGCTACGATAGAGTTCAAAGCGAGTGAGCGAAAAAAAACTAACAGTGTTTCACCGCATTGAATACATATACCATAGTGTTTCACCTCATTCAAAACATATAGCAAAGTGGTTTATTTGGTTGTTTCGGGATTTGAGATTTAAATATTGAGCACAGCCCACTACTGGCAACGCTGATCGTATTCTGGTCTTAGGTCTTAGGTTCATACCAGACTACGATCAGCGTTGACAGTAGTGGGTTGTGCTCAATATTTATATACCAAAGTGTTTCGTCATATTTACTGCATATACCAAGATGATTCACCACATACAAAGACATACACCAAAGTGTTACGTCACATTCAATTCATATAACAAAGTGTGTCACCACATTAAATACTTATACTAAAGTGTTTCATCATAGTTGCTGCACATACCGAGATGATTCACCACATGCAAATCAATCAATCGCCATGCCAGAAAGCGTGGGCGGTCATGACTCGCCATTTCACTCGATCACCAGTGTCGTGGATCAGCTCAGTGTTCCATGTGGCCAAGCCATCCAGGTATTTTCCTCTCGGTCTGCCTCTTGGTCTGTTTCCTTCGATCTTGCCAGTTGTCACCAAGTTCTCCAATCCATTTCTTCTCATAACATGTCCAAAAGATTTTGACTGTCTACGTCAGTGTTTCCCAACGTGGGGCCCATGCCCCACAGGGGGGCAATTCGACTGTTAAGGGGGGCAATTCGAAAATGGAAGAAATCGGCTGAATATAACAATACGGGGAGACTTGAGACTGAAGTTAACTAAATTGGAACCTGGCAATATGAATTTTAGAAAGGCTTAAGTGGGGCATGGCACAAAAAAGGTTGGGAAACACTGGTCTACGTCTAATTTCTCTAATCAGTTTACGATGTTCATTTGTTTCCTATAGTACTTGGTCATTGGTTTTTCTGTCCGTACATGGTATTCTTTGCATTTTCCTCAGAAACCACATTTCTGCAGCCATCAGATTTTTTTCAGCTTGACTGCCCATTGTCCAAGTTTCACATCCATACAAAAGAACAGGCTCTATGTATCCCCTCAAGACTCTTTTTCTCGTTTCAATTGACATCTTTTTATTGGTCAGAATGTTTTTCATATTGCTAAAGGCTACTTTCGCCGTGGCGATTCTTGTTCTAATCTCTTCAAGGCATCTCCCATCAGATGTTATGACTGTTCCAAGATAATTGTACCGATTCACTTGTTGAAGAATATTTCCATTTACTTGTATATTACATTGTGGCACTTCTTCCTTCCTAGTGACGACCATAACCTCAGTCTTTTTACAATTTACTTCTAACCCCAGTTGCTCACTGTGTACAACAACCGCATCTACTAATTGTTGCAGGTCCTGCGCATTGTAGCAATTAATACTGTATCATTTGCATATGTAATGTTATTTATGTTTCGTCCTCCAATGCTGATTCCATTTATATCCTCTACATTTCTGAAAATATTTTCACTGTATAGGGAAAAAAGATCTGGAGACATCACACATCCCTGCCTAACACCTCTTTTAATTGGCTGATACTGTCCCACTTCATTATCAATCCTTATTGCAGCTTGTTGTTTCCAATATATGTTTTTTATAAGTCTAATGTCTTTCCCATCAATTTGTAGATCTGCAAGCATATCCACCATGTTGACATGCCTAACTCCATCATAAGCCTTTGTATAGTCAAAAATGCAAATATGTATATCCTTGTTTACTTCTATAGACGTTCAATAACTGTTCGCAGCATGTATATAGCATTTTCTGTACCCTTTCCTTCTACAAATCCACATTGTTCTTCCCCTATATCAGGTTGTATCTTCTTCCTCACTCTTTGCATGATAATTCTTAGCACAATCTTTGTGATGTGACTAATTATACTAATTGTTCTATGTTGATCACATTCCAAGGTTCCTGATTTCTTTGGGATTGCAATAAATACAGAGTTACATAAGTTAGATAGATAGTGAAACAGATCATCCTCATTGCACATCGAACCATTCAGTCCATAAGTGCTCGGATCCCCTCCTCAGCAAATCCCGCAGCGTGTAGCGGCTAACGACGCCAGTTCTGTGTTGGTTTATCAATCTTCTTTGGCTTCCTGAGTAGTGTTCTTGTTTGGCCACCCCTCTTTTAGTTTGCTGTACTAGCAGTCTGGCCATTGTTGTAGATTCAGAGTCATCACTTGGTTCTCGCAAATGTTTTACTTCTCGTAGAGCATTCAGAATGTCAGCCTGGTCCATGGCGCGTCCGCCCTCCACAGTAGCCTCACCTGCGAGCTTGTCAGCCCACTCATTTCCTTGTACTACCGCATGCCCTGGCACGGAGATGAAACTAATCTTTGCCAGACGAGACCGCTCCAGAGGCAGCAACCACTCTCTTCGGATCGACCCCTCCTCTATCCTCTTGATCATGTTCATTGAGTCGCTAAGGAAACAAGCCCTAGTGAATGTCTGTGTCTCGAGCCATGTTATTGCTTTACTTACTGCCATGACTTCCATGGTCAGGCTACTTGCGGTTTCAGTGAAAGCACCAGAGTCCTCCTTCACAATTCTCCCTCCGGCCCGAGCTGTAAAGGCCCATGAGCTTCTCACATGTCGGACGACCGACCCATCTGTGTAGATGACCGCGTCACTGTCTAGCGAATTCTCGAAAATCAACGCTTGTACTTCAGCCTCCAAAGCAGCCGGATTTTCTTGTCTGCATTTCCTATCTAGTTGGATGCAAACTGAAAAAGATGTGCAGAAGTCTGTTGGCACTTGCACCAACTCCTCTCCAGGTTCTAAGTCCTCAAGTGAACACACCTGTTGAAGAATGTCTTCGGCTTGACCCATCCACGACCGTCCTCTTTTTAACCTGCTGCCCTTCACCTTCCTAATTTCACTATGCAGTGGATGTTGTGTGTTTGCGTTAACTCTGAGGTAGGCGCGTGCCCTGCAAACTTGTATTCTCTCTTTAATGGTTGGAAAATCAAGAAGGTAGCGCATCGCCCTGCATGCTGTATCTCTTGTACATCCAAGAACAATGGGCATAGCTTCATTCTGTATCCGTTCCATCCTTTCTATCTGCTTATGGCTGAGAGTCAGGATTGCCATTGCATACTCCAAAACAGACATGACCAGCCCCTCGTACAGAAGACATAGATAGCGCTGCTCACAGTTTGCTGCCGCCATCACCCGCATCACAGCCAAACCCCGCTTGGCCTTTGTTATCACCTCGTCTATGTGCACATTATAAGCAAGGCTTCGATCAAACCGTATCCCTAGGTAATTCATTGCCTGCGTTCTTTCCACCGTCTCTGAACACAGCATTACAGTTGGTGTTGGAGTGTTGACAATATGATTATTCAACGAGAACCAAGTCACTGTTGCCTTTGTTGGGTTGACCATTGCCCCAGCTTCATCACACCAAGTACTTATGCGATTGAGTTCGGTTTGTAGTTCTACAGCAACCTCCTCTCTATCCTTACCCTGACGATACACTAAAACATCATCGGCATATGACAATGTCCTGCCAGGTCCAGTGTTCTGCTCACTGGTGATTCTCACTGTGTAGGCGTTGAACAGTACCGGAGATAATGGTGATCCCTGTGGTAGGCCAGGATATATTGTTGTTGGTTCCGAAGTCCAACTGCCACATCTAAAAACTACTTTACGTTGGAAGAGGGCTGCAGCGATCCAACTAAGGAGGAATGGACTCACTTTTAGTTCAAGAAGCTGAAACATTAAAAACTCCAATGGTACTCTGTTGTATGCATCCTCAAGATCAATCGCTGCAGCAAAAGTTTCAATGCCTGAGTGGAAACCTTCATAGACATCATGGGCAAAGACTGCTGCATTGGTCCAGGTTTCTCTTTTTGGACGGTACCCACCCAGGGTAGGTGGGAAAACACCTTGCCTCTCTAGCTGGCTTGAAAATCTTCCTGGCAATTACCTTCTCCAGCAGCTTGCCTATTGTATTCTGCATGGTTATAATTCGATATCCCTGAATATTTTTGTGGTCTTTGTCAGGCTTCGGCAAGGGAATCAGATAGCTGTGTAACAATTCCTCCTTGATGCTAGCACTCCCTATACTGTTTTTGTACATGTCTGCTAGTTTCTCTAGCTCATTGTCGGTACACTTATTGATGTCGTCGTATGTTATGCCTTCAGGACCTGGAGCGCTGTTTTTTGATCGTCGAAGTACAGCCTTGATTTCTTTCACTGTCACTGTGTCTTCATCCGAAGTGTTCTGGGCCTTGCATCTATCTGAGGTGACCTCCTTGACCACTGTGTCTGTCTGGTTGCTCTGCTCAAGATAGCGTTCAAAGAGGGCTTTGCCCTTGTCCTCGTCAGTCCTCTGCCAGATGAGGTCAGCACCTTGGAAGTCAGAAATGCTCTTATTCTTGACTACACCACTCATGCTTTTATGTAGTCGCCAGAACAATTTCAGTGACTTGTCTGTGCTTACCCTTTGACACACCTCTGCCCATTTTTCGCTTTAACCATCTTGACCAGTTTTGTGAAATAGCTTACTTTTGTGTGCATCTCTCTTTCTAAGTGCATGCAGGGGCTAGGATGACCAGCTCTGTTCTTCTTGGCATTTTGCAAATCTCCTTACAGCACTACGCTTATCCACCCAAGCCTTCTCCACCTCGAAATTCCACCACGGTGGCTGCTCCCAGCTTTTATTCCTGCCCTGAAACTTTCTGCGCTTGTCACGTCTTATTTTACTCTCCACATCTTGCCCTGTACTGTCATACTGGAAAGTCTTTACCCCATCTACATACTGTAGTGATTGAAGGTGAAACTAGCGCCAGATCAATAGCACTGTCCTCATATCCTGGACGGCTTGCTGTCCTGGTGACACACCCCCTGTTGATACAAACCAGGTCAATGGTTTGAAGTGCAGTCTCGAGCTCCTCCCCCTGTGTATTGGAGGAAATGTTTCCCCATGATCTGCCTTTAGCGTTGAAGTCACCACAGAAAATAACATTTCTCTCGTGGCCTAATATGGCACTTAAGCACTGCCACTTCTGGGCGTCCATACTCCCATTGCGGGCATAAACATTAACCAACACGATTGGTATACTGGAATGAACTCTCAACGCCTGTATTTGTATATCGTCACTGTCCCAGAGATATCCCAGATATCGTCACAAAGTTACATAATTCAGGAGGTATATCTCCAGTATCATATAATGTGTTCATCAGTCTGGTGACTTGCTCTAGTCCAAATTCTTGTAAAGCTTTAATCATTTCTGTTGTGATGTTATCTGCACCGGGGGCCTTGCCAGCTTTCATATGCTTAAGAACATTTCGAACCTCCATCTCCAAAATTGGCGGTCCTTCATTATTAAATCAACACATACAAAGTACACAAAGTATACACTAAAATGTTTAATCATATTTGCTGCACATACCGAGATGATTCACCATGTACAACGTACACACTAAAGTGTTTCATCATATTTGCTGCACATACCGAGATGATTCACCACATGCAATGTATACACCAAAATGTTTCATCATATTTGCTGCACATACCGAGATGATTCACCACATACAAAGTATACACCAAAGTGTATCAACACACACACACACATTTACCGAAGTGTTTCATTATATGTACATGGTATACCAATGTGTTTCTTTATTTTTATAACACTATCAGCATGTTTCTTCGTATTCACAACACATACCAGAGTGTTTCATCACATTTAGTACACATAACAACCTGTTTAATCGTATTCTCATCATATAATATTGCAAAACTATAAACGCAGTATGTATCTAAGTGTTTTCGTATTTTCACAACATGTATCAAAGTGTTTAATCAAATTCACAACGTACATCAACGTGTTTCATCACAGTCACACCATATATAAAAGTGTTTCGTCACATTCAAATCATATATCACAGTCTTTCATCACAATCACTGCACATACCAAAATTGTTCATCAAATATCCGGCATGTACTACAGTGTTTCGTTATATTCACTCAACCATACTGTTCCAATGTTTATATCAATACCAAATGTGCTAACGCAATAGAATGTAATCAACATTGTACAATATGTTATATACTTTAATATCACTCCTGAAAAATATAGTAAACAAATGCCCTTTGACACGTTCTGATATCTTTTGGCTGTATGGTGCTAAACCCATATTTTACAGACAAATCGTCACTTAATGAATCAGTGGTAAAATGCGCACATGTCGCCTGAACTTCCCATAATATGTGCTGTTACCCATCTTCTCATGGGGCGTCCTGGGAGCCCATGTTACAGTAAAATAAGAAAGGTTGTCACCTAAATGATATTTCAGTCTACGACTACCTGGCCAATAGGCAAGCGAGTTAGTCATTTCGCCATCTCGCCTCCTAAAGCGAAGGATAATTCACTAAAGAAAATACAAATAAATTTAAGGTACACGTTCCTTGAAAATCAGTTTGAATGTCGTATGGTTAAGGAACCCGTGACACGATTGGTAAATTAAGATTATTAGCAGAATGTAATTAAGTGTGTGTGTGTGTGGGGGGGGGGGGGGGATATAACTCTTTTGGCATAACAAAATGATATGATGCATGAAGAAATAGTCACACAACCAGTGCAAGTCTTATCTCATTAGCAAAACGCATGATTCTTTAAAAAGAAAGCAAGCAGAAGAAGCAGTCATATCATACATGAAACATTTTTGCTAATGGAAGACAGAAGAAATGTTGAAGCAAACAATGAGAGAAATAGATAGTCTTACATTTGAAAAAGACACGAGAAAAATAAAAAGTGCAATCTGAGAAGACTAGAAATATATTTTGCTGAATATATGTGTTAAATTAATAAATTAGGATATCTGTAGTTGTCAGGGAAAGATGTGGACTTGTTCAAGGACAGCAGAAAATTAACAGGCGAATTCAGACCATCATTACATCTAATAAATAATAACAATAATACTTCTTTAACACAAAGTAAGTTGTATTAAACAATAGAAGGAGTATTATGAAATGTATGTAGATACGACAGACAATATACTTAAAGGGGAGGAGAAAGAATAAGAACCGTTTTTTAGCGGAAGTATGACAAACAAAATAGAGTCTGATGAAAGAGAAGTCACCAACCTGTCTTGATTTACTCATCTCATCTCATGATTTTCCTCTTGTACCTTGCGGTGTCGAGGTGAAGTATAAACATCGTGAGAATGCCCGATTATGGGCTTCATATATCGATATTACCATGGACTCTGCTATTCCCTCCGTCCAACGTCTACATGGTCGGCCTCTTCCTCTGTTTCCATCTGGTCTGTACATCATTGCTTGTTGTGGTATGCTGTTCAATGGTAACCTACTTGCATGGCCAAACCATTTGATGTGCTGCTTTCTAATAAGATCTAGTGCTGCTATAACACCAAATTTAGTCCTGATTTCTTCATTTCTGATCTTATCTCTTCTTGATACGTTGAGTATTCTTCTCAGGAAGCTCATTTCTGTAGTTGTGATTTTTCTTTTCTCTTTTTCTGTCATTGTCCAGGTTTGGCATTGGTAGGATAGAGTTGGTAGGAAGAATGTGTTGTAAAGTGCTTTCTTAGTAGGTATTGGTACATGTTTATTCTTTAGTATTGGTGCCTTTTGTTCAATGAGTTGGTTTGCCTTATTGCATCTATTTTCGATCCCGTCTTCTGGTCTGCCATTTGATGATATTATACTTCCTAGGTACTTGAAACTCTTTGCTTGTTTCACGGTATGTTGGTTTATATGAATTGTTGTTGTTTTTTCTTCTTTGGTTATAGTCATTACCTCTGCTTTGCTTGTGCTAATTTTCATGTTATGTTCCCTACACATTTCGTTTAGACTATTCATGTGGTCTTGTAATTCAGCTTCTGATGTTGTTATTAGTGCTTGGTCGTCCGCAAACAGGAGTTCTCTAATGGTTAGATTTGCAAATGCTTCTTCTTCTATGTTCTCGCCATGCGGTATTCTTGCTGTCTCTGTTTGGCTGTTTGGCTCAGATTGGTCTGTTCAGTCGTGATTTACTAACGGAGCTAATCCACGTGGTAGGAGGCGGAACCGTCCGTATCTTTCATGTCATCCACCAAGTAAGCAGACCCACATACATCAGTATTGATATTGGGGTGGATACTGATGCCAGCAGATATCCGTCATAGCACTAATCCATGAAGATACTGGTGAGTGAGTTGTCGTGGTGTTTACGGGTGGATCCGTGGGCCGGGGCAAATCATATGCATGATATTCTCAGCAAACATAAGATGCAGAACTGTCAATGATGCAAGATGTGCTTTAGCAGCGATAACAAGCCGCTTTACAATGGAAACAAGAGCTGTTATCAATGTCCTGAACTGGCTCTGTACGCACCAATACTGATAAACATACATTCTGGGCGACTCAATGAACATATTTAACTGATTTAATGCCGAAGGATAATATATCGTCAAAGTGACCTTATAATTGAACAGACGGACGACATATCGGTATATTAGTGTCATCATGCTATTTGTTTTGTTTAGTGTCATCAATTGTAAAGCTCAGTGAATGGAAATTTACATTAACATACTTGTTCAGTTGATTATGTACCATGTTTGGTGCAAACCTGCTGCTTGTTTGGCCCCGAATCAGTTAGGAAGGTCCAGACACGAATGGCGCAACACACTAATCATATCACAATGGATCCCGCAAACGTTAATCTATGTACCGGGATACTTTGGTGTGCTGACAATCTACAAGTTTGATCTTTTATTGGATATAGAGGTGATCAGGGAAGGAAAGGCAATGGACGGTATGATCAGTGTTTTAAGAAATATATGGATGACATGGGAATCTGCTTCAAAATCCTTACTGATCACTACCATGCACTATTTCTGAAGACATGGATCAGCGGTCTTTGGCCCAAAGTATGGAAGAAATCAGTATATCCTCTCACAAAGAAAATAGATCTGAAACTATCGTATTATCGCATTAACAATCCCCTGCGATTCATTATTAATACGATTTAAAGTAAAAATATGAATCTGTGGTTGATCGCCAAGACCTGCAAAGGAAATGCAACATTTTAAAATCTCTACACAATCATAGAGTTGAGGACGTGCACAATTTAAAAACGTCTACACCTGTATATAGTTGAGGTCATGCAAAATTTTTAAAAAAAGTCGATATTACTTAAGTAATATATATATATATATATATATATATATATATATATATATATATATATATATATAGATATATATATATATATTATATATTATATATATATATATATATATATATATTACTTAATATTAGTTAAGGACTTGCAACATGAAAAAAAAGTCTACACTTGCATAGAATTGAGGACATGCAACATTTTGACTCTATTGTGGACTAACATTTACTTCTCGAATTGATCTATTCAGTAATATTCACTACCGTCATGAATTGCAGTTACGTGATACGGGCGCAGATCGCCTTGCGTTTGTGTCCCTTACAAAGTTATGAGTGCCCGTCATTCACAAAACAATGGGAAACTACTGAATACAAAATTTGTCAAGAAAGCACCAACAGACAATAAATGATGGGTTTGACTGCAACGTCCTATAAAGGATATGTAACTGTGTTTGTAACTCTCAACCTGGGAATAAAGGCCTGCTGGACTGGCCTATCATATGTTAGAATGCAAACCCACGTGGATTTGATTTTAATCGATACGGCCTCCCAAGTCAATCAAGTCTACAATTGGTACCAGGAAATGACATGGAAAATAAAAGCGACAAGCGTGATATTAATAACTTTGTTCATGATTCTCGATTGATCTATAAAAATATTGCATTATCACCAAATGTCCAACATGTCTTATTGCATGGAATATGGTATTTTATGTTACCTTATATATAATCATCCGTTAATCAATTTGTTCAACGCAATGTGTCGTGTCAGTAACCGTGGGCGGTCAAGGTTCGTCAACTCACAAGATCACGAGAGTCGTGGATCAGGTCTGTGTATTTGTTCCGAGTATGCCAAGTGGCCAAGCTTTTCAGATGTTCCCTTTTCCTTTGCTCTTTTCCCACCAATGTTGCTAGTTGTCACTAACTTCTCAAGTTGATTTCTCCCCATCGTGCGTCTCAAAAATGTTTAATGTCTACGTATGTCTAATTTGTGACCATTTGAAAATAAGTTCGTTCGTTCATTCGAATTGTCGTTCGTTCTTCAATCAATTTGTGGTTTTCGTGTATTTCTAGCAGGACGCGCTCATTGGTTTTCTTCCCGCCCATGACAATCTTTTCTCAGAAACCACATGTCCACACCCACTAGATATTTTTCAGATACTGTTACTGTTTGGGTACTTTTGAAAATCATGGTTTCAACGAAATATTCAAATTTCTAACAGCTATCATTCAGCAGATTAATGATGTCATGTTTAAGTAACTGAAAGTATAAGTAACAGCGGAAAGTAAAAGCAATGAAGAGAAATTCAAGAACTAGAAACTACTCAAATAAGATATTTGAGATAATAAATTGTGGACGCACGTGCAGGTAAAACTAAGTGAAAGGAGATAACTGCCTGTAACTGATCTGTAATAGGTATATATTATATAGTAATCTTCTAGCAGGACTGAAGATAAAGCTCCCAACCCATCATACTATTTTTCTTCCTGAGGGCTAGTTATTATCGTACCAAAGATAAACGGAAGATTATCTTCTCAGGATAATTATAGAGGTCTTTACACTAGAGCACTTTTACCATTAGAAAGATGTGTGCAATTTTTTATATTGATGTAGCGTGCGTATGTCTGAGATGACCTCATATGGTTGGCTCTGGTATCGATAAATTTCAAACTGCGAAATTATTAAATCAAACTTTTAAATTTAAATCAAATAAAATGTGTTATTTTGACCCTACTTACAGGAGACACAGACTTTCGTTAATTTTCGCCATGAAAACTAATTCTCCACGATTTACGCCTCTAGCATGATTACAATCCTAAATACTCCTTGTAAGCATCTCTTTAATAAAGAAATCCCCGTACTATTCTTAAAGATCAGCGCACACGTACATTTTGGCGCCCATATAAGCATAGACATATGGTGCTATTTAAATGGCCAGATATGATGGATGGTAGACCTGGTTAATTAAGACACCTTGTTTAGGAGTGTCAAGTTGGCCATGAGTGGAGGTACACTTGTTCCTGCAGCGAGGCGCTGTCGTCATTTTGTAGTGACAAGTTCGAATCCCGGTCGTTGACTATAGCTTTCAATTGTTATGTTGTCTAGTGTGTCTTCTAGACTCTGTTTCTGACTCCTGCTTCCATGGGCGCCATACAATGTGTGTATTTATTTATGAACTGTCTTAGTAGCCTCAAAACGTTCCCCTATTGATATATTCCTGATATATAAAGATCAGCGGTATGTTTCATCATCATAAAGAACGTTATGTTGCATTGTTTTATCAAGCTTGTGGTTCAGTTAATCCAATTGCGTCAAGCATTGTTGGGTTTGCTTATCTTGTATGTGACTCTACCCAAACCTCCATACTGGTGGCCTGTCTTGGCCTGTCTGACTTAGGCGATCCTGCCAGTAGCTACGCTAACGTCAGTATAATAACTCTGTGGATTGTTGAAATAAGCCCTTCATTCATTTGAAAGTGATGCCATAACAACGTGAAGTTCACTAAACTCCCAGATAAAAGAGTCAAACAATTTATATTCGCCTGTAGAGTTAGATTTCAAGTGAGTTCTTTGGGTAGTATACCTCTTACAAGCTTCAGGGTATTAAAAAGCCCAAGAAAACTAGTAGAAGAAAGTGTTGGAAAACCTCTAGCCATTTTTCCATTCGGCCTAACTGACATTGTCATTTCTATAAATAAACGGTATGAAATAGAATGTTTTCTCATTCCCCAGAGTGTCGTCGCATGAACTACGGAGTTTTACGGAAAGAAGACTGAGCTACATGGAAAAGAACCCAGTGTAATTAAATCGATCACGTTGCCTTCAACGTAATTAATAAACAAGATGTTGTGATTGGCATGTTTAAACAGTACAATATCCAAGTAGTTAATCGAGTAAGTTTGAAGTTAACATTCTATGATTGTGAATAATTTTATTTCTTCTCCCTCGTTTGTTCTCACATGATGTTCAGTAACGCTGTCTCTGTTTACCAGAGAAACTGCATAGAAGACACATCCGAATCTTTGTGTACACTGTATTACAAGAATACATTTGTTTTTTGTAGTCGTGCTTTGGTAAAGCTCACAATCTACTTCTCGTTTTTCAGTGATTCATTAACTGTATTACAATAACAATACTGGTTATTTTACATGAAATATGTCATGTCTTTCTCAGATTACCATCGTGTTCCATGCCGGCTGGCATAAGTGTTCATGTCTCTCCACATGTCTCGGTCTTTAGTGTTCTGTATTAACTCTGATAGTCCATCTAGCATACATTATCTTGGTATGCCTCTACTTCTTTTCCTATTGACCTTTCCAGTTATCACGATGTTCTTCAAAGGCCATTCTTCTCATCACATGACTAAGACAAGCAGTTTGCCTCTATCTTATAGTTGAATAAACAATTCTAGGTTCATTGGCCTCTACCAGGCAATCATTGCTAGATACTTTGGTAGTTTAAGGTATTCGCAATTGTCACGTAATCAGCCAGTCTCGAGTCTGTTGAATTACCTTCATGCCATACTTTCGCTGTTAAATCAATCAATACATAATCCTTTTTGTATTTTTTATAATTTAATAATTATTATATTGATATGCATAGATTATTCTTGTATTTCTTTCTTTAGGCTAGTGTGCATCCTGTTAGAGGAGGGAATCTCCGGGGTTTCTCTCTCTGTCACTGAACGCGATATGCGTGACGTCAGGTTTATCAGTTTATCACTGTTCTTCAAGGGGGATGGGTGGTCTTTCTGGCTGAAGAAGATAGAACAGTCAACAAATTATCTGAGATATATACTGACCGGTTCAATTTAGAAGAAGAGCTATGTTAGCAAGGTAAACCTATAATCTATTATCCTGGTTGGTTATCCAGATTTTTTTTAAGGTTATCCAGAGCTTTAAATTCTTGTTCATGTGAATGAACGTATTGTCATTTCATTTCTGCCCTCCCTGGTCAATTGTCAATTAGGCTAGGTGGAAAAATGTCTTGAGGTTTTCTAGCATTCTGTTCTAGTAGTTTTCTAGGGCTTGTTAATATCCTGAAGCTTGTAAGAGGTAGACTATCACAATAATTCACTTGAAATTTATTTATACAGGCAAATAGAAAATGTTTAACTCTTTTCTCGGGGAGTTTAATGAACTTCAACTTTTCATCACCATGTAGCGTGCCATAACCCGGAGCTTACCATCAACTTTGTTCCTTGGGGTACATTAGTCGCTTTTGTCCTTATTTGAGTATCACCTAATCCTAATATGATTGATTGATTGATTTAGGAATCGACATCACAGCATTCGGGGCATTCCCATAAGCGCTCCGTCCCCATCCTCAGCAGCCAACGAAGAGTTCCAACCTAATAGTACCAGTAGCAATCTGATTATATGTCCGTCTCGCCTTTCCTCTGAGCGTTGAGCTTCGGCCAGATCCCCTCGTCACTCCTCGCTGTCTCATTCTTGCCAGACCATGGTCATCCATTTGCTCCTCCGAGGTGTGCACGTGCTCCCACAAGGCCGCAACCACGTCTGCCTTGTCATGTATCAATACTCCACCGAGTTCTGCAGAGCCAGCCAATCTGTGCGCCTGTTCATTTCCCAGCACACCGGCATGCCCCTGAGAAAAGATCCAGGCGATGCTTGTCACTCGTGACCTCCGAAGCGAAGCAAGCCACTCCGCACGAAGACTGCCCGTCCTCACCCTCGTCAGCATGCTTTCTGAGTCAGTTACAATCACGATGTGTGTGTGTGTGTGTGTGTGTGTGTGTGTGTGTGTGTGTCTTATTCTCCATCCAGCGGAGAGCCGCAGTGACCGCCTCCACCTCCATTCTTAAGCTGGATGTTGTGGTATCATATGCCAGGCTCTCCTGCCCCAAACGTCGACCATTGGCTTAGGCTATTAACCTAATCCTAATACGAGGAATGGTTCGGAGAGGAAGATGTCACTGTTACGATTATATGTAGGATTTTTATCGAAAGCCAATGTTTCTTTACCTTGAATCATTCTTAGCAAACTATCTAGTGTTAGGAGGGATGGGGGTCTGGTTTGGGCAGGATCGTTTGTTGATGTGTTCTTTTAGATCCGAAGGAGGTCTTGAGGTAAATGATAGTGGATAATGAGGCGTGAGTATGAACGTGTGGGTATGCCTGGGAGTACTTACCGGATTCTCCTTTTTGTATATTACAGATTTGCCCTCGTTGGTACGAGATCTAAATGAACGGATATCAATTTTTTTCAAATTATCAAGAAGATAGTGTGAAAACCAGCTGAAAGCCAGGTGTCATAAGCCAGAGAGAGATTATGACCAACTGCCCGTGCACACCTGTACCGTGAGGAAACGCAGCGTTGTATTTGTCTACATATGCATTTTATTGTCAGAGCTAGTGAGCGGAGACATTCACGGTGATCCTGTTTGCTAGTATACGACGCTCGAACACCCACAGACATTCACTAACATCATTCAGCTCGTTTACACTTCCGCATGAGGATATCTACAGCCAAGCATTATCACATCAAATTCTGACAGACTTCTTAAAGGACCGTTAGATATAGGATATTCACAATTCTTCTCGCTAGTGTCTTAATTTTACAATTATTTTCGCTTGTGACTACTATTTTTGAATCACAATTCTCTTATTATAACTTTGATACTGTCTTTAGTAATTAACCGAGCGAGTGGGAATTTGTTCCTATCGGTTTGTCCTAAGTCTGATTCAAATCTTGATGTTTGTGTTTGTTTGAGTTATCTATCTCACTATTTTCTATTCAATGGTCAACGTACCTCCAGGTATTGCCATTGTGTAATTGTCTGTTCCGAGAGACGGTGGGATAGATTGAGATAATTATCCTACTATCCGGAATTGTTCACAGCATCTCTTGGTACCCCGTGACGGCAATATGCGTCTCAGGAACCACATCTTCGTTGGTTCAGAGTACTTCCTTATTTGTTCATTTACGTTTCAAGATTCAATATTATACATTACAGCTGGTTCTATACAACATGTCAACATTCTCTTTCTTACATTCAATGATAGTGACTTATTGCATAAGATACATTTCGTTTTCTGAAATGCAGTTTTTGCTTTCCCAGATCACATTATGAAATTATCGCATGGACTATTATTATTACACGCCAGACAATACCATAAATGCTTAAATCTCCTCCTCAGAGTTTCTATCAGTGGTTGACGACTGATCACTCAGTTCGGTATTGGTTCAAGAATCTTCTATGACCCACTCACCGTTGAAGACTCGCGGATGAAACCAATGTCTCTCATTCTTAGCAATGAGTGTTGATATTGTATTGCCAGGAGGAATATTGTATTACCAGCGTTGGTGATGTATTGAGAGGATGACTAATGTCCTATATGTGTTTACGCTGTATTGAGAGGAGTAATATTGTACTACCTGCATTGTTGGTGTAATGATAGGAGGACTATTGGACTATTAGTGCCGATGCTATAATAACAGTACTATTTGAATATTGGTGTTGATGCTGTATTGCTATGAGAGCTAATGTACTATTATACTAGTTTTAATACTGTATTATTAGGAGAACTATTCGGAGAGCTATTAAGAGAACTATTAGGAGAATATTAGGAACAATTTTAAGAGAACTATTAGGATAACTATTAGAAGAACTATTAGGAGACCTTTTAGGATAATTATTAGAAGAACTTTTTGGAGAATTATTAGGAGAACTGGTAGGAGAACTATTAAGAGAACTATAAGAAGAATTATTAAACTAAGTTGTGAGGTCGGATATCTATCTAACTTGTTGGATAAGGACCCAAATTTAAAAAAAAATAAAACGTAAATGCCTTATACAAGCAACATTGTTAGGAAATAATACCTACTCACTGATCGATAGAGTCCGTGACATTGGATGCAATCTGTTTAGAAGATGAAAACCTGACACAACTTCATGCTGAAGTCGGACACACTGATCTGTGATGTGCATAACTAGGTGTGACACAATTCCCTCGGAAGAGCAACGAAAACAAAGTAGACGAAGTTTCTTAGCAAGACCATAGACACATCTTTATCACTGAAACTAATAATTTGACTGAGATACTCCACGCCAGTTTCCCACAACCATATTATCATAGATAACTCCCCATGGAAACCGTGAGCAGACATATTTTGGGATAGTTGCTTCGCCGGAGGACTGTGCACGCAGGGGAATGCCCGGTGAACAGTAACTTATTTTTATTTTTGACATAACATACCACGTGAAAATTAAAATGACACGTAAGTAATATACACATAATGCCGTCACTTTACAAAGAGAAAAAAGTAATATCATTAACCGAGAATGTGACAAGTTTGGTCAGTGTGTATTGTGACAAATCACAGGTTTACATCGACGAGGGTCTGTACTACATTGAAATACTCGTCTGCAATGGCTTGAGCAGTCTGTTCTCGCTGCTGGGGATGGCATCAAACATTCTCAACATAATTGTTTACTGGAAGCAAGGAGTTAGAGACACCGTCAATATCTCGTTTACAGCTTTGTCAGTATGGGACCTGATCAGCTGTTTCATGTCGTGCTTATCCATGCTATGTTATTTTGGTGAAACCTACTTCCCATTTGCAGATGTAAGTATGTTTTCAATTCAGTTTGTTTATCTTGGATACACTAGGGGATTTGTATACATCGTATCAACACTCGTCACGGTCTATCTTTCACTGGAGAGATCCATTTGTGTTATGATGCCTTTCCAGGTGAAAGATATATTTACCGCCCCTCGTGTTGTCCTCGTCAACTTGGTCATTGTCCTTTTTGGTCTGGCATGTCTTTGTCCAATCTGGGCAACGCAGGGGATGCAATTGGTGTTTAACCCTGCCAACAATCGGACTCAATTGGTTCTATGGGTGTCTCCTAACAGACATGATATCGATTTGATTGTGGACACCCTTAACGGGACAGGAATTCCTTTGACGGCTCAGCTCATTATCACAGTAAATGCTGGGTTTATGATTCACGGCATCAGGAAATCATTTAAGTTCAGACAACGAACTATACATATCAGAAAACATGGATTGCTTAATACTTCCAGAAGTGACTCTGCTGCTACAACTGCTGGGATAGATTCACACATGAGAAAGAATAATCTATCAAGCAAGGACGTTAAACTTACACTTATTATAGTATTAATGGCGATAATATTTTTTATTAGTAATTTACCCGTGCTTATTGTTTCGCTTCTTCGTGCGTTGATTCCAGAAATAGACATAGGAAAACGGTACTACAGGCTTTATGTTTTACTGTATAGTGTTGTGTTTGGATGTAGTGTAATCAATTCTTCAGTGAGTATCGTTGTATACTATACTGTCAGTACGAGATTTAGGCAGGAAATTGTGTCTCTGTTTAGTCGAGTGCGTCAGTAAGAGACATTGTAATGAACATTATAGTTGAGTCGAAAATTGACACAACAGCACAGGACATTGCTATATACGTGCTTCGTCCTCATCTTCAACAGTCAACGAAGAGTCGCCATACTAATGGTTCACCAGTTGCATATATTAAGTGGTGTCTAGTCTTTCGTTGAAGTACTGAATGTCGGCAAGATAGACTGGCCACTCCCTGCTGCAACATTCTTTGTAGGCTACGATTAATTGTTCTATCCCATTACACATGTGATCATATTGGACCCTGACGACTTCTGCCATATCGTGCACCGATACCCCAACTAAATGTGCAGACATACCCAAGCTGTCCGCCTATTGGTTTCTCACCACAAGTCATAGAAATAAAATATACATTATAGGTATAATATGTTATATAAAAGTTAACACACAATATAACATAAGGCTCCATGAAAGGAAAGACACGCACACAGACAAGAGCAAACGTTATCGACCAACATCTTTATCAACAAACAAACAAACAAGAAAACAGGTTATTACAATAAATTCATATCTTGGCTGTATTGTTTTATTGATTGTGTGAAACTGTGTTTATGTAATCTAGAGACTAAACTAACTCGCATGCCAGATCACAGGCTCCCTAAACGAATGTTTACGACGAGCTGCGTTGTGGTAAACGCTCCCAAGGCGGCCAGAAGAAACGCTTTAAAGACACTCTGAACATCTCACTGAAAACTTTTGGAAGTCATCTTGACACCTGGGAGACTGCTGCCAAAGACCGAAATTCGTGGTGTATATCATTATGCAAGGGTGCAGCCACTTGTAAAGCAACCAGGACAGCAAGAGCTGTGAAGAACAGGCTGAATAGAAAAACCACTGCAGGAGATCCTCCTCCTGGAACGTCAAGCATTCTTTGCCCACATTGTCAAAGAACATTTCGAGCCAAAATAGGCCTTATCAGCCATCTTAGAACTCACGGCTCCATACTTTCAACACCACACGATGAAATGAATGGTCATCATCATTCTTGATGGACAAACAACAGTCTAGAGTCATCTCTTTTGAGTGTTCATATTAGACCGTCGGCATGATAATACACCTCTCCTATATCTTATCACTCTGTAATACTCAACAGGCAGCGGGGGGGGGGGGGGGGGGGGGGGGGCGGCTGGCTGAGTGGCTAGAACGCCGGACTCTCCTTCGGGAGACCCGGGTTCGATCCCTCGGTAAGGTGTGGGATTTTTTTTCTGTCGGGGGCAAAAAGAAAATTCTAACCTGCACAGTTCGCGGCGACTGCACTACCCAGGCGGCCTTAATTCCTCAGGCTCAAAGACCCCTCTGCCATACACCGCAAGGTACTATATTGGCAGTAAATGACAGAGTTCTGTAATACTGTGAATCCCTCATGCCCTGAGTGCCTCTCTTGTCCATCAGTCGTTTCGGTGTACCTCTGTCACGTCTCCAAGGAACGATTCGTTTAATTACCGTTCTTTCGAAGCGATTGCGATTTAATATGATTAACATATTTAATTTTCAAAGATGTGATATTAATGGGCCAGGTTGCTTCAATCTCAGATCTTGTAAAATCTTGATATGTTTCCTCCATTTGGTCAGCTGTATTCTGATAATTTCTGTCTATCATGTATGTTCCATCGTCTTAATTTTCTTCTTTTGTGATTGTTAAATGGGTTATGCTTGTGTAAAGGCCTATGATTTTAAAATGATTTATGATTGTGATTGTATCATTGTAAAATGATTATGAGTGTGAAATGTTTGATGACTATGCAATGATTATTATTTACAATTGTTTATTATTGTGAAATTATTTATAATTGTGGATCCGTTTATGATTGTAAATTGGTTTATGACTGTGAAATGGTTTATGATTGTGAATTGATTATGATTGTGAAATGTTTTATGATTGTGTATTCATTATAGCTGAACAGTGACACATGTAGGTGTCTCACACCGTTAGAGGCAACTCGTGGCGCCCCTGACTACGACCAGTTGAATAGAACGCATAACCCGTAACTGCTTCTTCTTGCTTTGACTCTAAGATCCATTAAAACCAGTGATGGAGTTATACCTCTCCATAGAACAAAGCCGGAACTGAATTATAAAGACCATGTGTTGCCCATGCATCATGATCCCTATGTCGGCCTGCCTAGTTTACTCCAGAGGAAAGGTAACACCAATACATCTGGAACATGGCATGTAATTACAAGGAAATCTGTCTGGTCGCACAAAAACTGACTGAAACCGCATAATTGCAAAGGCCTCACTATATTCTAGCTATCGTTTATTGTTTATTATCGAGACTGGGTGATCAGTTACTCCAAATTTCCAGCTTCAAATGCTTCTACAGCAGGCGACATCTGGGAATGGCGATTTTCATTTGCGACAGCTTGGTGGCGTCAGAGCTAGACATGTCCAGTTGGGACAATGGCGACATACAAATACAGGCGGTAAGAGTTCGATCCGGTGTACCATTCGTGTTGGTTAATGTTTATGCCCGTAACGTGAGTGTGGATTCCTAGACGTGGCAGTGCTTAAGTGATATATTAGGTCACGAGAGAAATGTTATTTTCTGTGGCAATTTCAACGCTAAAGGCAGATCATGGGGAAACATTTCCTCCAACACACAGGGGGAGGCGCTAGAGACTGCACTTGAAAACATTGACCTGGTTTGTATCAACAGTGGCTGTGTCACCAGGACAGCAAGCCGTCAATGTGATGAGGACGGTGTTATTGATCTATCGTTGGTTTTTCCTTCACTCACTACAGTGTGTAGATGGTGTGTCCTAGCGTACCACGGCAGCGACCACCACCCTTGCAGCATATTGGTGGAGAAAGGCAGAACCATGCAGCACAAGTTAACGGTCAAGACTCTCCAGTATGACAGTACAGGGCAAGATGTGGTGAGTAAAATAAGTCATGATAAGCGCAGAAAGCTTCAGGGCAGGAAAAAAAAGCTGGGAGCAGTCACTGTGGTGGAATTTTGAGGTGGAGAAGGCCTGGGTGGATAGGCGTAGTGCTGTAAGGAAATGGCAAAACGCCAAGAAGAACAGAGTTGTCCATCCCAATCCCTGCATGCACTTAGAAAGAGAGATGCACTCAAAAGTAAGCTAATTAAACAACTGATTAAGGTGGTTAAAAGTGAAAAATAGGCAGAGGTATGTCAAAGAGTAAGCACCGACACGTCACTTAAATTGATCTGGTGACTACATTCAATCATAAGTAGCCAAGAATAAGAGCACTTCTGACTTCCAAAGTGCTGAACTCATCTGGCAAAGGACTGACGAGGACAAGGGCAAAAACCTCTTCAAACGCTATCTAGAGCAGAGCAACCAGACAGACACGAGAGGCCGAAATCTGGCCAAGGAGGTCACCTCAGTCAGGTGCAAAGCCCAGAACATTTTTGATGAAGACACAGTGACAGTGAACGAAATCAAGGCTGTGCTTCGACGATCAGAAAACAACGCTTCAGGGCCAGATGCCATAAGATACGACGACATCAATAGGTGTACCGGCTACGAGCTAGAGAAACTAGGAAACATGTACAACAACAGTATAGGGAGTGACTACATCAAGGAGGAGTGGTTACACAGCTATATGATTCCCTTGCCGAAGCCTGGCAAAGACCACACACAATTTCAGTGTTATCGAGTAATAACCATGCAGAATACAATAGGCAAGCTGCTGGAGAAGTTAATTGCCAGAAAAAATATCAAGCCAGCTAGAGAGGCAAGGGGTTTCCGACCTACTCTGGGAGAGTACTGTCCAAAAATAGAAACCTGGACCAATGCAGAAGTGTTTGCCCACGATATCTATGAAGGTTTCCACTCAGGCATTGAAACCTTTGCTGCAGCGATTGATCTTGAGAACGCGTACAACAGAGTAGAATTGGATGTTTTAATGCCTCAGCTTCTTGAACTAAAGATAAGTCCTTTCCTCCTTAGTTGGATCGCTGAAGTCTTCTTCCAACGAAAAGTAGTTGTTAGATGTGGCAGTTGGATTTAGGAACCAACAACAATATATCCTGGCCTACCACAGGGATCACCATTATCTCCGGTACTGTTCAACGCCTACACTGTGAGAATCAACAGCGAGCAGATAACTAGACCAGGGAGGAGAATGTCATATGCCGACGATGTTTTAGTGTATCGTCAGGGTAAGGATAGGTTGCTGTAGAACTACAAACCGAACTCAATCGCATAAGTACTTGGTGTGTTGAAGCTGGGGCAATGGCCAACCCAACAAAGGCAAGTGACATGGTTCTCGTTGAATAATCATTGTCAACACTCCAACACCAACAGTAAATCTGTGATCAGAGACTGTGGACAGAACGCAGGCAATAAATTATCCGGGAATACATTTTTATACAAGCCTTGCTTATAATGAGCACATAGATCAGGTGATAACAAAGGCCAAGCGGGGTTTGGCTGCGATGCGGGTGATGGCGGCATCTTACTGTGAGCAGCGCCATCTATGTCTTCTATATGAATGGCTGGTCATGTCTGTTTTTAAGAATGCGATGGCGATCCTGACTCTCAGCCATAAGCAGATAGAAAGGATGGAAGGGATATAGAACGAAGTTATGTGTATTATTCTTGGATGTACAAGAGATACAGAATGCAGGGCGATGCGCTACCTACTTGATTGTCTAACCATTGAAGACAGAATACATATTTTCAAAGCATGTGCCTACCTCAGAGTTACCGCAAACACACAACATCCACATGCCAATTGAAATTATGATGGTGAAGGGCAGCAGGTTCAAAAGAGGAAGGTCGTATATGGCTCAAGCCGAAGACATTCTTCAACAGGTGTGTTCACATGAGGACTTATAACCTGGCAAGGAGTGGGTACAAGTGCCAACAGATTTCTGTACGTCCTTTTCAATTTGCATCCAACTAGACATGAAATGCAGACAAGATACTCCTTAGCGACTCAATGAGCATGCTCAAGTGGATAGAGATGGGGTGGATCCGAAGAGAATAGTTGCTGTCTCGGCTGGCAAAGATTAGTTTCATCTTCGTGCCAGGGCATGCGGGAATACAAGTAAATGAGCGGGCTGACAAGCTCGCAGGTAAGGCTACTGTGGAGGGCGGACGCGCCATGAATCAGGCTGACATTCTGAATGCTCTACGAGAAGTAAGACTTTTGCGATAACCAACTGATGACTGCGAATCTACAAACTTGGCCAGAGTGCGAGAACAACAAATTAAAAGAGGTGTGGCCAAACAAGAACACTACGCAGGAAGCCAAAGAAGATTGATAATCCAATACAGAACTGGTGTAGATAGCCGCTACACGCTGCGGGATTTGCTGAGGAGTGGATCCGAGCACTTATGGACTGAATGGTTCGATGTGCAATGAGGATGATCTGTCGACTAACTAACTAACTAACTAACTAACTAACTAACTAACTAACTAACTAACTAACTAAGTAACTAACTAACTAACTGACTGACTGACTGACTGACCGACCGACCGACCGACCGACCGTCCGTCCGTCCGTCCGTCTGTCTGTCTGTCTGTCTGTCTGTCTGTCTGTCTGTCTGTCTGTCTGTCTGTCTGTCTGTCTGTCTATTCAGTAACTTTTTTCAAAATGACATAGATCAGTTGAAGGCTGCAATACCAAATTCTCCGTGCAACTTATCTTTACTGTCATCGTTTTGCCAGACCACATGCCCCCGAGATATCCTTTCTGACATTCTGACAGTCACTGAAGTATTCATTTACCTCAGTAACCTAAAAAACACAAACTCATCTGGGTTAGATGGAATCAGCAGTCAGATTCTCCGCAGTGCTGCGCCAGTGATCTGTGTATCACTAACCTATGTATATAATCAGTGTCTCACCAAAGGTCACTTTCCATCAGCTCTCAAAATCGCTAAAGTGTATCCTCTCCTTAAATCTGGTTCTTGGACAATGGTCTCCCGAACTATTATAGACCAATTTCTTTACTATCATCACTATCTAAACCACTAGAAAAACACATCCATAAGGTAACATTACAGTATTTAGATCGCAACAAGCTTATAGTTGACAGTCAATCAGGATTTCGACCAAAATATTCTTGCCATACTGCCCTAACAAACATGATAGAACATTGGCACCAGAATATAAATAACAACAATCTATGTGGAGCTGTGTTTATCGATTTCAGAAAAGCATTTTATATGATAGACCATGCCATTTTAATTAAAAAACTAGAGACAATGAAAATTGGCGCTAATGTTGTGACGCTAATAACATCTTTTCTGTCAAACAGAAATCAAGTAGTCTCATCTCATCTCATCTCATCATGTTCCTCTGGTACCTTGCGGTGTCGAGGTGAAGTATAAACTTCGTGAGAATGCCCGATTATGGGCTTCATATATTGACATTTCCATGGATTCTGCTATTCCCTCCGTCCAACGTTTACGTGGTTTCCATCTGGTCTGGACATCATTGCTTGTTGTGGCATGCTGTTGACTGTTAATCTTACTTGAATGGCCAAACCATTTGACTTGCTGCTTTCTAATAAAATCTAGTGCTGCTTTAACCCCCACTTTAGTACTGATTTCTTCATTTCTGGTCTTATCTCTTCTTGATACGTTGAGTATTCTTCTCAGGAGCCTCATTTCTGTTGTTGTGATTTTTTTTTCTCTTTTTCTGTCATTGTCCAGGTTTGGAATTGGTAGCACAGAGTTGGTAGGAAGATTGTGTTGTAAAGTGCTTTCTTAGTAGTTATTTATACATGTTTGTTCTTTAGTATTGGTGCCATTTGTCCAATGAGTTGATTTGCCTTATTGCACCTGTTTTCGATCTCGTCTTCTGATCTGCCATTTGATGATATAATACTTCCTAGGTACTTGAAACTCTTTACTTGTTTCAAGGGATGTTCGTTTAGGTGAATTGTTGTTGTTTGTTCTTCTTTAGTTATAGTCATTACCTCTGTTTTGCTTGTGCTAATTTTCATGTTATGTTCCCTACACATTTCGTTTAGAGTATTCATGTGGTCTTGTAATTCAGCTTCTGATGTTGTTATTAGTGCTTGGTCGTCCCCAAACAGTAGTTCTCTAATGGTTAGATTTGCAGACGGATCTTCTTCTGTGTTCTCGTCATGCGGTATTCTTGCTGTCTCTGCTTGGCTGGTTTCTTTACATATGTTGTCTATATATGTTATGAACAAGAGAGGGGACAGGACACAACCTTGTCGTACTCCAGATCTTATGGTGAAGGGTTCTGAGTGTCCTCCAGTTGCCCTCACTATGCATTCACTATTGTTGTATAAACTTCTACATAGGTTTGTTAGATGTGTACTCACTCCATATTGTTTAAGGATTTCCCACAGCGTGTTTCTATCTACCCTATTGAATGCCTTTTCTTGGTCGACAAAGGCTAAGTAGAGTGTTTCATTGAATTCGATTGATTTTTCTATACGTTGTCTAAGAGCAAAAATGGCATGTGTGCATCCTTTGTTTTTCCTAAATGCAAGTTGCGTTTCTCTTAGCTGGAGTTCTAAAGTAGTTCGTAATCTTTTTTCAAGAATTTTGAAAAATAGTTTCCCAGTATGACCCCTCAGTGAAATGCCTCTGTATTGTGTGCAGTCTCTTTTGCTGCCTTTGGTTTTCCAAATTGGGATAATTATGGCTTTTCCCCAGTCTCGTGGTGTCTGTTGTTCTACCCAAACATGGTTGAATAGTCTATGTAGCCAAGCTGTTCCTACTTCTCTTGCTGCTTTAATTAGTTCATTTGGTATTTCATCCTGTCCCGGTGATTTGTTCAATGGGGCTAATCTGATGGCTTCTATAATTTCTTCTTTTAGTATGTCTGGTTCTAGTTCTTCGGTGACATCTGTGTAGGTCTCTTGAATTCCTGTGACATCTGATGGGATGTTGAGAAGTTGTTCGAAATACTGCTTCCATCTTATTATGATCTGTTTTTGTTCACTTATTGGTTCTCCATTTTCACTGTTAATTATTTCAGTTGGGTCAAAGGGTTCTCCTCTGGTTCGCATTGCACTTATCTTTTTGTAGAAGTTTCTAGTTGCCTCCTTGTTGTTTTTATTTAGGGTTTCTCCATACTCTTCCCAGTCTTTTTGTTTTTCCCTCTTTACTATTCTACTCACATGTCTTCTCGCTATTCTATATTCTCTGTAATCACATTCCTGTTTGCTCTTCAACCACTTTTTATATTTTTCCTTTTTTTCTTTTACCGCTTTCTTTACTTCTGCGTTCCACCAATTTGTTATTTTCTTTATCCGTGTTTTGCGTTTTTTCGTGGTTCCACATGTTCTGTTTGCAGTATTTAAAATGCTTGATTTGAACATCTCTCATTCTTCTTCCACTGTTTTTCTTTCTGTAGGTACCGTAATTTTACAAAGAGTTCAGTTAGTTCTTTCTCATAATTTTCCTTTACTGCCTCGTCTTTAAGGCTTTTTAAGTTTACTGATTCGCGTGGCATGTATTTTCCTGCTCTTTGTTTTCTTCTTCTGATGGCTCTTATTGTGGCAACGACTGCTTTATGATCTGTGTTTATACTGAAATTGGGCACTGCCCTTGAATCTAATATATTTCTCTTTCTGTTATTTCTTGTTAATATAAAATCAATTTAACTTTTAGTATCTAGATCGTTCCATTTATACCAGGTGTATACTTGTGAATCTTTATGTTTATAGAATGTGTTTGTTATATAGAGGTCGTGTTGGCTGCAAAGCTCTATCAGTCTACTTCTGTTATTATTCCTTTCATTTTGCTGATCTCCAAATGCTCCCAGATGTTTTTCTATGCCCACTCTGTTATGTCATAGTCTTGCATTGAAGTCTCCCATAACTATGATGTTGTCCTGCTTATCTATTTTATTTAGCACGTCATGTATGTCTTCGTAGAAGTCCTCGCATTCTTGCTCATTATTGTTTGCATTACATGGTGCGTATATCTGTACATATGTTGTAATTGTTTGTTCTTTTATTCTCACTGTTATGATTCTTTCTGATATATATTTTATTTCTAGTATTCCTCTTGCTAGCCGTGGTTCGATGACTATTCCCACACCGTGCCTTGCCCTTTCTTGCTGTTCTACTCTAAGAGTAAACAAACGTGTAACTGCGGTGGAGCTCCTTGCATCCTTTCCCCTTTGTTCTGGTGTCCGCTATTCCCATCAGTCCAATTTTCTTCTCCTCCATTGTCTCTATAAACTATTCTTCTTTACTATTGAAACAACAGACGTTCATTGTGCCTATTTTTTTAATCGCTGATCTATCTCGTAGTCTATTCACATTGCCGGGTCGATAGCCGTTTGGGTCAGTCCGTTTATACTTCTTAGTTTTTCTACGAGCAGTATGAAGATCCCCTGCCGGCTTGCTAGGCCAGTCGCAGGTTTAGGACACTAATCTGACCACAGGGAGTCCATCCCCTATGGCGAGCCATAGTCCCGTTAGCCCATGACCTCGCGGTCATGGTTACCCGGTCTGCACCACGTGGAGGTGGAGGTTGACTTGTGTAGTCTGCGGGTCATCGACAGGCTACTAATTTTCGCTCTTCACCCCTCCTGGGAGAGGCTAGCCGATCCTAACCCTGCTGGCTGCAGGGCCAGGCGCATTCCACACCTTACAAGTAGTATCATACAATAAATCTCTGTCCCAAACCACTACCTTCAATACTGGAATACCGCAAGGCTCTATTCTTGGCCCTCTATTATTCGCCATACATATTAATGATCTACCTTTGCATCTTTCGTCGTCCTGCGATCTATTTGCAGACGACTGTACAGTGTATACAAACGCTGAAAGCAGTAATTTGCTGGAGTCGTCTTTGCAACAAGAATGAAATAATGTAGTTAGGTGGAGCTGTGCGAACCGTATGCAAATTACCATCACTAAAACAAAATCTATGTTATTAACAACCAGACAAAGACTTCAGACTCTAAATTCACACAGATCACTTCAACTTCACATCGATAACATGCCAGTAGAAAGTGTAATTGAGCACAAAACATTAGGCCTCATCATTGATAGAAACCTAACCTTTAATCCCCACGTTCAAGCGCTCACTAAACAAACAGCGAAAAAAGTCTGCCAACTCGCCAAAATTAAAAATTTCCTTGATGAGGACACAAGGAAAATATTCTATACGTCTCACATACAGACACATTTTGACTACTGCTCTACAATCTGGGACGGTTGTTCCAATTCAAGCACCAAGCGACTTTACTCACTCCAGAAACGGGTCATGAGTTTAATTTATAGCAAACATTTAACTGACAATCCTAGCCTGCATAAACGCCTTCAGTTACTACCACTCCGCAAACGTCTGCTTTTCAGTAAGGCCAAACTAATTCACAAAATCCTACATCGGAATGCCCCAAATTACCTTTGGCCATTGTTTGAATATAATGCTAGACACAGTAAACGATTAAATATATTACACATTCCGAAGCCTAGGATAGACTTATACATAACAAGCTTAATGTACTCTGCAGCTCAGCTGTGGAACAATCTTCCACATGAAATAAAAGACATCACCAATCCCTATACATATAATCGCAAATTATTTGAACACTATCTCAGTACGGATTACCTCCCCTCCCCCCCCCCCTTTACGGATTACCTTCCCCCTTAATAATAGAAGTAATAATAATAATAATAATAAATACCTAGTCTACCATCCAGTGAATGAGCTGAATCATACAACGCTTTGACAAATTATAAACAAGTCGGATTGGAAGCGGAAGTACTCAGCTCGGAAGAAAATAGTTCCGTCTGTCATCTATAGTTCCGGACATCAGACGGAATGGCGGTTTTGACTGTCACCACATGACAGAAAGTTGAGGGCTTGTTATGGGAAACAGTGGAACACCTGCCGGACATCAACAACGTCACGTGCACAATGTAAGGTTGTTTGGAAAACCATGATTGGCAGCTTGGTATCGAAACCCTTTGTTTGAACTCTACAGTAACTCTTTAGATTGTTTTGGATGTCAAACCCAGTGATGACAAATCTAACATTGATGGAGAGGGGGGATGGATCCCTGACAGGGGATTATCTGCCCAATGTGCCACCTGGGTGGGCATAAAGGATAACGTCACGTGGCCAACTTTGGTAGTTTGCCATATAAACCCGAGTTGGGGTCAACTAGGGGGACTTGAAAATGTGGCTCTAGTCGGAGTGCAATGGCACTGCAGTGCTTAGTGGAAATAATATCTACCATGTGTTAATTAGTGACTTAATTTTACACGTGCCTATAATGGCAGATGTAGATATGATTGATAGGACTGCAGTAGTGCCATTTAAGGTATAACCTATTATAATATTAGTTCTAATTAATATAGACTGTAGCCTGGTTAAAACTATAGTGTGATGATTAGCACTGTTAGTGGAAAACTAGTTAGAGTAGAATCGTGATATTGGCTCTGCTAAGGTGAATAGAATACTGAGGTTGCACTCTGTATTGGTCTTTCCTTGTCATAGCCTGATTCGGCCATAGGTGGGTAGCTAATCTGCTCTATGACAAAGTTTAGTTAGCTAAAGTTCATTAAGCAAGGCAATAGGCTTACACTCAGCCGGTAGGATCAGTGACTAGTACTATCACCAGATGTGTTGTTTCTATCCTAGGTTCCCTACCAGATCCGAGGAAACTCAACAAGTTTTTAGGAAAGGTTCAAATCCCATTCGGAAGAACACCAGTGGAACAGTCAATAAAGTTTTCGTACAGAACGTAACTAAAGCTAGAAGGAAGATGATTCACCAAAGAGGGGTGATGATTGTTGATGCACCACACAGCATCAGACAGTAGTAACTAACCGAGAACATTAATTATAATAGTTACATAGTGTGATATAATCTCGTGTAATAGAACACAAGACATGATACTTGAGGCTAGATAGACACGAGTTAGGATCAAGTACATTAACAATTAACATTAATAACTGTGTACACACTATAAAGGACTTGTGCATTATTGAGCAACGATAGGAACGGACATTGTGTAGGGTGCAACCGGTCCATGATTAACTGTTATTACCAACGGTGTCTATTTCGGATTATCATGAAATGGGATTACCAGAGGTCTACAGAGGCAAGTCAGTATCCGGCAAGATGGTTTCGGCACTGGGTGAGATGTACCTGTTCTGACGTAACGTGCTGTGGTCTAGCCTTGCTAGGATGAGCTGACTGGGTTGTTGTCTGAGAGTCCGATTCTACACACTTTATAGAACACGTCACACATTTTCTTCACATACACGTCTCATATACGTTACATCTTTTCTTTTAATAAATTAATCTTTATTAATTTTTAGAAGCAAGAGTTGTTGAGTATGTTGCGTTGGGGAAGTATGAGAGGGGGCATAGTACGGCAGTGAGAGAGTGATAGGAAAATGTGTCCATAGGCTGATGGAGTGTGTTGGACGGAAGCTGGTGGATTCTCCAGGATATTGATAGGAACGAAAAATATTATAATGTGGGTGTTGACTCTCTTCACTCCAGGGACGACACTTTAAAGGAGGACACGACATTATTGGGGTTTCGTAAACGGAATCCTTGGACAGCGGGATCTCTCGTAAACGGGATCTTTGGACAGCGGGATCTCCCGTAAACGGAATGCTTGGACAGCGAGATCTCCTGCAAGCAGGAACCTTTGACAGTGGGATCTTCTGACAACGGGGTCTTTTGACACGGGATCCTTAGTTATAAGAGGGAGATATCATTTTGGAGAATCCAGCTAGATTGAATGTGGATAGGGGATAGGACAAATATCTTGCTGTTCACACTTCACACGTCTGCATAGGTCTGTGGTCCTGCTTCTACTCTTGTCACTGAGTGAATGTGCTGTGCGTGGTAATATCTAGATTTATAGTACTTGTTCATATATCTGTATAGTAATTTGCAGTTATATTGTACTAGACCTGCTAGCTTACCTCTCTGTATAATGGCCACCCCTAAACTAAGCACGTTATAATTAAAGGCAAAGGGGGAAGAAATAAGACTGTCGGGTTCTGCTCTAACGGATTACATACAGGAAGTGGAGAGAGAGTATCGTCAAGCAGAAAGGGAAGATCGAAAGGCCGAGTTGGAATTGAGAAGGATGGAGTTGGAACAAGCAGCTAAGAAATTGGAAGCTGAGCAAGCAGCTAAGAAATTGGAAGCTGAGCAAGCAGCTAAGAAATTGGAAGCTGAGCAAGTAGCTAAGAAATTTGAAGCTTAGCAAGCAGCTAGGAAATTTGAAGCTGAGCAAGCAGCTAGGAAATTAGAAGCTGAACAGGAAGCACAGAAAAGGGAGCACGAGTACCGGATGAGGGAACTCGAGTTGAAGAGTCAATCTAATGGAGAAACTGAGGGAGCAGTTGGAGGTTCCTCCATCCCAGGCTCAACACCAGTAGGTGGACATGGGTAACATGCTATGAAGCTTCCTTTAGCGGTCTACGAGGAGGACAAAGAGAAGATTGACCAGTACCTTCAACGCTTCGAGGCTATTTCAGTTGCTATGGGTCTGGAGCGTAACAAATGGAATCTCAAGCTATCCCAGGGATTACGCGGGACCGGATACGAGGTTTATTCTCGCCTGCCACCAGGACATGAGAACAATTATGACGAATTAAAGACGGCTCTGCTGAAACGATTTGAGGTTACGTCACATACCTACCGGAAAAAATTTCGAGCAGCGAAACGAGAAACGGGAGAGTTGTTTGCCGCATACAGTTTGCGTCTAAAATCTTATCTCCATAAGTGGATGGATTTGGCTGGGTTCGCACATGACTATGAGAGTCTGGAAGAGCTCATGGTGGTCGACCAGCTGAAGAAGCAAATGTCGAAACCTCTCAGGACGTTCCTGGGAGAACAAGGAGCGGAACGTATTGACCTCGTGACTAAATTAGCAGAACGGTTCGTCGAGGTACATGGGGAGGCAGGGGAAAACCTTTCCACCAACACCAAAAGTCAAGAGAAACATGACAAGAAGAAAGCCAAAAACTCAGGAACCAAAAAGTGGGAACCTTATGTGCAAAAATCAGAGGATAGTTCAGAGAAGAAGAAGGAGGGAAGCAAGAGCACTTCAAGCTCTACACCAAAACGACCGTGGTCGGAGAAGTGGTGTTCAATTTGTAAGTCACCCTCTCACAATACGAGGGACTGCAAATCGAAGGCTAAGAACCCTCACGCACAATACTATTGACTGCAGGGGAAAGTCAGGAGACACTCAATTCGTCGTGCGCTCAGGGAAACCTAAGGTGGAGCCCACCGAATAGGTCGAGGCCGAGGAAGAGACTCCAGACCAGGAAAAACCACCGGTAGTGGAATTGGTAGAGGTTAACGGTCGTCAAGTGGAGTGTTTATACGACACAGGACTGGACGGGGAGGCCGTGATTTCTGCGGATCTGGTACATCCAGAACAATTCACAGGTGTGACATTGGATATACAGCCTGCACAGAAGAGTGCTGTAGTCATGAAGTTGCCCATTGCTAATGTGGAGATTCGGTCAAGGTACGTCACCGGCACCATCAAGGCCGCTGTATTGACCGATCCCATTTTTCCAGTAATCCTAGGTTGCCGGTATGTCTTTCTGGGAATGCCCAGGGAGCCAATCCATATGGGAGCAATGCAGACTCGCTCTCAGACAAAAACGGAAGAGGCAGACGCAATTGTGACCAACCCAATGCCGGGGGAGCTACGAACTGCCCAGAGTGAGGATGATACTTTACGTCCTTGCTACAGAAAGCTGCAGAAAAGTGCTGATCCACCAGGACGGGGGCAGTACTACATGAAGAATAGGATACTCTACAGGAGAGCAGGAAGGGGAGACAACCTATACGGTCAGTTGGTCGTCCCGAAAGCTCACCGGTCCCAGATTCTTCATATGGGGCATACCATCTCCTTTAGTGGACACATGGGTATTGCCGCCACCATGCAGCGGATTTCCTGCCACTACTATTGGCCGGGAATGACAGATGATGTGCGTCGGTATGTGAAGTCATGCCCTGAGTGCCAGAGGGTGGCACCGAAACACTGGACAGCACCGGTGGTGTTGGGTGAGATGCCCATCATGAACTCTCCTTTCGAGAGGGTAGCCATCGATATCGTGGGTCCAATTCCCAGGACTAGGAAGAGGAACATGTATATACTAACAATGGTGGATTGCTGTACAATGTGGGGTGAGGCTATACCGTTGACCACGATTGACTCGAAAAGAGTGGCGGACGCAATGATGGAGGCTTTTACCAGATTAGGCTTTCCGGATCAAATTCTGACGGACAATGGATCTCAGTTTTGTGGAAAACTCATGGAGGAGGTATTTAGGGTGTTTCACTCTAACCACATACATACCAGCCCTTACCACCCTCAAACCAATGGACAAGTGGAGCGTTTCAACGGCACGTTGATGACAATGCTCAGGAAACTAGCGCAGGAAAAACCTGATAGGTGGGATGAATATATCCCAGCAGCACTCTTTGCCTATCGGGAAGTTCCTCATGGCTCAACAGGACTACCACCCGCTACGTTGCTGTTTGGTCGTCCAATCAAAGGACAGTTGGAAGCCATGTTGAGGAGTTGGACTGAAGAGGGGACGTCAGAAGAAGTGATCTCATCCTATAAATACGTGGAGGAACTGAAAGAAAACTTCCACAAGGGAAGGACTCTGGCAAATCAAAACTTGAAAAAGGCCAGGAAAAGACATGCGGCTTACTACAATCGTAGGTCTAAAGAAAGATCTCTAGAGGTGGGAGATAAAGTCTTGTTGCTACTCCCAACAGGAAACAACAAATTGGAGATAGGTTGGCAAGGACCATTTCCCGTGGAAAGGGTGATATCCAGAACCAACTATCAGATCCTGATCCGGGGAAAGTCGAAGATTTTCCATATCAATCTCTTGCGGAAATACGAAGAGAGACCCGGAGACAAGGCCGCTCACCTCATGGCAATGGCAGTTGCAGTGGAGACTGAAGTGGGAACCAGCGAGGGCAGGGAATATCCCTTGGTACACCAGGAAACCTATAGGGATGTGCAAGTGAACCCTGATCTAACCTCCCAGGAGAGGGAAAGGATAACCCAGGTTCTCAAGTCTCATAAGGAGATACTGACTGATAAACCAGGACGAACGAGGTTGGTGGAGTTCGAGATGACTTTGACCACACAGGAGCCTGTTCGCCAAAAGGTTTACCCAGTGCCATTCTCTAAAGAAAAGGCCCTGGAGGAGGAAATACAGAAACTGCTGGAGGATGACGTGATTGCACCATCCACATCCCCATACAATGCAGGGGTAGTTTTGTTACGGAAACCAAGTGGAGAACACCGGTTGTGTATAGACTACAGACTTCTGAACAGTCATACACAATTTCAGGTGGAACCTTTGCCGAATCCAACTCAGTTATTCGCTAGGCTCCATAAGGCTCGGTACTTTTCAAAGGTGGATCTGAGTCGGGGGTACTATCAGATACCAGTCAAACCGGAGATTCGACCACTGTTGGCCTTCAGTACACCCAGTGGACACTACGAATTCAAAGTCATGCCCTTTGGACTCAGCAATGCACCTAGTGTGTTTACACGCATGATGAGGACTTTATTAGATCCTTTACAGGATCCGTCCATCATCTCATTCATGGATGATATTCTGATTTCCAGTGACAGCTTGGATGACCACTTACAATCTTTGGAGAGAGTGTTTAATATGCTCAAGGAAGCAGGGCTTACTGCTCGTCCAACCAAGTGCATGATTGGTTACCAGACTCTGGAATTTCTAGGTCACACCATCACTCCAGGACACATAGTCCCGGAAGAAAAGAACCTGGAGAAAATCAGAAATGCACCAAGGCCAAAAACGAAGAAGGAGGTGCGATCTTTTTCTCTCGTTGTGTGGGTTCTACCACAAATTTATCCCACATTTCACTGAATTGGGAGCTCCATTGACGGAAACCTTGAAAAAGGGATTCCCGGATCAAATCATTTGGACACCAGAATGTGAGAATGCCTATAGTCAGTTAAAGGAGGCCTTGGTCAGCAAACCTGTATTACAGCTCCCTGACCTTTCCAAACCATTTGTGTTGAGAACGGATGCCAGTGTGATAGGAATTGGAGCCGCTTTGTTACAGGAAGGAAAAGACGATGCTTCGGTCTTGAAACCTGTGGCATACGCAAGCAAGAAACTTCTACAGGCGGAGAGGAATTATTCAACTGTCGAGAGAGAATGCCTGTCCCTCGTATGGGCAGTTCAAAAATTCCAGCCATATTTGTATGGAGTTAAGTTTCGAGTCCAGTCGGATCATCAGCCCCTGATGTTCCTGGCTACTTCTCAGAAGCTCAACGCACGTTTGATGCGGTGGTCGTTGTTACTTCAACCTTATAATTTCACAGTGGAGTACATTCCTGGGAAGGAAAATGTTGGAGCGGATTTCTTGTCAAGACACCCAGCTCCTGAAGAAGAAGAATGAATCATCTGGATTAAACTCACGGTGGAGAAGAGTGAGATGGTCTACACTCTTAAGCGGGGGCCTATGTCACAAAATAAAACCGTGCGTTTATCCAGCTGATTCTTATAGAGGCTTTCTGATAAAACGGACTATCTGCCAGCGACAACTATTTTACTAACAGTATAAACACATCGGATGTCTAAATCCCAGGACAATATTTGTAGCTGCACGTGTACATCTCTAACGGATTTGGAACATTCGGTGGTGATGGAAACAGGTCCCGGCATCGCCTTGACAGTTTGTCAACATTTGAATACAGATGGAACCCGTGGGATCATGGTGGCAATCGGATGTCGGCCATCACATGTCAGGGCAAAATTAACAGTGGCAGATGTATAGGGGAAGTGAATGAGCTGAATCATACATCGCTTTGACAAATTATAAACAAGTCGGATTGGAAGCGGAAGTACTCAGCTCGGAAGAAAATAGTTCCGTCTGTCATCTATAGTTCCGGACATCAGACTGGAATGGCGGTTTTGACTGTCACCACATGACAGAAAGTTGAGGGCTTGTTATGGGAAACAGTGGAACACCTGCCGGACATCAACAACGTCACGTGCACAATGTAAGGTTGTTTGGAAAACCATGATTGGCAGCTTGGTATCGAAACCCTTTGTTTGAACTCTGCAGTAACTCTTTAGATTGTTTTGGATGTCAAACCCAGTGATGACAAATCTAACATTGATGGAGAGGGGGGGGATGGATCCCTGACAGGGATTATCTGCCCAATGTGCCACCTGGGTGGGCATAAAGGATAACGTCACGTGGCCAACTTTGGTAGTTTGCCATATAAACCCGAGTTGGGGCCAACTAGGGGGACTTGAAAATGTGGCTCTAGTCGGAGTGCAATGGCACTGCAGTGCTTAGTGGAAATAATATCTACCATGTGTTAATTAGTGACTTAATTTTACACGTGCCTATAATGGCAGATGTAGATATGATTGATAGGACTGCAGTAGTGCCATTTAAGGTATAACCTATTATAATATTAGTTCTAATTAATATAGACTGTAGCCTGGTTAAAACTATAGTGTGATGATTAGCACTGTTAGTGGAAAACTAGTTAGAGTAGAATAGTGATATTGGCTCTGCTAAGGTGAATAGAATACTGAGGTTACACTCTGTATTGGTCTTTCCTTGTCATAGCCTGATTCGGCCCTAGGTGGGTAGCTAATCTGCTCTATGACAAAGTTTAGTTAGCTAAAGATCATTAAGCAAGGCAATAGGCTTACACTCAGCCGGTAGGATCAGTGACTAGTACTATCACCAGATGTGTTGTTTCTATCCTAGGTTCCCTACCAGATCCGAGTAAACTCAACAAGTTTTTAGGAAAGGTTCAAATCCCATTCGGAAGAACACCAGTGGAACAGTCAATAAAGTTTTCGTACAGAACTAAAGCTAGAAGGAAGATGATTCACCAAAGAGGGGTGATGATTGTTGATGCACCACACGGCATCAGACAGTAGTAACTAACCGAGAACATTAATTATAATAGTTACATAGTGTGATATAATCTCGTGTAATAGAACACAAGACATGATACTTGAGGCTAGATAGACACGAGTTAGGATCAAGTACATTAACAATTAACATTAATAACTGTGTACACACTATAAAGGACTTGTGCATTATTGAGCAACGATAGGAACGGACATTGTGTAGGGTGCAACCGGTCCATGATTAACTGTTATTACCAACGGTGTCTATTTCGGATTATCATGAAATGGGATTACCAGAGGTCTACAGAGGCAAGTCAGTATCCGGCAAGATGGTTTCGGCACTGGGTGAGATGTACCTTTTCTGACGTAACGTGCTGTGGTCTAGCCTTGCTAGGATGAGCTGACTGGGTTGTTGTCTGAGAGTCCGATTCTACACACTTTATAGAACACGTCACACATTTTCTTCACATACACGTCTCATATACGTTACACTTTTCTTTTAATAAATTAATCTTTATTAATTTTTAGAAGCAAGAGTTGTTGAGTATGTTGCGTTGGGGAAGCATGAGAGGGGGCATAGTACGGCAGTGAGAGAGTGATAGGAAAATGTGTCCATAGGCTGATGGAGTGTGTTGGACGAAAGCTGGTGGATTCTCCAGGATATTGATAGGAACGAAAAATATTATAATGTGGGTGTTGACTCTCTTCACTCTAGGGACGACACTTTAAAGGAGGACACGACAACCATGTCTAAAGAAAGATGGTTACATAATAGATAATGCCGTAGAATTCTGAGATTGTATACATATATACGAGACCATGTGATAATGTGTTCGAGTGACCAATTACTTTATTCTCATCTCATCTCATCATGTTCCTCTTGTACCTTGCCAGTGTCGAGGTGAAGTATAAACAGCGGAAGAGTGCCTGCTTATGGGCTTCATGTATCGATATTGCCATGGACTCTGTTATTCCCTGCGTCCATCGTTTACGTGGTCGGCCTCTTCCTCTGTTTCCCTCTGGTCTGTACATCATTGCTTGTTGTACTATACTGTTAGTTGGTAACCTACTTGCATGGCCAAACCATTTGACTTGCTGCTTTCTAATAAAATCTAGTGCAGCTATAACCCCACTTTAGTCCTGATTTCTTCATTTCTGATCTTATCTCTTCTTGCTTGCTTGTGTTCGTTGGTTTGAGCTCCAACGCAAAGTCCTGTATATCGGATGAAGGCATCCCTTGGCAATTGTCCTCGTTCTCTTCGCCCATCGGCGTATTCGGAGGAAGAGTATACACTCTGGTCCCTTATCTCTTAGCGGAGAATCAGGTAATAGAGTTGCCCAGGACGCCTCGATTGCGAGGATTTGTCAGCTTCCTCTTGAAACGGTTCGTTGGTCGCGTCAGGTTTTACTTGTCTATGGTTATGGTTTGCCTAGTGGAATTTCCGATTCTGATTTTGCCTCTGCTGCTTGGTCGTTTGGATGAAGGCATCCTGTTGTCCAACATCAGTGTGATGCCATACAGGACCTGCGGTTTGCGTGAGTATCCGTTGTCCCATGTCTGGCTTATTTGTGTGCAGACTGGTGGTTCCTCGCCGTACAGGCAGACACTCTCCGACTTCGGAGGAATCGGCGATCCTACTGACTTTAGCCAGGACCCCGAAGGGACCTGTTGCCCAGGACGCTCGACGAGGACGCGTCAATAGGTCTTGGTCAGTATATAACCGGGCCCTGGTGCCATGGAAACACCTCTGCGTCCCTTATCTCTTCTTGATACATTGAGTATTCTTCTCAGGAATCTTATTTCTGTTGTTGTGATTTTTCTTTTCTCCTTTTCTGTCATTGTTCAGGTCTGGCATTGGTAACATAGAGTTGGTAGGAAGGTTGTGTTGTAAAGTGCTTTCTTAGTAGTTATTGATACATGTTTGTTCTTCAGTATTGGTGTCATTTCTCCAATGAGTTGGTTTGCCTTATTGCATCTATTTTCGATCTCGTCTTCTGATTTGTCATTTGATGATATTATACTTCCTAGGTACATGAAACTTTACTTGTTCCGAGGGATGTTCGTTTAGGTGAATCGTTGTTGCTTTTTCCTCATTACTTATAGTCAGTACCTATGTTTTACTTGTGCTAATGTTCACGTTATGTTCCCTACACATTTCGTTTGGACTATTCATGTGGCCTTGTAATTCAGCTTCTGATTTTGCTGTTAGTGCTTGGTCGTCCACAAACAGGAGTTCTCTAATGCTTAGATTTGCAGATGGTTCTTCTTCTGTGTTCTCGTCATGTGGTGTTCTTGCGGTCTCTGTTTGGTTGGTTTCTTTACATACGTTGTTTATATATGTTATAAACAAGAGAGGGGACAGGACACAACCTTGTCGTACTCCGGATCTTATGGTGAAGGGTTCTGAGTGTCCTCCAGTTGCTCTCACTATGCATTCACTGTTGTTGTATAAGCTTCTACATAGGTTCATTAGATGTGTACTCACTCCATATTGTTTAAGGATTTCCCACAGCTTGTTTCTATCTACTCTATCGAATGCCTTTTCTTGGTCGACAAAGGCTAAGTAGAGTGTTTCATTGAATTCGATTGATGTTTCTAAAAGTTGTCTAAGAGCAAAAAAGGCATCTGTGCATCCTATGTTTTTCCTAAATACAAGTTGTGTTTCGCTTAGCTGGGGTTCTATAATAATCTTTATTGTTTCACACCAATTTTCAGAAAAATATGAAAATGTATGGGTACCCAGTTTACAAAGCGGGTTCGACCCCAGTGCCTTACTGGTCTGAGAAACAATCCTATCGGTGCTAGGAATTGAACCTTCACCATTGTAATGTTACTCAAGCACATTTGCCACTACACCGCTGCACAGTTCTTTGCGTTTATAATGTGAAGTTTGTTTGTTTCTTGGTTCAATGACTGTATAAAAGTACAAGTGAAAACACCGTTTTTAATGTGAAGTTCGTTTCTTGCTTTGTTCAATGACTGTATATAAATAAATGTGGAAAAAATCCGTTTTTCAAACACGTATTGGGTATACGGTGCTAGCCCTATATTTCTATAGACCAATCGGCGCTCGGTGGGTGATGTGATCATTACAACGCCGGCCGCCTTTACTGTCGAGACATCTTTCTATTTCTCATTTCATGCTGGTTCGACCGGGTGTCTAGGTCAATGTAAACACATTCACCTCGATCGGGATTCAAACACATGACCACCAGCTGTGAAGCCAGCATGCAGGCCACTACCCCACCGCGACTACCAATCATTATTCGGCCGATAACAATTATCCACACGTACAACGAGGGATCGAGACACATCCTCTTTGTTTCACGCAGTTAATAATACCATGTTGACATATTACCGATTATGTGGAGAATCATCTTTGCTATATTCAGATAGTTTACTTTATAATTGCGTGGTACAATGTGAATACACTGAACGCTTGTTAAAATAATCTGCCGCCGTGAAAGTCAGAATTCTCAGCATCTCTCCGGCACTCGACATTGAAATATTCTATGTAAAATAAATTCAGTTCTATAATTTATTCAGATAATGTAACTTCTATTGCTTTAAACGTTACTTTAACATACTTAAGACACGTATTATTAAATCCGTCATTGTATGTTTTATAAAACGTATGTACTTAGAAGCCAGGTTCAGATGTCGAATGTCATTAATCAATTAGAAATATTATATTTGAAGTCATGGATTATACATATCATGAGATGACAATTTTACAGTTAATTTCATTTTAAATTTACATACAATGAAAACATATGCAAATACTTGCCTTGTTATTCATCGTCATCGTCGTCACATCATCATCATCATCACCATCACACGTCATCCGAATAGCGTGGACAATCATGAATCCAGATCTTATACAATCACCAATCTTGTATCAGGCTGTATTCTTGTCTGGATACCGCCTTTTTGCCAAGCAATCTATGTATTTATCTCTGTCTTTCGCTTGCTCTCGCCCAAATTAAGTTCGCTAGTTATCACAATTGTATATTTTATGTCTTCACATATTATACCTTAAAATATCTGGACTGTGTAGATCACATTTCTCCATGCAGATTGCGACTTTTATCTTCTTTATTGAGTCTTCCTCACTGTTGTTTTTCTGTCCTTCCAGGGTATTCGTTTCATTTGCTTCATATTTCTGCTGATGTCAGATGTTTCCCGTCGCTTTGCCTGTATGCAACTAACGTAATTCTTCTCGAAACACACACATTTTGCTGGCTCTCCAAAGACGTATATTACATAATATACATAATATGTGATGGTGTCTGTGGTCCTGGGTTCAAACCTCCTTAAGGCCTGCAGTTTTGGTAATCACATACATGGACGACTCAACCAATCTCATCTAATGGGTGTTATTTGTCATGTGACGTTGAAGGACTGGTGATTACTCTGGTGGACTAGGTTTACCTTCAAACTCAGATGCACTGAGGTTCGGATCGTTTAGCCTTGAAAAGGAATTGCATCTGTCGGAGTCAGGTTGGTGTAGGTGCTTTGATCACGACTCGTACCGTGTCCATAAGGGCAGTGTTGCATGGCACTGATTTTATTCTCCACGTCGAGAAGCCACCCGGATGTGCAAGACATGGGTACTGGACATACACATACACAGAGAAGTATATTAAGATGTAAGCAGACCATAATTGGGCACATCACATACAGACGCATCACATAAAGACACATCGCATACAGACACATCACATACGGACACATCGCACACAAAACACACATACATGCACATCATATACAGACATATAGACAGACACAACACACAGAGACACAGACACATACATACACATCACACACATACACAGCACATATAAACACACCACACCCGGCAACATCACATGCAGACACATCAAACACAGACACATACAGACACATCACACACATACACAGCACATATAAACACACCACACCCGGCAACATCACATGCAGACACATCACATCCAGACACATCACACGCAGAAACATCACATGCAGACATATCACATCTAGACACATCACACCCAGACACATCACATACAGACTGGCTGAGGTTAGACCTATGTTGGTAAGGATTCCTCTACAAGTTTCAGGCATATCATTGTCAACAGTAACCAAGTCGTGGACCCGTTTTCACGTGTTAGGGTTAAATAGATGGTGCTGGAGCCATATTGTCACAGCCAATTCGGGTCTCGGCGGGTGATGTGATGGTTACCGCACCGGTCGTCTTTACTTCCCAAGATATTTCATGGTACCCATTTTAGTCTGGATCGATCTGGGAGTACAGGTCAATTCGAAGCCCCCCTGGTGCTAATCGAACCCACGTCCAATGGGCTATTAGGCCAGCCACTACTCTAATTGTCAATAGACTGCAACCCAATTCTCAGAGCGATGTCATGTGATATTTCAAAGAAACATATTTTCTTATATTATTATTTGTTACTGTAATTTAACATCTCCGGACATACACAACTTCTATTGCCGAGGATTTCCAAATTAGAATAACGAAGACACAAACAATAGATTGCACGATTTATTGCCTGGCATATTTCGCTGCATCTCGTCAGGTACATACTGCAGAAATCACACAACTTACGCGAATTAACTAGATAAATCCTTCAAGTTGAAATATACACATATTCGCACATTAATGTCGATTGTCTACCATGGTAATTTTAAGCTGACTAACATGTCTTTCTGTTTGCACAATTCTGGCTTGCGTTGATAGATCATAATTGCTTCTGCAAACTTTAACAAGCGAGTATTTTGTGTGTTAAACAACACGCGAAAGGCAGTGTCTCTGTCCACCACATGGCCGCTTTCGACAATGTGCCTACCAATTGAAGACGCCGGGAGCTTCCGGTGTGTCGGCCCCACGAGGCTAGAATTTCCTGTGTGTTGTATCTTGTTGACCCATTGAGGTATGTGTTCTGACACTCGTTTGTTAAGCTGTCTCTCTGTTCTACCAATGTAGAAGGCCTGGCATCTACATGTGAATTGGTAAATACAATTGTTTGTGGCGTACAGAGGAGCAGGCTCTTTGACTGCTGGTGTAATAATCGCTACGGTTTATACCTAATGACTGGAGTTGCAACACAGAATGTTCGGCCTACTACTGTAGTAAGCCGGTCTTGTAGACGTTGCATTACGTCATCCCCTCGAAAGGTTTTCTGGATGAATACCTTGAGTTTGGGGACTGTAGTTTGGGCTGTTGGCAGTGGCGCTTTATAAATCCTGTGGAGTACCCATTCAGGTTTAAGACATTCTTCAGAGTTTCAAATTCCTCTGTCAGTGTGTCCTGGGTGCATATCTTTCTAGCACGGTCAAACAGGGTCCGTACTAAGCCCCGTTTATACTGGACAGGTGTGAAGCTCTGAAAATGTAGGTATTGGCCAGTCCATGTTCCTTTGCGATATACCGATCTTTGAATTGTGCCTTCTGCTCTGCGTCTCATTAGAATATCTAGGAACGGCAACGTTTCGTTGTGTTCGTGTTCCATAGATGGAGAGATGTTTTTATGCGTCTTGTTCATTGTGGCCTGGAACGATGTTGCTTGTAGCTCGTCTGTGGTAATAATTAGTATATCGTCCACATAACGACGGTAAAAGGCCAAGTTGTTGATGTCTGATGATCTCTTTTCTTCTAAATATGCCATGAAGATGTCCGCTAGAATAGGACCAAGAGGACTCCCCATGGCCACTCCGTCAATTTGGGGGTATGACTTAGTTAGAAAATTGAATTGTATGTTGGCGGTACATAGTAGTAGTAGCCTCTCCAGAATAGGTGTTGGTATGCCTAATTTTAGTTGTTTGTCTTCATTGCGTTCCCTTATTATTTTCACTGTCTCCTCTAATGGAACGTTAGTGAATAGGGAGGCTATATCCATGGATGCCATGTGTTTGTTATTTATGTCCATAGTATCCAATAATTCCACCAGTTGTAATGTATCTCTGAGTATTTTTGGATCGAAGGACTGTCGTACTGGCTTTAAAATTTCGGCTAGCCATCTCGCCATTCGGTGTTGTGCAGAGTTAACCATGGACAGGATAGGTCTTAGCGGGATGCCGGGCTTGTGAAGTTTGGGTATACCGTACATCTGAGGAGTGTGCGAGCCACCTGGTGTAAGCGTTTTTGCAGTGGCCTCACTGATGAGTCCCGCATTCACAAGTGACTGGATCTCTTTCCTCATTATTGCATCCAGGTCCTCCGACTTGTTTACATTTTGATCTATCCTGAATTTGGATTCATCTGACAATATTACATCCATTTTTCTCTGGTAGTCTGACATGTCCATCAGTACTGCACTGCTCCCTTTGTCAGGTTTCAGTATGACGAGGGTTTTGTTAGCCTTTAACGCTTTTAACGCAGTAAGGTGTTCGTTGGTCAGAGGACATATCTGTTTGGAGGGTATTGTGCGATACTGGTGTTCTAAATCTACCAGTTTGGCCTTCAGCCACCCGACCGACTCAGCAGAAGTATTTCCAAGAGGAATTTCCAAATTAGACAAATTAGTACATTCTACTCTTAGGTTGATGTGCTAAAGCCATTTCGTGTTTCCTTTCCCCATGATTGTGAATGACTGGGGAAAAAACACATCTTAACTTTAATGGACAAAAGTAATCAAAATCAAAATGGCAAACACGAATATGATAAAATAAATAAACACATAAGAGATACATGCGGAAAGGTGACAGAAAAAAACAAACAAACATACAAACAAAAAACATGGTAACTGAGTTAAATTCTATTAACGATACACATTTGTTCACAGATAAAACATTGAGCTTTCGGGAAGAAACATAAGATTAAACACTGGATTTTCAACCTGAAAAACATGAAAGATATAACTGGAAGAAGATGTTATAATAAAGAAATTGAATGCGTATATAAGAAAGTTGTATGATGTAGAAAGACTATAATTAACAGAAGAATGTAACTTAGAATAGCCGTCTATTCTATAGGAAGAAGACTCGATGCTATCATACACATGAGCAAAGGAAAAACACCCTGACCGGATGAAATCAGCATAGAAGCATTAGATGTATTGGGAGAATTTAGTGTAGACTTGTACCTACAATGTTGAATTATATGTACAGCAGTGGATATGTCCCTGTGCTAAAGTCTGTATTTATATCTCTAACAAAATAGTCCAGGCGTAATTGAATGCGAAGATTTTCTTACAATCAAGCTCATAACCCTTGTGACTAAGCCTATACTGAGAATTATAATGAGAAGAACAAGAGAGGAAATAAATGGATTCATATGGATATTACTAATATAAATGAATAAATGGATCTGTTGAATGATTACAATAAAATGTATATTGAGAACAATAATCGAGAGATCAGTATAGACATAGAAAGATATAGGTATAATTGTGCTTTATAGATTATACCAAGGCATCCGAAATATGTACAGTTGTGCTTTATAGATTATACCAAGACATCCGATAAAGTGAAACATGAAAGGATGAGGAACACTTTGTAAGATACTAACATTGTGGGACAGTTTCCCTGAATAACAAAGGTGTTTACTGAAGACAAGTAGAAGTAATTAAAATGGGAATTATAGGGCGCCATTAGGAACAGATAAAACAAGGAGTAAAACATGTGTTTTGTCACCGGATCTCTTCTCTCTACGGCGAAGTATGCTGCACATTCATCTGTAGCTTGCCAACAAAACGCAACATAATGAATCGTCACCTGAATCAGAAGTTAAACATGACTAGTAGGGTATTCGTATGCATGTCAGAGAGTGTGTGTGTGTGTGTGTGTGCGTGCGTGCGTGTTGTGTGTGTGTGTGTGTGTGTGTGTGTGTGTGTGTGTGTGTGTGGCAAAAGCATCACGACGACAGGTCACGTATTACAGTTCTGACCAACTTACATTTTTTTTTTCATATCCAGTTTACAAGACATTGCCGTCAACACCAGCTGATGGTGATGTCTTGGCAAGCTTTAAGTTCAGTAGTTTGCCACAACTTACATTAATCAACGCAAATAAATATGCCACGAAAGAAATTCATTTCATCGACAACACTTCGAGGATGTAATACAGCTTAAATGTGCTACTACAGATATGACTCGACTACCCTATGACAGGAGACGGTACTACCTGCTTTCTGTTAGCAACAGAATTTTGGAAGGCGCTCACCAAACCCGACACCCTACATTGTGCCAATGCCTTCGGGCTGATGAGCGCAGTTAGGAAGGTACAAGCCTTACACAGTGCAAAAAATGCAACCTAGATACTAAATGCCATGACACGGCAGACCAGTTCCTAAGCCTTTGTTGACAACTACAGGATGGAAGCTCCGACAGGCGGACAGTTAGAGTATTGCTTTGCTGATTCGTCAACTTCTGCAGCTTGTCTTTTTCCAGATGTATTGGTGTTACTTGTCCTCTGGAGTAAACTAGGCAGACAGAGGGGTCATGCCGCATGGGCAACACATAGTTTCTAAATTTGACACAGGCTTTGTGCTACGGATAAGTATAAGTCCATTTTACAAACTATCGCCTGTCAAGACGGCAAGGTGCCAGACAAAGCTACTAAATTTATTATAGAAATTATCTTCGAGGACTAATTGTGAAAGAGGGAACGTAAGAAGTATGAAGATAACATTGTAAACGCCCCCCCCCCCCCACACACACCCCATTCAGTTGCCGAGTTTTATGCTAGTGATGTTTCTTGCTTAATGTGCTTGAAAAATCGATATACATTTCAGGACCTTAGAGGATCTGGCCGACACTCATCTTTCCGAGGAAAGGCCAGACAGACACTTAATCAGATTGAAGCTGTTGCCATTAGTATTGGGACTCTTCGCTGGTTGTTGAAGATGAGAACAGAACGCGTATAGGAATGTCGCGCGTGCTGTGATTCAGCACATTGTGGACAAACCCATAGACCTTCTATCTCCCCGAGCAACTGTCGTAGGCTGCAGATGCTGATGGTTCCTGTTAGGCACTGGTTATGGACACGGCGCATTCAACACTTTCCTGCTGGAACCACACACACATACAGACTCGAGCATATTTAAATATGTTGTTTCCTCTTTTATAGTTAGTCAGGTCTTAGTCAGATATAACAAGCTACCGTATGACAGTAGACAGTACTGTCTGGTTTCTGTTAGCTCGGAATGTTGGACGGCGCTCACCAAACCCGACACTACTGCCAAGAATTTGCTTACGGCTCGTAATAAGTGCAAGGCAGTTGATGATGACAGCGTTGCAAGAAAGTGGACAACACTTGTGTACTAATATCCAAACATGTAGTTTATTGTAGAACAGCATTCATGTACAAGTCCTGGCGTACCGCCGACTATTCTGTCGTTCTCGCCTTAACATACACAGCTGCTCGTACACTGTTCACTAAATTAATATGTAGGAGCATTATCGTCATTGTGGATGTGCCACACACTCGTTCTGTCGTCTTCGTTCACTATCACAACTTAATTTCACTCTACTTAAGACCTGTGAATGTCCGACATTTTGACCTTGGGCTGTACCTCAGTCGTGTGACCGTTTCTATGATCGGCCGGTCATGCGTGGAGCTTCCTTGATTGTTGTCGGCGAGTGACTTCAACTTTCCCTTGCCTTGTGTGAAATTCAACTCGTTTCCACATAATTAAACTCAGCTGGTTAACATATTATAGTTGACATTCTGTCTACACAATGGCAATTCGATGTTGAAGAACCTCTGTCAATTTCGCTTGGCTTCTAGGTTCGTGCTGTAGCTGAGATGCTGATGCTACGAAGCTTCCCGGCAGCCTAAAATGTCAGCAGCTTCTGGTCAAGATGTCTACCTCGTCACGTGAATGGTTTGGCTATTTGCATGCCGGGTCGACTATTATTTATCTTTGCTCGCTATTCTATGTATTGATATGTCTTTATTAGTGACCAATTCTCATTTCTACCTTCTGAATTCTGTGAGTTCTCTTCATCATAGTATTCTATCCCCGCTAACTCTTTTCAGGGTCATTTTCGGGTCATGTCAACTACCCGTAATGTACTGTTATCGTATATTCAATTAGAAGACGTTCATAAGCAGTCTTCAGAATTTTAGCCCTCCCACCGAAAGTTTCCCAACCACTGATGCGCTTGAAATCAAAAGATAAACTCGTTCGTTACCTCGCTTCCGGCATCCAACGGGCAGTATATACGTATATGTGCAGGGAATGTATTAGTTTCCTAATTAATATCACATTGTTGGTGAGGCTGGCCGAGAGGCTAGAACGCCGAACTCTCATTCGGGAGGCCCGGGTTCGATCCCTCGGTAAGGTATCGGATTTTTTTCTGTCGGGGGCAAAAAGAAAATCCTAACCTGCACAGTTCGCGGCGACTGCACTAGCCAGGCGGCCTTTATTCCTCAGGCTCAAAGACCCCTCTGCCATACACCGCAAGGTACTATATTGGCAGTAAATGACAGTTTTTTTTTTACGGTGAGGCTTTTCAATAACAGCAATTGTATTGTCATTGGCAATACATTTTAATTTGCATGGTCATTAACTCAGACACTATTAAAATACCGTGTCGTACTTTTCTTTCTAGCTTCACTATTTCCAGTTACCAAAGAGGCAGCTAACATCAATCATGGGATCATGGAATACAGGCAATAGACAGTGACTACGTGTTACACCACAGATACAAGACCCGTAACTGGGAATTATAACTCTGCGAACGATATCAATTTTGATGCACCGATGTATTTCGAGAAATATGTCTCTACTGTTGTCAGTTTCTCGGTGTCCCTTTTAAGCATGACAACAAACATAGTAAACATCATTGTCTACTAGAGACAAGGGGTCAGAGACAACATTAACATTACATTCACAGCCCTGTCTTTATGGGATCTCATGAACTTCTTCCTGTCCAGCTGCCCAGAATGTGTCTAACCTTAGACAACTTCTTTCCCATAGCCTCTGTCAACATTGTGTCACTTCAATATGTTTATATCGGATACACAAGAGGATGTGCGTACGTTCTGTCGACACTTGTCACAGCCTATCTCACAGTTGAGAGATGTATCTGCATTAAGCTTCCCTTGAAGGTGAAAGATATTTCTACTTCCCGCCATGTTGTACTTGCCAACTTGAACATTGTCTTGTTTGGTCTGGCGTGTTTCTGTCACGCCTGCGCAACCCAAGGAATGCAGTGGATGATTGATTCACTGACCAACACCACCCGCTTAGAGGCATGGCTGTCTGTCAACAGACGAGGCATTAACTTACTCGTTGACACATTTAATAGTGTGGTGATTCCAGCAATGGCCCAAGTCATTATCACAGTATGTGGCGGGTTTATGATTCAGGGCATTAACAAGTCAGCTAGATTCAGACAGAAGGACGCTGATTTAAGGAATCCAGGAAAGTGTATTAACTCTAATGATGGAAACAGACCATCAGCGACGTTAAACACCGTAAAAAGAGCTGCGATAATGACACACAAAGACCACACACTAACCAAGGTGCCTGGCATATGATACCACAACATCTTGCTTAAGATTGGAGGTGGAGGCGGTCAGTGCAGCTTTCCGCTGGATGGAGAATACGATACACACACACATAGTGATTGTAACTGACTCAGAAAGCATGCTAAGGAAGGTGAGGACAGGCAAGCTTCGGGCAGAGTGGCTTGCTTTGCTTCGGAGGTCACGGGTGGCAAGCATCGCCTGGATCTTTTCTCCGAGGCATGCTGATGTGCTGGGGAATGAGCAGGCGGACAGATTGGCTGGCTCTGCAGAACTTGGTGGAGTATTGATGCATGAGAAGGCAGACGTGGTTGCGGCCTTGTGGGAGAACGTGTACACCTCGGAGGAGCAAGTGGATCACTATGGTCTGGCAAGAATGAGACAGCGAGGAGTGACGAGGAGATATGGCCGACGCTCGACGCTCAGAGGAAAGGCGAGACGGACATATAAGCAGATTGCTACTGGTACTATTGGTGTTGGAACTCTTCGCTGGCTGCTAAGGATGGGGACGGAGCGCTTATGGGAATGCCCCGAATGCTGTGATACCGGTTCCTAAATCAATCAATCAATCAATCAATCACTAACCAAGGTATTAATATCATTGGCCGGAATATTCTTTGTTTGCAATGTCCACGTATTTATTGTTGCAATTATTAGAGCATTTATTCCAGAATTAGACATCGGTAAGAGTCTATACACTTTGTACAGAGTACTCTATACTGTAGTTTACCAGTTTGGGGTAATAAATTCTTCAGTAAACATGTTTGTCTATTATAACGTCAGTAGATTTAGAAAGAAGCTTTTGCTTGTATTGCACAAGACTACATAAATTAAGGAAGATTCTAACATTTAATTTGAATGTTATTCTCCCCAAGATGAATGTTATTATCCCAGCATGATGTTTCATCGAGTCAGTAAGACGTCTTCACGTGGGACTGTGGTTATATTATTGCTTTTATTTAGAGCAAATGGCGTAGATGTTATAAGTGGTTCTCCTTTCTTGATGTAAATTGAGAGTTACAAGATAGTTGTATATCCTTTACAGCCCCTCTCCCTGGCGAAGGCGTTAGCGTCTTTCTCCGTAATCCCGTATATTCACGTGGGTAACGCAGCTGCGCGAGATTCGGTAGCGGATCGCGTCGCGTTGGTTACTTACGGGGGCATGTGAACCTGCCGCTCAGAAAGCAATGGCAAACAACTGAGCGTAATCTTGCCAAGACATCAACAGCAGCTGAAAAATGATGTTGTTTACTGCAACATCCTGTAAGGGATATGCAACATAAAAACCAAACAACAACAAAATAATAATAATTCCCAACTACATCCTTCCTTTTCCTACTTTTTCATTAACATTTCCTAGTATTATTTTTATATCTTGTGATCTAATTTAAGATATCGCCATTGCTACTTCATCATAAAGTTGTTGTATTCCTTCATCACTACTGCTTGTTTTTGGTGCATATACTTGTATACTCTTTATATATATTGGTTTGCCTTTGAATGTTGATCATAGGACTTCCGGTCCCCAACATGGTGGATTGGCATTTAAACCGTTAAGCTTCTTTAGAATTTATGCTTCTGGCTACGGTTTGCAATCGCATTTTCCTCATGTTGGACTGGTAGTGCATGGTTCCGCCGCCCTGCTACTGGTTTGAGTGCGTGGCGCGACAATGTGAACTGTGAATTTCGTTTGGAATGTTTTTACATTTGTCCGCGATTGGTGTAGCATGAACTACATGTTCGGAGAGATGGCAGTAGGCCTGTCGCTTGGAATTGACTCGATTGCGTTTTCATTTCATGGGTCCATTATTTTGGGAGACTCCTGGGGATCGTAGCTTGAGCTACGGTTTTCGTGCTTTGTGCGATGCTTTCAGTGGGCCGCGCTGCCGACAGGGACCGAGCCATATGGGATAAGTCCCTGGGCAATGAAGTCGATCCTCTCCACTTTTAAGGCAGCAATGAGTGGCTGCTGGTTTTATAGTGACTGCGGCTTCTGTCGACGATGAACTGTATTTTCCGTGGAGGGCTTTTGTGTCGGCATTCTGACGGCGGCATTATACACAGTGTACCTGTGCGGGCAGTTGGCTTGTCAAGACTTCTGTCTATCTCTCTTTTCACATAGGGCAGTGAGGCGCATTTCTTGTGGTATTCACTGGCACAGGAACGGAGCATAATGGGGACGACCAGTTGCCGTGAAGTTGGAACCGCTATTGACTAACTAACTAACTAACTAACTAACTAACTAACTAACTAACTAACTAACTAACTAACTAACTAACTAATTTTACCATAATAACTCTGTCTGGAATACACTAGTTACCATTAATTGGCTTTCCCCCGTCCTTTTCCTTTTTCGTGTGTACCCACCCCCCTTTTCCCCCAGATTACATTAGAGTGTGTATGTCAGCTATAATTGTACCAGATCCATTCCACTTCATCTCACGTATATCTAGGAGATTCTTTTTTCATATTTTCCATTCATCTTATAACACATTATTCAACATTCCTAACTCACTTAGTGTCCTAAGATTCTATGCCACAATCTTAAATTTATTTATTTTAGGTTTCGTTTTACCATCAGTAGCTTAATGACAGTCTGGTGTTACATGTGGCTCATGACTGTCCCTGCCGAACGAGGATGTCCTAAGACAGCCAGTACGTTGTTCACTGACTCTAAAATGTGGATACTCATGAATTATTGGAAAGATAATGTGATGGTTTCCCCTTGCCATCCACATCCACATGGGGATCTTTAACATCTGCCTGTGATAGCCATTTCCGATTGTCAGGACAAGTAAGTGCCCCGCTCTGTTCATCCATTCCACTTCATCTCACTAATACCTAGGAGATTCATTTTTCATATTTTCCATTTCTCTTATAACATTCAACTTTCCTAACTCACTTAGTGTCCTAAGATTCTATGTTGCAATTTTAAATTTATTCATTTTAGTTTTGGTTTTGCCATCAGTAGATTAATGACAGTCTGGTATCACATGTGTCTCATGACTGTCCCTGCCGAACGAGGATGTCCTAAGACAGCGATTGAAGCCGTTCACTAACTCTAAAATGTGGATACGCATGTATTATTGGGAAGATAATGTGATGGTTTCCCTTGCCATCCGCATCCACATGGGGATCTTTAACATCTGCCTTTGATAGCCATTTCCGACTGTCAGGACAAGTGAGTGCCCCGCTATGCTCAGCTGCAGATATGTTCACGTACACTCGGTTCCCCCTGGCTATGTTTACCACACCATCGTGTGTTTCCGATCTTCTATCATTGGGAGGTGCAGTTGGGATTTTGCATTCCTAAAGTTATGGTTCTACTGGCCAAAACTCTGCAGTATTTTTAGAGTACCTCATCCGTATATATAATTTTATTCATGGTGTGTCCCCCATGGCGATTCCTCTCATATCTTCTACATTTCTCATTATATTTTCATTGAATACGAAAACAGAGATCTGGAGACATTACGCATCCCTGTCGCACTTCTCTCTGAACTGATTCATTGCTAAAGGATACTATGTCGCTAAATGTGATCTCCCATTTGGACAGAAGGACGATATATTAGGTGTATCGTGTTTTTTGTTTTGTCGTGCGGCTTGTCATTCGCAACTGCGAGCCATATCAATAACAACTCACCCATACAGTTCAAAAAGCCTGATACGGGGGGAGGAAAATGTCACGTTGCGAGACCAATAACAAAAGAAATAACAAGATGGGCAGCGTGGAGCCGCCAAGACCTAAAAAAAAAGTCGACAAAAGAGAACCTGCCAGAGAGCTGCAGCAAAGAACCTGAACCTACAGCCACATCAATGGAAACCACCTCGAGGAAGACTGACGACACTCCACCACAGACAAGAGCCAAGACAGATGAGAAGCAGAGAGAGAGAGGAGAAAGACACCAGATTCGGAAACATTGACTCACCGACAGTCAGATGGGTTATCAAGCGTATCCATGTGGAGCTGACAGATGAACAGATCCTGAAGTAGCTACAACAGGAGAATCTCCATATCCGAATCTTGATGGCGGGGCGGATTCTAACGTACTCCAAGATTCCTAGTACGCTAGCGGTGGTGACGACTGAGGGCAGCGAGATACTACGCCAGGTATCGATAAACAAGAAAACACAACAACCTGAAGGATTCATTCCAAGAATCACTCGATGCTCAAAATCCAGAGGGCCGGCCACAGCAGAACAGCATGCCCCAGCTAGACAGAGATCTGCCGATATTGCCCCGAGCAGCATACATTCAAAGAATGCCTGTTGGCCAAGCTGGACAAGGACTTCCGAATTCCCAACAACAACAGAAAGTGCTCCAGCTGCCTTGACAAGCATGAAGCAAGATACCTGGGATGTCCGTACCTCCAAAGACATAGAGACGTCTTAAAGATCGCTATTACCACAAAGACACCATATAAGGAAGCAATGCGGAAGTGTGAGACAGCCACGTGCATCTCACAAGCGGAAAGAGGTCAACTGCAAAACCAGATTGACGAGCTAAAGAAACAAATCAAGCTACTTCAAACACCGCCACCAACCAGCGACAATGAAAACCTTCTTGCAGAAATAAAGGAGATCCAGCAACAAATCAAACAAGAGGTGGAGCACATGATGCAGACGACAAAGAAGAATGAAGAGATTCTACGAGACATCAAGGCGAAGAGAGAAATGCTAAAAAGTGAAAAGGAAGCTAACCTAAAACAAACAAGCAGAAGTCGCGGAAAAGACCACAGAGAAGTTGCAAGATGAAACTCAACAAAAGACCGAGCCGGAACTGCAAGATAAAGCCAGCAGCCCAACTACGACGCCCAAGAAATCCAAGGGGAAGCCAATATCCCGCCAGAACACTTATGTAAACCTAGAGGAGCATCATGACAACGGCACAGAGGACAATCCGTGGTCACGATGGTATCCACCTCCACCTCACATGGAGCTTCTCCTCAAGCAGAGCGAAGAATACGAAAGGAAAGTGGAACTCAGGCGCAAGGAATTCAGAAGGCGCAAGGAAGAAAAGGAAAACAAGAAGTCCAAGAAATTCACGGGGAAACCAATGTCCCGCCAAACCTCTGAAGAACACCCATAATTCCCAGATGGATACTATATAGATGGCACAGAGCTCGTTCCGTTGTTGACCACGTAGGAAGAAATGGAAAGGCAGCAGAAACTCAAACTAGAAAGAAAAAAAACGCCCAAGGAGGAACATGAAAACATCGAAAAGCGTCTACAGACAATACACAAAACAGGAGGCAGAAAGACTAAATAAAATGTCCTTATAAGGACTGAAACCAGTCAAGCCAGAGGTGCCAGGAGCCTTCACTAACCAAAGAAACCGCCAGAGGAGGCGGGCACAAAGGATAATTCGCCGACCAATCCCCCAGCTGACGCCACAGACACAAACGCTTATATAACCAGTTTGATTTTGGACTCACTCGTAAGAGCGCACAGACAAAAAAGAGAATTAAACCCACAAAAACCACGGATCTCAACTCTGATCAACAGTGAAGAAGCAGGTTGAACGAGACCGAATTTGGAATGTTCGTTTTTAAAATGATTGATTGATTGATTTGTTTTTGTGTGTGCGTGTTTGTGTGTGTGTGTGTGTTTTTTTTTTTTTTTTTGTATCTTCCGCAATTTCAATGCTCAGTGAACGGAAATGTATATTACAATACTTGGTCATTTAATTGTGTAACATTTTTGGTCTAAATATACCTTTTGATTGGTACTGAATCAGTTAACAGCCTGATATTGACCAACTTCATTTTCAATATTTATGGCAGCTTGTTGTTTCCAATATATGTTATTGACAATTCTAAGAACTGTCCCATTAATTTGTAGATTTACAAGCATCTTTATCATGTCTACATGTCTTACCTGATTGAAAGTTTTTGTGTAGTCATTGAAGCAAAGCTGTAGGTCTTTGTTTGCTTCTATTGAACGCTCCACTAACGTTCTCAAGAAATACACAACATTTACTGAACCCTTGCCTTCTACAAACCCACGTCAACCTCAATTGTTCTTCCCCTATTTCGGGTTGTATTTCTTCCTAACTCTTTCCATTATGATTCTTAGTAACATCTTCGTTATGTGGCTCATTATGCTAGTTGTTCGATGTTGATCACACTCCAAGGCTCCTGATTTCTTCGGGATTGCAACAAATATAGATTTACACAATTCAGGAGATATATCTCCAGTATCATATATTGTGTTCAACAGTCTGGTGACATGGTCTATTCCATTCTCTTCTAATGCACTGGCCATGTATGTTGTTTACTATCCAATATAATGCAATAAGCATACACGACGGAATTATTCTCTTTCTTTGCCGTCATTAAACGGCATCTTCTCATTTGATGAGCATCAAAACGTCTCTGTTCTACGTTATCACGGTATATTCATGCATGCTTTTTCCCATTCAGTTTCTTGATGCTATCTGCCAACATGTATCCTTTTGTCTTCCTCTTGCTCACTTCCACTTAACCCATGTTCACACCCTTTTACAATCTTTATAATTGATTTATTGGTTGTTTCAAAAATAAAACTCGAGTATAGTGCTTCCATATTGACGTGGATATGCCTTAAGTTCATACCAGAATACGATCAGCGTTGCCAGTGGTGGGTTGTGCTCAATAGTTAAATTTCAAATCCCGAAACAACCAATAAATCAATTTGATTATTGCTCGCTGGATTTTAGGAGGCCTGGTGTTCCTTGCCAGTTAGAAGTCCTGATCGTTCGGGTCCACATCGATTGACGGACGTCAGTCGCGGCGATTGGGCAATCTTGAGCATAGCCTACGATGGGTGACGTTGTGGTGTTCTGTTATGATAATTTGGCTGTGTCCAGTGTGTGCCGCGTGGTTACACACCCGCTTCACACGCGTGATCCGGGGCTTGTTTCCGGATCCAGTCAGGGATATGCACTACTGACGAGCTCAAACGAGAGCGAAACTCGAGTATAGTGCTTCCATATTGACGTGGATAGACCTTAGGTTCATACCTGAATACGATCAGCGTTGCCAGTGGTGGGTTGTGCTCAACATTTAAATCTTTATAATGCCTATGTACTTTGTGTGTAGGATTTCTTATTTTAAGGTGTGCCTGCGAAGTGGCCTTTCTTGTCGGCTACCAGTTACTGACGGTTATTAACGTCTGCAAAGTGCATAGGTGACCATATTTTTTCCAGCCATCATGCGAGAAGTCTCGGAAGTCCATCTACATCCTAGCATCCGTGAGAGTTTATAATCCTCATGTTGTTATTTTCTATAATTTATAGCTATACAGCGGTGACGAATATCCTGGCTACCGATTACCCTACCTTGATGTCACTCCATCCCACATGGGACGCTGATATAGAAATAACACGTTCTAGAACCAAAGGTACTATAGGATCCCTGCAGAAATTAAACACATACATGCGCGCGCTCACACACACACAAATACACACACACACACATTCAGGTGGCTTTCCTTATGAGGCATTTCCCGATTTGGTCGTTGGGTGTCCAAACTTAATTGTATGGTAATAATTTTTGTAGGTTTCTTTTTTGTGCTGGCAAGCGTTTTCTAGTTTGGTTTTTTTTTCCAGATGAACATCTTAGATTCAGAAAAATAACTCAGTATAATGAAAGTATATATATATACATATTCGGCATATGGTGTCAGCTTCGTATTTTAAAAAAAAAAACGACTCTAAACTCAAAAGCTGATGTGAAAAGTGATGTAGACACTATCACGCCCGCCGTTTTTACTTTCCAAGACATTTGAGGTGCCCACTTTAGGCTGGCTCGACCTGGGAGCCAACGTCAATTAAAAAAAAACAAAAACAAAAAACGTCTAGATGGGGATTCGAACCCAAGACCAGTGGACCAACAGGTTAGGGCCAGTCACCACGCCACCAGGACTTCTACTTCAATATATAGTTTTGCTAATTCCGTTTCTACAATTAATTATAATGATCGGATTCTTAATAAATGTAATGACCTCAATGACATTCTCTATTTCATTCGTTTGCATATTGATAAGAATTATCATAATTGGTTAAAAGCACTCGGTGCAATTCCTGTCTTCTGTTACTCTGCAAATATTACCTAATCATTATCTGGTCGGCATTAAGTTAACGGTAGTTAAAACATGCCTTGTCCAATTACACGATGGTTTCATGAATTATTCCTGTGTTCAAACAGTATTTGCTGAGCAAATTAACATTTATGTTGATATTAAATTACCTCAGAGGGAATAGTGGGACTATTTTTACTAGGCATTTTACAATAGGAATGTTAAGGAGAAAAGTGTGATTTTGTGAGACACATTTCTGCCATAAACAGGTAGCTTGCTGGGACAAGAATGATGTAATCTGAACTTAATATAACTAAGAAAGAAGTGCCAGAAGCACGTGATCATCACATAAAATTAAATATAGTTATAACGACGTTATATTTAAAAATAAAAAAATTATTATTATTTTTGTACGTGAAGTTAGAAAGCAAATGTCCAAGAGGAAGTAGATATTAAAGGAGCCTTTAAAACGCCTTCTGTTTGACCAATATTATTATAGACCAGTCAGACCTGAGTTTGTCCTGCGGTCAGTATCATGCCGACCGCCTTTTCCCCACATCAGCACATAGTTAAATAACGTAAGTAAAAGTGAAAGACACTTCTACACATAGTCAAATAACGTAAATAAAAGTGAATGACACTTCAACAAATTGTTAAATAACGTAAGTACAAATGAATGACACTTCTACACATAGTTAAATAACGTAAGGAAAAATGAATGACACTTCTACACATAATTAAATAAAGTAAATAAAAGTGAATGACATTTCTACACATAGTTAAATAACGCAAGTAAAAGTGCGCAACACTACTACACATAGTTAAATAACGTAAGTAAAAGTGAAAGTCACTTCTACACATAGTTAAATAACGTAAGTATGTAAAAGTGAAAGAGACTTCAACACATAGTTAAATAACGTAAGTAAAAGTCAATGGCACTTCTACACATAGTTAAATAACGTAAATAAATGTGAATGACACATCTACACATAATTAAATATCGTAAGTAAAAGTGAAAGACACTTCTACACATAGTTAAATAACTTAAGTAAGTACAATTGAAAGACACTTCTACATGTCTTAAGGCACATTGGGCAAACGGTGCTAGACCCATATTTGTATAGGGCATCGGCACTCTGTGGGTGACCTGTTCAGCATCACGCAGTCCACCTTTACTTTCCACAACATTTCTTGGTAAACATTTTAGCTGGGTCAACTTGGGAGACCAAGTCAATGTTACAACAACATAAAAACGTAGTTATTCTTTTATGCTTAAATTTAGTTGCATATCCTTGATGAACTGTCGCTGTCAACCCATCTTTTTTTGGCTTTCTGTGTTGTCTTGGCAAGTTTGTATTCAGTAGTAGTTTGCCAATGCTTTCTGAACGACCGACATTGATACCATTGTATGCAAATCAGCGCAATGCGGTCTGTTTAAATCAATGTGGTCTGTTTAATGTCTGCTATCCAGTTTACAGTCTCCCAAACTATAGCTGGAAAGTGCTTGGGAACAAATTTATTTTCGTGTTGTCGTCCCGAGTCTGGGTTTCCAGTCTGCTAACCAGTTTACAGTCACCCACTGCTGGATAAATAACAATAACGCGCATCTCTGAAAAAGCTTCCACGTGGCGTAGTTGATAGCGAAATGACACGAGCAAGCTCACGCGCGAGTTCGACTCCTGGGCTCGTCTCTTGTGAAAGTGAGGGAGATTTTTGCATCTTATTCCTGAATGCTGTCAGATTTAAAAAGATGGCGACATCACATCAGAGATCCATAGCAGTAAACTGTCTCGGGATAATTTATTATACTGCTTTGCTTTTCTTCGCCGGGCTCCCTGGCCTAGAGGTTAACGTCTATCTCCGTAATCCCGTATATTCTCGTGAGTAACGTAACCTGCGCCAGAATTGGTAGCGGTTCTCGCCTCCTTGGTAAATTACGGGGTATGTGAGCCGGTCGCTCAGAAAGCAATAGCAAACTACTGAGCGTAAATTAAGATCGTAAACTGATTAGAGACATTAGACGTAGACAGTCAAAATTTTTTGGACATTTTATGAAAATAAATGACTTGGAGAACTTGGTGACGACTGGCAAGATCTAAGGGAAGAGACCAAGGGGAAGACCAAGAATTAAATACCTGGATGACTTGGTCACATGGCATGGTCGAGACAGAAACAAGGAGCTGATCCACTACTCTAATGATCGAGTGAGATGGGAGAACATGACCGCCCACGCTTTTCGGCATGGCACATGATGGATGGATGGGAGCGTAATCTTGCCTAGTACATCAACACCAGCTGAAAAATGCTGATGTTGTCAGCAACGTCCTGTAAGGAATATGCAACAACAACAACATCAACAACAACAACAGATTTTCTTCCAAGTTTCCCATGTTGACACCTTACCCCAGCATTCTCATGACATACCTCAGACTGTGGATTGACGGCTTCTGATGCGAGGAACCAGTTCTATTTGTGAGCTATCTTCTTTCATGATCTCTTCATTGCTCTTTCTATCTTCCAACTGTGCTCTTATTAATCTTCTATAAAACCACATCTTCGCAGCACATAACTATTTCCTTGTCTGCTAAATGTTCAGGATTTTCGTACACGAGAATTAGCTCAATATAGCCCTTAATCTTTTCCTCGTCCCGGTTGGCAAAGATGAAATTCAAAGAATATTCTTCATCCTGGGACATGGTGCCCTTTCCATGGGATATTCTACATTTAACTTCCTTAATATATCTTCCAGATGTTGACGTGGGCGACAGAAAAAGAGCGCTCGCTCTTAAACAACCGGTGCCTTGATGATAGGTTAGTTGGGATTCAATCCATTCACCGGCATTAAGTTGTACTTAAACGTTGACTTCTTGCTCATAAAGCAATGACGGACTACAGAATATAAACGTGAAGTTGATCACAACGTCTAAAAGAGGACATGCAACTAAAAGCATGTATATGTCTTCAATGTGCGGTTATCAATGTACCCACAAACTTTAATGCAGTGTCTTGTTTCAGATTGGCTCCATTCTCTTTGATGTTTAAATCAGGCTTAGGCTGGTCATAATTCTTTCACCTGTTATCACATACGTCAGTGACGAGCACTGTGTGTTATATTCTTTGGCACAAGAACGAAGCATTATGGGGCGACTCTTTGCCGTGAAGCTGGAACAGCAATTAACTGACCAACATCACATGTTTTACGTATTATCTACAGACAGCATTCCAGTGTCGTGGGGGAAATTTCTTAGTCGTAGCTAGGATTTTTATTGGAAGGATGAGGTGGGGGAGGCACGCTGAGCCGTGCCTGGGATTTGATTGGGGTGATGGTTGCGGAGGGTGGGGTGTCACTGAGCGTCGCTGAGAGGTTATGTGTCTGCCTCAGCCTCCGAAGTTATGGGTTCGACCCCTGCGCATTTATCGAAGAATCATTAGTATCTAATGATCTCACGTCGCCCTGATCGCTTGGATTGTGAGATCGGATACCTAGCTTTCTCGGATAAGAGCGAAACAATGTAAGCAGTGCACTAAAATTTCCACGACAGTCTGGAATCATAGATAGTAGGCCTATAAGGTGCCTACCCTGGCGCATCTGTAATAAGAAGTGAAACTTAACACTTGGACTGGATGCGTCCCATTACAGTGAAAGGCATGTGTTTTGAGTAAATAAATACACGTTAACATGCCGAAGTTGGACGCACTGACCAGCGACTTGGTCGGGCACACTTCTATCGAAAGCGGAACAAAGAAGAAGATATTAAAGCTACTTTTATGCGTACATATTAGGTGGTGAATCTTGTGAAACTCATTGCTTCAACTTATAACTGAACGTTCCACCATGTCAAACAGTTGCTTATACCTGGGATTTGGATAGTCTAACTACACTATGCATGTAGGACAGATTTGAAACCTGAAGTACATGACGTCATCAAAAGATGTGCTCCACAGTCCATAACGAAAGCAATATGTAGCGAATGGTTGTCGTCTGCTGGAGTAATTCTTTGCACAAGATGAGAATGGTGTTATCAACGGAAGAAATATTTCATATTTTTGTTTTGGTTGAACAAGTGTTTCGAAATGGCCGTCGATACACACTGATGGTTGTTCAAATATTTATAGCAAGATTTCCTTATAAACAACTTCCTCATCGCATTACGGTTAGAAATTTGTTGAAAAGTGTCTATGACAAATGAATACTTCATTGGTACTTCCCAGCTTCACCAAAACAGCGTTAGACCATAGCAGTCACTATTGTAACTAATTTAATTATTTGTTTAGCACATATTTTGATGACATCATGTACTTCATTTTTCCAATAATTTTTGCATACAAAGTGTAGTGAGACTTTACAAACACCCGATAGAAGGAATGTAGAGGAATGAGTTAGTTAGTTAGTTAGTTAGTTAGTTAGTTAGTTAGTTAGTTAGTTAGTATGTTATTTCGTTAGTTAGTTAGTTAGTTAGTTAGTTAGTTAGTTAGTTAGTTAGTTAGTTAGGTTGTTAGTTAGTTAGTTAGAAGCGGTTCCAGCTTCACGGCAACGGGTCGTCCCCATATGTTCCGTTCCTGTGCCAGTGAATATCACGCGAAATGCTCCTCACTGCCCTATGGGAAAAATTGAAAAGAGAGGTGTCTCGACCAGCCAACAGCCTGCACAGGTACACTGTGCATAATGCCGCCCGTCAGAATGCCGACACAAAAGTCTTCCACAGAAAATACAGTTCACTGTCGATGGAAGAGGCAATCACTAGAAAACCAGCAGCCACACATTACTGCATTACATTATTGCACCGGGATGTAACCCATATGGCTCAGTCCCTTTCGGCATAAATAAGTGTCATACGTTTTCAACTATTGAAACGACTTAAAATAGCGCGTGGTAACTTCGATATCTGCACGGTATATAAATATGTAATGTACAGGACCCTTTGCAAGGCTTTGAGGCCTATGAGGTATAAGGTGCTAATCACATAGTGGACCAGTCGGTTCCCCGTGGGTGCTGTGGTCAATATCACACAGAAAACCTTCAGTGTTAAGAATATTTTCTGACACCCACTTTAGGCTACGTTGATGTCAACTTTTAAATTATCCTCACCTTCATGGGATTCAAACGCATGACCAGACTGCCGGCAGGCAAAAGTTGGTTACAGCTGATCTCTACGTTGTAATATTTAATATAAACATAACAATACATTTGTAACGTGTTCTTAACGGAAAACTAAACAAGCAACCCGTGCTATCCCACACTTTAACATTGCATTTGTGTAACCATGATGCCATGATGTCCTTTTTATATATTACCAGATGTCTTATTTTAACTTAAAGCAGGGTTGACTTGTTTCAACTACATTTTCGCCATCACCAGAGCAACATCAAATGCATCATCCTCATCATCAGAGAAAAGTTAACTACATTGCCGTCAACAGAAGAGAAAAGTCAAATACATCGACGCCACTAGCAAAGAAAAGAAAAATACAATGGATTCGTGGAATAAAACGAGCAGTATAAAGGATGTTTTTCCTAGCACAGACATAAGTCTACAACCTGTACATCTTCAAACACAAATGGATCTACCAGAGGTTATACTAATGTACTTTATGACGTACGTCTCAACGGTGTTAAACTGTTTACTTTGTCCTATAGGAATGGCAATAAATATCTTGAACGTAATTGTCTACTGGAGGCAAGGGATCAGAGAGAGTGTGAATATTACGTTTATTTCACTGTCTGTATGGAATCTAGCCAATTGCTTTCTCTCCAGCTTATCTGAGATACTTCGGGTTTGCGAAAACCTTTTCCCTGTAGCTGCTGTGAACTTTGCATCGATTCACTATGCTTATCTAGCATACACAAGAGCGTTTACGCAGATCCAGACCACATTTGTCACCGTGTATCTCTCAATTGAGAGGTGCGTGTGTATTATCTTTCCTTTCAACGTAAAAGAGATATTTACTGCCAGTCGGGTTATTACGATCAACGTTGTACTTGTTATCTTTGGCCTTGCTTGTTACTGTCCAACCTGGGCCACACAGGGAATGCAATGGGTATTTGATCCTAGGACTAACACGACCCGTTTAGATCTTTGGATGTCTCCCAACCGACCTGATGTTCAATTATTTGTTGATGTTTTCAATGGTATGACATTACCTGCATTAGCTCAGATTCTTATCGCAGTAAGCACAGGGTTTATGGTCCAGGGTATCAACAAGTCAACTAAGTTCAAACAAACATATACAAATCCAGAAATATCACGAAGAGATCTGAATTATAAAGAAGAAATGCCATCATCACAACTCAAATCAAGCCATATTAAAGGCACGATTATGGCAAGCAAAGACGTGAGAGTGACTAAAGTTGTGCTATTTCTGGCCATGATATTCTTTGTTTGCAATTTACCTGTATTCATCGCTTCTTTTCTGAGAGTGTTGATTCCAGAAACACACGTTGGCCAGCAACACTACAAGCTGCATGCATTGTTGTATAGCTTGGTGTTCGAATTAGTTGTCATTAATTCTACGGTGAACATTTTTGTCTATTATAACGTCAGCACTAGATATAGAAAAGAGTTCATGACTTTACTTAGCACGCCTCACCGATGCGTACCTCGTCAACTGACGTAGGCGTCCATGTATCGCCACAGATCTGGGTCTTTGGTGCTCTTGATAAACTATAATAATGGTTTTCCTCTATGACACCGTATTTCGCCAATCAGCTTAACAGATACAAGTCAAACAAAAAGTAGGTTTGGATCAACATAAAGAGCAGCATAGCTACACCCTTTTACCTCTTGAACTTTCATGTTTTAGTAGCTTACGTACAAGAAGCTGGCAATACGTTTAAACCATGACAATGAATGAGCAATAGGAGAAGTTTAACTAGTACATACAAATCTCCTAATTATTTGCAGAGAAAGTATGAAGGTGTTCTTCTTTCGATGGGTTCTCATTCTGTGGTGCACGGTACAACATTCCCTATTAACCTATTAACGATTTGTCAGGACAATGCAGACGTCAGAGGCCAAGGCTGTGCCTGAAGTTCCTTGAAAAAACGCATGGTGAAATGCACAGGAACATTGAACCAGTGTTACCTTATTCCCGATCTTCGGATGCGTTGGTGAAAACCCGGTGTAGACAGTGTAAGTGTGTTCGCTCAAACATTTCTGATTGATTGATTGATTGATTGATTGATTGATTTAGGAACCGACATCACAGCATTCGGGGCATTCCCATAAGCGCTGCGTCCCCATCCTCAGCAGCCAGCGAAAAGTTACAACACTAATAGTACCAGTAGCAATCTTATTATATGTCCGTCTCGCCTTTCCTCTGAGCGTCGATCGTCGGCCAAATCCCCTCGTCACCCCTCGCTGTCACATTCTTGCCAGACCATGATGATCCATTTGCTCCTCCGAGGTGTACACGTGCTCTCACAAGGCCGCAACCACGTCTGCCTTATCATGCATCAATACTCCACCAAGTTTTGCAGAGCCAGCCAATCTGTCCGCCTGTTCATTTCCCAGCACACCAGCATGCCCCGGAGAAAAGATCCAGACGATGCTTCTCACCCGTGACTTCCGAAACGAAGCAAACCACTCTGCACGAAGCTTGCCTGTCCTCACCCTACTCAGCATGCTTTCTGAGTATAAACATTTCTCAATTGCCCATAGCTGGGAGACATTAATACAGACGTATGTTCAACAAAAATCGTAAGTAATGAATCAGTCACTAAGCTTACGTAATTACAACTTGTCCCAAGGCAGATTCCTGTCATGCGTCTGTGATATGATAGGGCTATCACCACGTGAGGGTCTGAGAACAAGGAGAAATAGACGGCCATCTTTCCCCTCACTTTAGCAGGAACGAGCACAGATATTGAAGCCGTATATGATCGTGCTCATAACATTATTACACATTTTCCCTTCCAAACAATGTTTTCCCGTAGTGAATTTGAATAACGAAGACACAAACAATAGACTGCACGATGTATTTCCTGGCATATACATTTCCCTTTCGCTAACGCGCCCGCCACTGCAAATCGTGTCCATGAGGACACAGCTGTGGACTGGATACGGATCATGTAATTGCTCTTGGTTGATATTGGAAATATTGATGTCATAGTTGTGTAATCAGAGGTCTATGTGGCTGCCGGGGTAAATACGATGGCGCTTAATTTTCAGGTGCGCTGACGGCAGGGTAGCAGCTGCATTCCCTACACCCATAAGCTGGACTTCAAGGTTGACTTCTCGTTCCGAAAGCGCAGGCAAACTACTGAAATTAAAATTGCCCAATAAATTTAACATAGGGTTGGACTTGATGAGAACGTCCTGCATTAAAAAAAAACATGCAATTGAAGAAAGGAGTTGTGTATTCACAGGGGTAGGTACTCTCATTGTATCTTTGTAACTTTGATGACTATGTCTTTGGGTAAGTCATATGATGAACCTGACCGTGGTTGATTCGGTGGGTCAGTGAGGTTTTCCTCACTTGGTGCAGAAAGTACAATCCTGCCGAGCATTTACGGCGGGTTATTTGGATGCGCCAGAGGTCTATGATGACCATTGTCGAATGTATGAAATTGATGGCTCAACCCCAAAGAGAGAAAGGATACTAAGTTCCACTTTCTCAATATGATCCTGCCCGTTATAATCAATTAAGCTAGCACTGGTTCAAATGTATGATTTAATATATAGAGTTTCGGAGAACCAAAGAATTCCTCCAGGGAACAATGTAAGGTTTCCTGAAGATCAACACTCTCTTGTTCGGGGTTCATTGCCTCTCTTCTCCCAGCTAATTGATTAATATCTAGGGTGCGTCTAATTGAACTACCGACACGACAAGAAAACACTCAAAGGAGAAAATGACCACTTTCATAATTTATTAAAACATAAGCATAGATTATACTCATTCAGTATATTAACAACATCAATTTCAATTAGTATTATGCATCAATGGGTGTTAATACAAGTATAAGATATTTCATATCCCTGGATTCCTGAAATATACATTTTTATTAAATACTTTTGTTTCATTTGGGATAGACTGTCTGAACCTGTTTATAACCTAGTTGTACTTCCAGGTGACTGGATCCCTAATGCCACAACTTCCCTGAGCTTGTGTTAAGTTCTCCTAATGAGTGATAATTACCTCCCTGGGTATCGGATAGTATTGGTTTCCCTACACTCCAGTTAAGTTACCTCTATTACTGGGCTAGGAAACTGCTTGCAGGTGAGTTCTGTTTAGGATACTGTTCTGCATCACTTTGTCCAGATACTTCACTCACCCCCTTCACCATATCCAACAGTGGTGTAATTATTTTCCCTGAGTGACCCGTTCACGGAGAAGCGAGTCTCCTGCAGCCCAGCAGTATCAATGTTAATAGAATTGAAATCGACATCAATCACAGCGGGTTTTCTATTGTCGTCAATATTCATCAGATCAGTGGAAAATCTCGGACACATGTTTCTTATATTCCAGATTGCAATCCGTAGCCTGAGGTTTCTGTTTCATTTTAGTGCCTGGTGCACTGGTTTTACAGCCTGCGAGTTTTGTCCTAGCTCCAAGCCCCATTGCGGTAATCCCGTATACCCATGTACGAAACACAGGTGCGCGAGATTCGGCAACAAATCGCGTCACTCTGGTTTCTTAAGGAGGTATGTGAGCCGATTGTTCAGAAAGCAATGGCAAGCTACTGAGCGTAAAACTTGCCAAGACATCAACAGCAGCTGAAAAAATGATGGTGGTGACTGCAATGTCATGTAAAATTATATGCGGAAAAAATAATGCACCTTACGAGATACAGTGAATTATACCAGGCAATAATTCGTGCAACATTTTGTTTGTAGCTTCTGTGTTCAAATTCAGAAATTGCTTATAATGCTTTGAACATGATGCTTGTCCCACATATTCGGACTAATGGATACTTCAATGGTGATGTGGATGATATAACGCCGGGTCAAGACTCGCACAACATCGCTGTTACCATGTCTGTTTAATGCACGCGCAGTCTAACCGATCTGGGTAACCAAACACGAGAAGCGCTGCCCCAAACTGACCATTCCCGATTATAGCTTCAGAAGACAAATCCAATAGTCTTAGCTTAGGAGAGTGAATAAATAAACACAGACACACGACGATTAGAAACTGAAATACTTTATTGTGGAGCCGCAAACAAATGTATCATCATCATCATCATCATCATCATCATTATCATCATCATCATCATCATTATCATTATCATCATCATCATCAACTTACACTTTTGCCGTCAAGCGTAGTGGGGGGGGGGGGGATAATTGGCGCTCCAGCGCCCGAAGGCGGCACTGGATAGTGTCATTCCGTGTTGTTGTACACTGTCTTTGATGCCTTCAATCAATTTTCTTCTCGGGCGTCATCTTGCTCTCGTCGCAGTTGATCTTTGATGTAGGGCCAGTGATGGTAGTTGATGGTGTAAAATATAACCTAGTATAGCATTGCATCTCCGTGGATGCGGGGGATAAATGCGCTTGCACTTAAACTTCCAGTTCGTTAATGGTGGTATAAACTATTCAACGCCTACACCGGTCAGTTGGACGCAAACTTTGGTCTTAGTTCAGAAAGCAACGGCAAACTACGGAACATAAACGTGCCTTTGAAAATCATTCTGTATATTTAGGTTGATTGCAACGCGCTGCAAAAGTCCCGTAACATTGTAAGTTTAGTATAGCTGATGAGAGATGCCTTCAGTGTATATAATAAATGTGAATATACGCGAAGTCAATTAGTAATAGCATGCAAATAGGTAATTAAAGGCACGGCTGTTTATTGGTTATTTGTTGACAGAAGCTAATTAACCGCACACGGACATATAAATATCCGCTCCTTCTCCAAATTGTCTTACATAATACCGTGAGCAGAGAAGCTGAAAGTAGCTTACATAGTACAGTGAGCAGAGAAGCTGAAAGTAGCTTACATGGTACAGTGAGCAGACACGCTGAAAAACATCTACTGGCAGTCTAAATGTGGATTCTGGGGAAACTGCAAAGAATACCCTGGACAGACAGAAAATACAATGACCAAGTCCTACAAGTAACAAATGAAAACCGTATACTGATTAGAGAAATTAGACGTAGACTGTAAAAATTGTTTGCACACGTTATGAGAAGAAATAAATTGGAGAAACTGGTGATAACTGACAAGATAGAGGAGACAATCAAAGGGGTGAGGCAGAGAAGTAAATACATGGATGGCTTGTCCACGTGATATGATTGAGACAAGAACACAGAGCTGGTCCATGACGCTGGAGATCATGTGAGATGGCGAAGCAGCACCGCCAACGCTTATAGGCATAACACATGATGATGATGATGGGAGGTATGGTTTCGTGAAGAAGATGCAGGGGACAGCCAACACAGAACATTGGAGAAACGTTGGGCGGTAGCAATAGTCAGAGATCCAGAAACTTCCTCTGGACTTTGATGAGAACGATGTTCTGCAAAGATCCTCCCACGTGATGATTATCAATGTTACATTTGTGGATCATGTGAAAGATACTTGGCCACACAGGCGAAATCTAAGACTAGCTCTTGTGGCCATGTATAAAGAAATTGTCACATGACAACTCGTGCCGTAGAATTATGAGATAGTCCGCACATATAAGTGGCCATATCATAATAACTTCGAGTGACCACTTTATTGTTTTTCACCAATTTTCAGAACGTGATGAAAATTTCTGGGTAATCAATTTACCATGAGGGTTCGATCTCAGTGGCTTACTGGCCTGAGAAACAATCATACCGGTGCTAGGGATTGAACCTTTACCACTGAAATATTACACAAGCACGCTAGCCACTACACCGATGCACAGTTCTTGGCGTTTTAAATCTGAAGTTTGTTTCTTACTTGGTTCAATGACTATATAAATGTACAAGTGAAAACACCGTTTTTAATGTGAAGTTCGTTTCTTGTTTGGTTCAATGACAGTATAAAAGTACAAGTGAAAACACCTTTTATAATGTGACGTTTGCTTCTTGCTTGGTTCAATGACTGTATAAAAATAAATGTGAAATAACCTTTTCCACGCATGCATTTAGTATATGGTGCTAGCCCTATATTTCTATAGACCAATCGACACTGGGTGGGTGATGTGATCATTGCCCCGCCGGCAGACTTTACTGTTAAGAAAATTTTCTATTTCTCATTTTATGCTGGTTCGACCAGGGTTTCTAGGTCAATTTAAACACATTCACCTTGATCGGGATTCAAACACATGAACACCAGGCTGGCAAGAAAGCATGAAGGCCACTGGGTTACCGCGCTTCCCAGTCAATATTCGACATATAACAATTAACCACAAGTACATTGATGGAGACGCATTCTCTTTCTTTCATGCAGTTATTAATATCATGCTGACATATAACCGATTACGTGGGGAATTATCTATGCTATATTCAGATAGTTTACTTTATAATCATATAGTAAACGTGAATGCACTGTACGCTTGTTAACATTCATCTGTCGCCGTGAAAGTGCAAATTCTCAGCGTCTCTCATTACTGTAACTTACTAAAGACGTATTATTAACGCCTTCATTGTATGTATATTAAAATTGATGTATTTAGAAGCCAGATTCAGATGTTCAATGATATTAATCGATTAGAAATATGATATGTGAATTCCTGAATTAAACATATCATGAAATGACATTTTTACAGTTAGTTTTATGTTAAATTCTCATCCAATGGAAACATGCGCAAATACTTGTCTTGTTATTCATCATCATCATCGTCATCATCATTATCATCCTCATATGTCATCTGACTAGTGTGGACAATCTTGAATCCAGATCTTACACAATCACAATTGTCGTAGCAGGTTGTATGTTTGTCTGGATTCTGTTATTTGCCAAGCAATCTATGTATTTATCTATTTGTCTTTCGCTTGCTCTCGCTCCAATCAAGTTCGCCAATTAACAAATATTTCTGTATTATGTCTTCTCAGATGATACTTTAAAATGGCTTGACTGTGTAAGACACATTTCTCCATGAAGCTTGCGACTTTTATCTTCTTTTTATCTTGACAGTCTGCCTCACTTTTGTTTTTCTGTCCTTCAAGGTATTCTTTGCATTTTCTATATATTTCTGCTGATAATAGATGTAATCCTTCGCGAAACACAAATGTAGCCGGCTCTCCAAAGACTTATATTACATAATATTACCCTAATATACGATGGTGTCTGTGGTCCTAGTTTCACATCTCGACAAGGTCGGATATTTTCGTAATCACAGAGCTGCACGACTCAACCAATCACATCTAATGAGTGTTATTTGTCATGTGACGTTGGAGGATTGGTGATTCATCTAGTGGACTACTGTTTTGCTTCCAAGTCAGATGCACAGACATTCGGGTCGTTTAGCCCTGAAAAGGAATTCCATCTGTCGGAGTCAGGTTGGTGTAGGTGCTTTGATCACGTCCCGTACCGTGTCCATAAGGGCAGTGTTGCAGGGGGCTGCATTTATTCTCAACGTCGAGAAGCCACCTGGTTTTGCAAGACATGAGTACTGGACATACACATACACAGAGAAGTATATTAAGATGTAAGCAGACCATAATTGGGCACATCACATACAGACACACCACATAAACACACATCACATAACGACAAATCACTTAACGACAAATCACATACAGACACATCACATAAAGACACATCGCATACAGACATACCACAGACTACACACATACAGACACATCACATAAAGACACATCACATAAAGACCCAACGCATACAGACACACCTCAGACATACACAACTACAGACACATCACATATAGAGACATCGCATACAGACACATAACACACGGAGACATCACATACAGACGTATTACAGACATACACACATAAAGACACATCACACACATACACACATACAGACACAACACATACAAAAATATCACATGCAGACACATCATATGCAGATTGGCTGAGGTGAAACCTAGGCTGGTAAGGATTCTCCTGCAGGTGTCAGGCAAGATCTTTGTCAACAGCAAGTCAAAAACAGATTTCCACATCTTAAGGCGCATTAAATATATGGTGCTTGACCCACATGTTTATAGCCAATCAGGTCTCTACGGGTGATGTAGTCGGTATCACACCGTCGTCTTTACTTCCCAAGGCATTTCAGGGTACCAATTTTAGGCTGGATCGAACAGAGATATCAGGTTAATTTTAAACCGCCCTGATGCTAATCGAACCCACGACCAAGGGGCTTTTAGGTCAGCCACTACTCTAATTGTCAATAGACTGCAACCCAATTCCAAGAGCGATGTCATGTGATTTTTCAAGGAAATAGATTTTCTTATATTATTATTATTTGTTACTGTTATTTAACATCTCCGGACATGCACAACTTCTATTGCCGAGTAATTCCAGATTAGGGAAATTAATAATTCGACTCTTAGGTTGATTTGCCAAAGCCATTTTGTGTTTCCTTTCCGCATGATTCTGAATGACTGAAACAAAATCTTAACTTTGATTGACAAAAGAAAACTAAATAAAAATGGCAAACAAGAATAAGATAAAATAAATAAACATATATGAGAAGGTCTCCGTGGCCAAAGGCTCGCGAACGCGGTTTTTGAGCCGCTTACCACGCGTTCGAAACTCAGCTGCGACCGATTTGTGCAGCAGGCCGTGTGGCGTTGTGTTATAACGTGTTGGTATGGGAGCCGGTCGTTCAGAGTGGCACCTTGCAGTCTTGACAGACCAAAGTATGTGAGTTGGAATGTGGCCAATATTCCATCACAATGCCTGGGCAGAGCTTCAGAGAAACATGTAGTGCCCAAACGACATGTTCCCTCTCTCGGCTTAGCCTTGTGTTTTCCAAAGGAATGGGTAACCAATACGTCTGGCACAAGGAAGGCTGCAGACGCTGGCACATCAACAGCAGCTGAAAAACGCTGGTGTTGACTGCAACGTCCTGTAAGGGATATGCAACATTAAGAAAAATGCGGAAAGACGACAGAAAAAAATAATGTGTTAAACTGAGTTAAATTCTATTAAAGATACAAAAATTGTGCACATATAAATCAATGAACTTTCGGTAAGAAAAATCAGATTAAACACTGGATTTTAGAAATCACAAACATGAACGATATAATTGGAAGAAAATCTTATAATAAAGATATTGAATGTGTATATAAGAGAGTTGTATGTTTGTGGGATGTGGATTTTAATTTATAAGAATATTATGTTAAAAGTCTAGGGGATTTATTGATTCTCTGGTCACTTGTTAGAATGCAGGGTGATTAGGGATATTTACCACAAACCCCAGGAGAAAACAATTCAATCCTTGAAACAATGGCATCTGTGTGTAGGTTTCCCTTCCCACTTCATCAGCCTTTAAATTTACTATAGTGCTAGAAGGATATTGATTGTTCACAACTTATAAACAACCACTGATGAACACCCCATTTACTTGATGTACACATCAACAAATTTTGGACAAACAGTTCAAGTATTAAAACAAGATCTGCAGTTACATATATATGTGTAATGAACACTATGTATTTTCAGACAGGCATGGGAATGATTTATATTATCACAACATAGTACCCAGTGACCCCAGAAAAAACAAGGTTATTACAAACAACACAACAACCACAAATTGGGTCTACTTTCATTTACCCTCATAATTAAGGCAAATAATGATCAAAGTATATAGAACCCCAACATATAAACATTTGTTTCTGACACCTTTTACAATTTTCTCATTTTAAAAATAATGAGTTGGTGTCAAAATACTCTATTTACCATAACCATAATTGGTTATACCTCATTACCAATTCAAACAATAGTTACCTTATAAACCCATGGCATAGAAAACACACACATAAAAAGCAGTTTATACTAATAATTAAACTAATTAATTATAGTATTTCTTTAGGCAATGCGGGTGGGTATTCTTCTCCAGTGCGAAGCAGATAATGTCCATAATTATCCGGGCAGAAATAAAATACTCACAGTCATGTTTAATGTCCACTGAAGTTTGTTGCGGAATACTTATAATCCCTATTAGGAAATAAATTCACCACATATCCTCTCCATTGGGGCTGAATTCACGAATCTTCTGGTGCAAATGGCTCGGTGCCTTTGTGAAAATTTGGTGCTTCAGGTTGGTCACACTTCAGGATTTCCACTTAAGCTTTGCAGAAGGTAATTCCTTTTATCATCAGGTCTGATGAAAAGTTGACGTCCATTCAGCTTCTCGGCTTATAATCCGAATACCAAATTGGCTTACACAGAGGTTTCACCCACCTAGTCACCAGTCTTGAGGAAGTATGTGTGGGAGGCGGGGTTGTGTGGGTAGGGGATTGTGTTGGGTGGATTGGGGATGCAAGGGCGGGTGGGGAGAAGTGTATGGTGTGTGGGTTTGAGATATGTGTGCAGTGTGTTGGTGGGGGATGTGTGAATGATGTGTGGGTGGAGGGTATGTTTGTGGTGATATGGGTGGAGGATAGTGTGTGGTGTGGGCGATGTGTGTGATGGGTGCGAGGAATGTGCGTATGGGTGGGGTATATGTGTGGGTGAGTAGGGGATTGTGGTGGTTGGGGGAAGTATGTGGGGGTGTGTGGGTGGGAGATGTGTGTGTGTGTGGATGGGGAATGTGTGAGTGGCTTAGGGATGTGAAGGTGGGTGAGGGAGTTGTATGTGTCGGGGTGGGATGGATGTGTGAGTGGGTGGAGGATGTGTGTAGGTAGGGGTATTGTGATCGAGAGATGTTTGGTTGGGGTGGGTGGGTGGGGGTGTGTGGGTGCGTAGTGGAGGATATATGCGTGAGTGAGTGTGTGTTGGTGGACGGGTAGGGAATGCGTGTGTGGGTGGGGAGAGGTGTGTGGTGGGGTGCTTGGGTGGGGTATGTGTGTGTGTGGGTGGGGGATTTTTGTGGTGTGTGAGTGGGGGTATGTGGGGTGGATGGATAAGGGTATCTGTGTGGGTGTGGGTGGGAATATTGTGTGGTATCTGGGTGGGGGATATGTGTGTGGTGTGTAAGTGGGGATGTGTTGGTGATTGATATGTGTGTGTGTGTGGTGCGTGGGTTGGGAATAGTGCGTGGTAGGGGGTCTATGTGATGTGCGGGTGAGGGATTGTGTGGTGGGGGATTAGGTTAAGGCATGTGTGGGTGGGTAGAAGTTGTATGTGTGGGTGGTGGGGTGTGTGTGAGTGGATTGTGGATGTATGGGTGGTTAGGGAGATGTGTGTGGGGGGGGGGCAGGGACATGTCAGTTGGTGGGGATGTGTGTGTATGGTTTGGGGATGTGTGAGTGGATGTGCGATGTGTGGGTTGGTGGGGGATTGTGTGCATGGGTGGGGAATATGTTGTCGATGGAGATGTGGCTGGGGGATGGGTGGTTTGAGGTGTGGGTGGGGAGAGGATGTGTGGGTTAGGGTGTGTATGTGGATGGGCGTGGGATGTGTGGGTTGGTGGGGGATTGTTTGTGGGTGGCGAGTATGTTTTGGTTGGGGAATCAGGTGAGGGCAGTGTTTGTGGGTGGGGGATGTGCGCGAGGGAGATGGGTCGGTTGGTGGGGTATGTATATGTCCCTTGGTGTGCGTGTGTGTGGGTAGGTGGGGGTGTGTATGTGTCCCTTGGTCCGCGTGTGTGTGGGTAGGTGGGGGTGTTGTGTGAGTGGGGTGATGTATGGATAGGTGGGAAATGGGCTTCATAACATGGTAATTAGCCTTGTTTATGTTTACAACATTCATTTCACAATGTTTATTTTTCTTCCCATGTAAATGTATAATGCTCTTGATGAACGAAAGACGAGTGATTGGAAGGGCCGAATGTAAGACGGGCCTGCGCGCCCAATTTGTAACCCTAATAAAGTTGATTTGATTTGATTTGATTTCTATATCCTATTCCACAGTTGATGGCATTTAGGCTGACATGGGACCAGCACAGAGTTCTGATTCAGTATTTACTTTCATTGTAGACATACAATGCTGCTTGTTATTCATTTGGTTCATCTGGAATTATTTCCAAGATTCTGCTGCATGCATGAAACTGAAGAATATTGGCTCCACCACATATCCAGGGTTGCAAGCCATCGGGTGATTCCTGTGGTTGCAGGCGTAAAGGCATTTACTCCTCTAGCTGCTTTCATATGGTCTTTTTGATGGTGTTTAGGTTTTGGAACCTTGAGGTAATCTGGTGTAGTTATGGTTCAGAGGTTCTGAAGTTGGTACATTGGTTGTTTTGGCTTATTGCCATTTCAGTGTTCCTTCCCATTTGTTTGCGTTGGTGTTCATAGCTAGAACTTGGTGTGGAGTGGCTGAACTTATTTGTTTGACTGTTACAGCTGTGAGACGTCCTTTCGAAGACTTATCCATTGTTGGATATTAACTTGGTAATCCAACCAACAGTTGAAGGATTTTCACTGTTGCTAGTTTTAGTAACTTGTAGTAGGATTGTCCCATAGTTTCACTGATTTGGTTGAATGATGAGGCCATAGGTGGTACTTCTCAGACGTAAAGCAGACGATACACTGTTGTCAGTTACCCTGTTGATCTTCATCTCTGTAGATTATTAGCTACTGAAGTCCATCCTTGATATTCCTACTGAAATTGGACTTCCTCAATCACACAGTCAGTGGTCTTCGCATGTGTCTCTTTTGCTGGCGTTTGCAGCTGATGAGTGCAGCAGTAAACATTGAGGTATTGGTCCAGACTTTGTTTAGGACAGTTGCCTTGTTCACTCTTGCCTGGCTTTTTTCCCAGTTTCCAGTTGATAGTGATGCAATGCAGTCCCACAAAATCCACCACTCGCTATAGACAGGGATGACAAGAATACAACACGAGCAGTAACCTACTGTGATGTGTTTATCATGGTTGTAAAATAATTACAAACAAAAGTACATACAACAAGAGGAGAAGGGGAAAGGAGTGGGTTTCCACGTTCCACTGTCCCTCATTGCTTGGTGTAGAGCCATTTTGACTCTATTAGTGAGTAAGGTATTTTCTCACTTTATATTAGGTTCTTTTGTTACTGGGACTATTAGATGAGTGAAGTCATTCTGTCCATCCAACATGTTGATATTGCCTCTCTCACTACTTGAAGAGAATAGCCTATACAGAATCTCTGTGGTTTCTATTGCCGCGTCTTCCTTTCGGCACTATAATCATCATTAGGCCAAGGCTATTCAACATTGGCTTCTTAAGTACTGACATACACAAGGATTCTTCCATCAACATCCTCATGTCCCCAAGGGTAACATTAAAATGCATATTCCCACAGTAAGGAGTAACAGTCAGAAGGGAGAAAAATTCTCATAAGAAAAAATATACATGTACATTTCTCTGATATTAAGTACCTGATAATCATACATAATAATATTAATCATAAAATTTAATGCCGGAGCCAATGGTTTTGAACTTTCTTCAGGGGTTAATCCATAACTAAAACATACATTGATTTCCCCCCACTGCGTACCGCACATGAGGATAGTAACCGCTGTAATATATTTTGCCAATGACTGCTATTATTCGGAGTGTATTTATTAGAATAACTTATGCCGCATGGTCCAGTCTTCTGAATATTGCAAGCAATTTATTCACATCAATCTTCGCTTCTGTTCCTACTACAGGGAGGCGATGGGGATTGAAGGTACATCCTATTCGAACATTCATTTCTATCAAGCGTTTACTTTCTTTGTTCTAGAATTTATATTCTCAAACATGGCAATTCCATAGCACTATTTTATGAAATGATTACATGTCCCTCACTCATATGGAGTGGTTACTAATCTGTTAACAAAAGGATTGCACTAAAATTTAGCACTATAGTTCCAAGTTACAGATTATGATGTGGCAAAGCATTTTATCCCCTGACTAAGAGTCAGGAATATGCGTAATCATTTGTATGTCCCCGCATGGATAAAACAAGTTCAGAAATATCCTTAACAGTGAATTTACACTACATAGGATATTTGAAAGTGGCAGACACCAGTTCTCTACTTGTGAAGTATGAATCAGGATTCTGCTTCTACATTGAGAAAATGTTTCTTTGAAAATGTTCTTTAGAGTTCAATCTCTATAGTATATCGATTATTTGCAGATTTCTAAGCATAGATAGTGAGATATAGTTCACCATGCATAGAAGTTATTATTCATAGGAATATGAAATTGACAGAAACAAGCTTTCTTCTTTGAAGTATGGATCAGGAGTCTGTTCCTAAATTGAGAAGAGTTTCTGACATGAGAGTTGATACTCTACAGTACACATAATATTTATAGGTTATAAGCACTATTAGTTAGATATAAGTTCATAATGCCTATAAAAGATTTTAACATAGGGTTTTGAAATTGTAAAACATAGGACAAATTACAGCGTGGGACCCACAGATGCTTCAGTACTAAAAATCAAATCAGACTAGTTTACAAGAACTGTTGAATTATCATTCTAACTAATTCTTAATTAAACACACTGGTATATGTACTTTATAAAAATACATGAATACATCTTAATAATGTAAATATAACATACCAATGGCTTGCAGAGACTGATGTATTTTTAAAGCAAACTTTCCCTCTCCACGAAGGGAAAAGTCGACTTTCTTGTGCGCTATCTTCACTAGAAATGGCCGCTTTAATCTTTGTTTTCAAACTCGCCCGCCGGTCTTGGCCAGGTACGTGAGCCAAAATAAAGCCAAATAATTTAAGCTGTGCCACGGTCAGTCTATCGTTGTTTTATTTTCTACTCCTACACTAAGCAAGATACTTAAACAGTAGTTGTTAGGGATTGTTTATTTTTAAGGGAGTCAATGCTAGGAAAGGGTAAGGACGTTTTAATATATCACAATGTTGCAGAAAGACCAGAATTAACAGAAGAAGTAACTCAGAAGGTCTGTCTATTCTAATGGAAGAAATATCGATGATATCACAGATATAAGGACATAAATAATACCCAGGCTGGATGGAATCATCCTAGATGCATTAGAAGTATTGGGAGAATTTTGTGTAGACTTTTACTTACAATGGTGAATAATATGTTGAACAGTGGATATGTACCTGTGCTTAAATATGTGTTTATAACTCTAACATAATAGATTAGGCATAATTAAATGCGAAGATTTTCGTACACTCAAGTTCATAACCCATGTCACTAAGCTTATACTGAGACTTATAATGAGAAGAACGAGAAACAAAATAAATGGATTAATATAGATATTATTAATATAAATGAGTAAATGGATTTGTTAAATGATTAATATATATATATATATATATATATATATATATATATTATATATATATATATATATATATATAATATATATATTATATATATATATATATATATATATCTATATATATATATATATATATCAAACGTTTTAAAGACACTCTGAAAATTTCTCTGAATGCTTTTGGAATTCATCATGACACCTGGGAGGCTGCAGCCAGAGACCGAAATTCGTGGCGTGCATCATTGCGCAAAGGTGCAGTTACATGTGAGGCAACCAGGACTGCAAGAGCTGTGAAGAAAAGGCAGGACAGAAAAACCACTGCAGGAAATCCTCCTCCAGAGACGTCAAGCATTCTTTGTCCACATTGTCAAAGAACATTTCGAGCCAAAATAGGCCTTATCAGCCATCTTAGAACCCACGGCTCCACACCTTCAACCCACTGGATGAAATGAATGGTCATCATCATTCTTGATGGACAAACAACAACAACATATATATATATATATATATATATATATATATATATATATATATATATATATATATATATATATATATATATATTATATATATATATATATATATATATATATGGAATCGTTCAACACAGGCATGAAGGGTATAATCAAGTTTGATGGTGCAGCTTCAGAAGAGTTTTGAAATCAAGAGTGGAGTTAAGCAAGGTTGTGTACTAGCTCCCACCCTCTTTGGAATATACTTTTCACTTCTACTGAAATATGCATTTCGTGATCAGGATGGTGGTATATACATTCACTCACGCTCAGATGGCGGCCTCTACAATGCTCAGAGATTGAAGGCTAAGACCAAAATTAGGAGGGTACTGATCAGAGAGTTGCTTTTTGCAGATGATGCTGCAGTTACGACCCACTCTGAGGAAGATTTGCAATGTCTACTATCTGCATTCTCCAATGCTTGTTCTGAATTGGTTTAACAATTAGCAAAAAGAAGACACAGATTATGTCACAAGGTGCACATGGGGTACCATCAATCTTTATTGACGACGCCGAACTAGAGATAGTAGACCATTTTACATATCTAGGATCAGTGGTAAATAGCAAATTATCCTTAGATCAGGAAATCAACATCCGGATTGGTAAGGCAGCAACAACAATGAACAGGTTAAGAAAAAGAGTCTGGGAGAACAGGAAGCTTACTGCCAAAACAAAAGTCTTTGTCTATCAAGCCTGTGTCCTTAGTACTCTTCTCTATGGCAGTGAAACCTGGACAACTTACTCACACCAAGAGAACAATTTAAACAGCTTTCATATGCGGTGTCTGCGAAGAATTCTTGGTATTAAGTGGCAAGACAAAATCACAAATACTGAAGTATTGGAAAGATCAGGTTGTGTGACAGTTTATTCCATGCTCAGTCTTCGTAGACTTAGATGGATAGGACATCTTAGGAGGATGGATGATGGTAGAATACTAAAGGATATCTTTTTTGGTGAATTACAGATGGGTAAGAGATCTCAGGGTCGGCCTCTACTACGATACAAAGATGTGTGTAAGCGGGACATGATTGATACAGGCATTGATAATGCACATTGGGAGCAAGTCGCCGCTGAACGTGTTGCATGGAGGGCAAATATCAGAAATGGAATAAAGTCAAAGGAGAAAATTATTGCAGAAAAGTCACACACCAAGCGTTTGAGACGTAAGATGGTGCATGATGGTGGAAATGACCACGTGTTCAGATGCACCCACTGTGAACGGACATTTACAGCGCAAATTGGCCTTATCAGTCACACTCGCTACCGCATAGTTAAAAGTTATTATGCCTTTTTAAAAGCACAAACTATCGTCCTGTCAGGACAAGGTGCCAATGGTATATATATATATATATATTATATATATATATATATATTATATATATATATATATATATATATATATATATTATATATATATATATATATATATATATATATATATATAGTACGACAGGGATGTGTCTTGTCACCGGATCTCTGCTCCCTATATAGCGAAGTAATAATGAGAGAGATCAAAGAGATGCCAGGAATACTAGTTGGAGGTTATAATATAAATAAAATACGCTATGCAGGTGACATAGTATTGTTGGAGGATAATTTAACAGATCTACAACAATTGTTGGACATTGTGGTAACCAAGAGTAGAATGAAAGAACTCTTCTTTAATATCAAGAAAACAGTAACAATGGTGATATCGAAGAAAAAGGTTACACCAAAGTGTGACATATAAATAGAAGGGAAAATTCTTAACCAAATGGATAATTCTAAATACCTAGTGGCATTTATAACGTCAGATTGAAGATGTACAACAGAGATTAAGAGCAGAATAGGGCAAGCAAAAGCCACATTTTATACAATAAAAAGTATCTTTTGCAATAAGTCACTATCACTGAATGTAAGAAAGAGAGTGCTGAAATGCTATGTAGAACCAGTTTTGCTGTATGGCAGTGAATCTTGGAATGTAAATGAACAAATTAAGAAGAAATTAGAATCAACAGAGATGTGGTTGCTGAGACGAATGTTGCGAATTCCTTGGACTGCCAGAGTAACTAACAACGACTGCCTGAAACAGGCTAATGAAACTAGAACATTATAAACAACAATAAGGAAGAGACAAACATCTTTCTTCGGTCATGTGATGAGAAGAGAGGCATTGGAGAACATCGTGACAATTGGAAAGATCGAGGGGAACAGAGGCAGAGACAGACCAAGAGAAATTATGCTTATTGGATTGAGACGGTAGCATGGAGGAATACCATCAGTAGAGTTCATTCAGAACACCAACGACCGAGATCTGTGGAAAGCCATGAACGCCTACGCCAGCTGTCAGGGCACTTGATAGTGATATATATATATATATATATATTCATTGGCACCTTGCCGTCTTGACAGACGATAGTTTGTGCTTTAAAAAGGCATAATAACTTTTAACTATGGCGGTAGCGAGTGTGACTGATAAGGCCAATTTGCGCTGTAAATGTCCGTTCACAGTGGGTGCATGTGAACACGTGGTCATTTCCACCATCATGCACCATCTTACGTCTCAAACGCTTGATGTGTGACTTTTCTGCAATAATTTTCTCCTTTGACTTTATTCCATTTCTGATATTTGCCCTCCATGCAACACGTTCAGCGGCGACTTGCTCCCAATGTGCATTATCAATGCCTGTATCAATCATGTCCCGCTTACACACATCTTTGTATCGTAGTAGAGGCCGACCCTGAGATCTCTTACCCATCTGTAATTCACCAAAAAAGATATCCTTTGGTATTCTACCATCATCCATCCTCCTAAGATGTCCTATCCATCTAAGTCTACGAAGACTGAGCATGGAATAAACTGTCACACAACCTGATCTTTCCAATACTTCAGTATTTGTGATTTTGTCTTGCCACTTAATACCAAGAATTCTTCGCAGACACCGCATATGAAAGCTGTTTAAGTTGTTCTCTTGGTGTGAGTAAGTTGTCCAGGTTTCACTGCCATAGAGAAGAGTACTAAGGACACAGGCTTGATAGACAAGGACTTTTGTTTTGGCAGTAAGCTTCCTGTTCTCCCAGACTCTTTTTCTTAACCTGTTCATTGTTGTTGCTGCCTTACCAATCCGGATGTTGATTTCCTGATCTAGGGATAATTTGCTATTTACCACTGATCCTAGATATGTAAAATGGTCTACTATCTCTAGTTCAGCGTCGTCAATAAAGATTGATGGTACCCCATGTGCACCTTGTGACATAATCTGTGTCTTCTTTTTGCTAATTGTTAAACCAAATTCAGAACAAGCATTGGAGAATGCAGATAGTAGACATTGCAATTCTTCCTCAGAGTGGGTCGTAACTGCAGCATCATCTGCAAAAAGCAACTCTCTGATCAGTACCCTCCTAATTTTGGTCTTAGCCTTCAATCTCTGAGCATTGTAGAGGCCGCCATCTGAGCGTGAGTGAATGTATATACCACCATCCTGATCATGAAATGCATATTTCAGTAGAAGTGAAAAGTATATTCCAAAGAGGGTGGGAGCTAGTACACAACCTTGCTTAACTCCACTCTTGATTTCAAATTCTTCAGAAGTTGCACCATCAAACTTGATTATACCCTTCATGCCTGTGTGGAACGATTCCACAATGGACAGAAGAGTTGGTGGGCAGCCAATCTTCTTTAGTGCCTTGAACAGACCCTCACGACTGACCAAATCAAATGCCTTTGTGAGGTCGATGAAGGCAATAAACAGTGGTTGATTCTGTTCACGGCATTTTTCTTGCATTTGTCGCAATGAGAATATCATATCAGTGGTAGACCGGTTCTGTCGAAAGCCACACTGTGATTCGGGGTAGACTTGATCTCCTAGGACTTGAAGTCTGCGCAGAACAATTCTGGCAAATACTTTTCCAACAATACACAGAAGTGAGATACCCCTATAGTTGTTGCAGTCGCTCCGATCGCCCTTGTTCTTGTACAGTGTTATGATGCTTGAATCTTTGAAATCCTGTGGGACTTGTCCTTCACGCCAGCATAGCTCTATTAGCTGGTGGATCTGTATAGTGAGTGTGTCTTGCCCACTCCTGATAACCTCTATTGGAATCCCATCCTTACCTGGAGCCTTGCCAGATGCAAGTTCATTTATAGCACACTTAACTTCTGTTATGGTGGGAAGTGTGTCCAGGTGGTCAAGAGTTGGTAGAGCCTCTATGGCGTTGAGGGCATCATCCGCTAGTTTGGTCTCACTTGAGTAAAGCTCCAAATAGTGCTCTACCCATCTGTCCATCTGCTGTTTCTTATCAGTGATGATTTCTCCAGTCAAGGTTTTCAATGGTGCACTTCTTTTGATCACTGGACCGCAGGCTTTCTTTATTCCTTCATACATGCTTCTTATGTCTCCCTTATCACTTGCGATTTGAATGGACTCACATAACTTGATCCAATAATCATTTGCACACTGCCTGGCAGCCTTTTGCACATCCTTCCTAGCTTGCCTAAGCTCACTCAGAGTGTTACGCGTTGGTCTTTCCTTGTTTCTTAAGAGAGCTTTCTTCTTCTTATCAATCAAGGGCTGCAGAGTCTCGCTGTTGGCCGCAAACCAGTCCTGCCTCTTATGATCCACAGTGCCGTAAACCCCTACGGCAGTTTTATAAAGAGTTTCCTTAATTTGACCCCACTTTTCATTTACTGTACAATTTTCTGGTGTATCAGTGAAAGCGTCTTCAAGTTGCTGTTGAAACTGAAAGCACTTTTCAGGATCATGAGTGTTAATAATATTAATCCTGAGGCTAGGTTTGTGTTTAGCTGTGTAGATTCTCTTTGGTCTCAGTCTAACCCTTGCAACAACCAAAGAATGATCCGTATCACAGTCAGCACTGTGGTAACTACGAGTCAATGATATATGGTTCAGATGTTGTCTCCGTGTGATGATGAAGTCCAGCTGGTGCCAATGGCCGGATCTTGGATGTTTCCATGTGACCTTATGCATCTCTTTTGTTTTAAAAAAAGGAGTTTGTAATACATAGGTCATTACTGGTGCAATGCTCCAGCAGCCTTTGCCCATTTTCATTCATGCGACCGATGTTGTATTTTCCAAGGCACACTGGCCATGAACTCGAGTCCTTGCCCACACGAGCATTGAAATCACCGAGCATATAAATGTAGTCAGATTTTGGAACTGCCTTGATCACGGAGTCTAACTCCTCATAGAACGAATCCTTCACATCATCAGAGGAATCGAGTGTCGGTGCATATGCAGTAATAATGGTGGCAAACCCACAAGAGGTTGCCAAGCGCAGGGATAATAGTCTTTCATTTCCTCCTGCTGGAATTTCAATCATTCCCAGTAGCGAATTCTTCACTGCAAAGCCCACGCCGTGTTGCCTTTTTTCTGCCTGCCCTCTACCCTTCCAGAAAAAGGTGTAGTTGTTTTCCCTGAGTGACCCTTCCTCAGCGAGGCGAGTCTCCTGCAGGCCAGCAGTGGAAAATCCTGGACACATGGTTCTCACGTTCCAGGTTGCAAGCCGTAGCTTGAGGTTTCTATATTTATATTTGTTTGTACCTGGTGCGTTGGTTTTTACAGCCTGCGATTCAGATTTTGTCCTAGCCCCAAGCAACCCATTGAAGCAGGCAGGCTGTGGCGGATCAGCACCCAATTGGCTGGGGGCTGCCCAGCTTGAGGCGGGCGGTAGCTGATCAGTGACACCTATCAGGTGTCTCCCACCGTCAGAGGCAACGCGTGGCGCCCCATGTCTACGCCAACTGACAAGGACTTATACCCGTAACAGTTGCCTCTCGCTTTGATTCCGAGACCAGTTAAGACCAGGGATGGAGTTATTGGCCTCTCCATAGCACAAAGCCTGGGCTAAAATATAGAGATCATGTGTTGCCCATGCAGCATGATCCCTCTCTCGGCCTGCCTAGTTTACTCCAGAGGAAAGGCAACACCCCTACATCTGGAACAAGACAAGCTGCAGAAGCTGCCGGATCAGCAAAGCAATGCTCTAACTGTCCGCCTGTCGGAGCTTATATATATATACACACTAGCTGACCTGGCCCGGCTTCACCCAGCCCCTGGCGGTGAGCGTCTCATTTAATTCATATAAGTAGTTATTATACATTCAAATACATTTCTCTAAGCGCACAGAGTACGCGTTCGGCCCCTGCTCCCGTTCCCGTTGCTCGTCTGTTTCTGATGCTCCCGTTCCCGTTCCCATGGCTTGTCTGTTTCCGATGCTCCTGTTCCCGCCCCAGTGAGAACAACATCTGTACAAAATTTCATCTCAGTCGGATTGTCCGTTCGGGAACGCATAAAGGACACAGAAAGAAAAATAAAATTCTCTTTTATATATATAGTAAAATAGTAGAAGATAGTAGAAGATATGGAAATATGGTATATGGCCAAAATATTAGAAGAGAACTATCTTCATTCCAATAACTAAAAAGGGCAACCTTAAAACTACTGAACATAGCGGCGTACTTCAAAGGATATGCAACTACCTTTCTCTCCAAAGTGTAGTAAAACATTTAATGTGATGTCGAAGAGAAATAAAAAGATGAGTTAGAACATTTTCACGTATCTAAAATAGATGCATTATTTATATAAAACCTTTGAAAATGCCTTAAAGTTTTTATCACTTTGTTTATAACACATGACTGTAGATAACTTCTTTAAACATTTTATAAAACTTTAAGAAAAATACAACAATTATTTAAATTACATAATATAGCAATGCTACTAAAAGTAATGTCCCCTGATGCAACTTTTGTTGTTAAGTCCCCTTAATTATACGTTTTTCCTTTTAATTTTGTTTTATTACGTACAAAACTGTTTTTAAACTAACTAACTATGTCAGTTATGTCCGTGGGAGTGAGAAGAACATCTGTAGAAAATTTCATCTCAATCGGATGGACCGTTCGGGAACGCATTATATAATCTATCCTGGAATCCGATCCAACCACTCGTGAGGTATTCCCCCAATGGCCCTAGGGTAATTTTCCGTCGTAACCAGAGCCTCAGAGACCACCTTGTGCATAGTCGCCTCCCCACGGTTACTTTGTCTGTGGGCACATTCAAATGCCATCGTAAGAACTGTCAGACATGCCCATGCGTTGTTCAGACACTGGCGATTGCATTCCCCCTAGGCACCTTCTCCTTGAAAGTTTCTTTTACTTGCACATCCCGCAATCTGATATATGTTATCATCTGCAAACGATGTGACATGAAATACATTTGTCAAATTGGCAGACGCCTTGCTGACCGTTTTAGAGAACACATCAGAGACATTAATCAGGGCGCTGACAAACCTGTCCCCAACCATTTTAACTCCTCCAACCATAATGGAGTCGACGATGTATGTGTCACTGCATTGAACCCTTGCTTCTCCAACAGTTCCATTAGACTCAAAATTGAATGCCAATTAATCAACTCTCTGGGATGCGTTCATCCAGAAGATATCAATATTGTTGTGGACGCCACTGTTTAAGTGTGCCATCTTCTCCAACTGTTTACACTGTCTATTATTATGCTGTCCACCTCCCCACCCCCACCCCCCCGCCCCCATATATTCATACCTAACTGTCTCCACACCCCTATATTTTGATATCAGACTGTTCGCATATTTTTGGCGACCTAAATCCTATCTGACAACCTACTATTACTTAAAATCTGCAGCCAAAGAGTGCCTTCGCAACTGGCAAAGCCGCCTTTTCTGCTCTCACATGGGGACCGAGCGGTTGTGCTTTCGGTTTCTGTATTTCGTTGTTTTCTATCTGTGTTTTCCTGTCCATGACAAAGATTCTGAGAATCGAAACGTCGGCCGTCCTGTGTATCGTATTGTACGCATTTGCGTGTATTTTTATTTTATTTTATTATTCATTATATATATTTATTGATTGCTTCTGATTTAGGATTTTCACCTGTATTTCGGATACGATTGATCACCTTGTAAGGTATGTGCCACGTGTTTGTGTTTAGTACGTTTCTTCTCGCAGGAGTTAAATATACCAATTTGTTTCCAATTCACAAGACTTTTTAAAGTAGCGTGGGAAGAAAGAAAAGTTCCAGAGGATTGGCAACAGGCAGTAAAAATACCAATATGGATAAAGAAAGGTAATATGAGATAGTGCGAAACTATACAGTTGTAAATCACTCCTGAGTCATGTGGGGAAAATATATGCAAAACTGTTGGAACAAAGATCTAGACCCATGGTTAAACAACAGTTAAGCAAAGTACAACTTGGTTTTAGGAAGGGTAAAAGTTGCACTGATGCACTTTTCACATAAGACAAATATGTGAAAAGAAAACATCGAATATAGTGACCAGCAGAATACTGTGTTTGTAGATACGGAAAAGGTCTTCGACAGAGTAGACAGATACATATTATGGACCACACTTGAAGACTATGGGATACAAGGACAATTGCTAGCAAACATCATAGCCGTGTACCACTCGAGCCAAAGTGCAGTAAGAACACAAGAAGGTATATCAGATATGTTCACAGTCAATACAGGAGTGAGACAGGGATGTGTGCTCTCTTCTCTGCTATTTAATATCTACATGGACTGAATATCCACAAAAGCAAGCCTTGACTGTCAACAATCTGATTTCATACAATCATGCGGACCCTTCATTCACCCCTCTTAACTACAAACACATCGTTGGGTGAATGGACTATCAAAATTCATGTTTAATTTTATTTTGCAAAGCTCGCTCTCTGAGCATACACAGTTAACATTCATTACTCAATTGCAATCTATTATCATTGATTAAGTGTAACTATGCTCTCTCTCTAAACTATACACCGCAAGGGAAAACACAGATGTCCTGTCACACCGACTGTCAGTCTCCGTCTGACTCAAATCACATGTCCAGGCCAGTTTCTTGTCCCCCTTTCTCGTGCTGTTAGTTGTGTGGCGTGCTGGCACACTTGCCACGTCGTCCAGTTGTCCAGTCCTCGTAGCCTACAGCTATACTAGAGTTTAGTCTGTTTACGGGTAATCCCCGTGCTTACGGTACTCTGTCCTATTACGGGAGTGAATCCCGTTACGTCCTAGTTAGGTCCTAGCTATGACACATGCGTGTCCTGTCTAGGTCTGGTCCTAACACTGGTTTGGAGTACTATCTCCTTCTACTGTCTTTCTCTATGTATGCTCTTGTATAGAGTCCCTATTATGTCCTGTCTTTGTCCTTTACTTTCCTCTGTCCTTGTCCTACTTGTATCTATGTCTATCCTACTTCTATCTCTGTCTCTTCTACTTCTATCTCTGTCTCTCCCAGCACCTTGACATTGACAGAACAGATTCAGAAAATTGTGAACACTTTACTTCGGATGAAACAACAGATCCAAATTCAATAAATGAACTTCTATTTGCAGACGATCAGTGCCTGTTTTATAGCGACGACGGCTGATTGCAAAATTATATTAATAATCTGAGTTCAACATGCAGCAGATACAATATGAGTATCAATCAATCAATCAGTTGCCGTCTCCACAATGAAGGTTGGCTGCAATGGATCTCCAAAACTGTCTGTCTCTCGCTCTGACTGCACATTCTGTCAGATTGATGTTCGTCCATCTTTTGATGTTAACTTCCCATTTGTATCGTTGTCTACCTCTTGTTCGCTTGCCTTCAACATTGCCTTCCAGTTTTTATAAGAGTATCATGTCTTTTAACGAGGCCGAAATATTTCACTTGCCTCCTCTTTATGTATTTCAGAAACTCTCTCTCTACATTCCCAGTTTTTCTAGAACCTCTGTATTTGATTGTTTTTGTTTCGATGAAATACGAAATATTAGTCTGTATATCTAAATCTTTATGTCTTCTATGAGAATATCTAGTTGCTCGTTCAATGTCCAGGCTACCGCGTCATACAGTGGCATTGAATATACGTTCATTCATTGGCACCTTTCCGTCTTGACAGACGATAGTTTGGTACATTGTGCTTCAAAAAGGCTTAATAACTACGACCCATGGCGGTGGCGAGTGTGGCTGGTAAGGCCAATTCTTGCAATGTACGTAGCATTTGGCAATTATCAGTATTAATGCATTATTAATCTCTCTAGATGTTAATACTGATTTCATGCCTTTGAAAGCATTTTTTTATTTGGCCATTCATATTCTCTTTTTGATTTATAAATATATATACACACACACACTTTTTTGAACTTCTATATATTTTTCAATTAACATCCTCTGACAGATAATTCCTTCTCTGGAGCCGATGATTTTGCGGAACTCAAATTGTTCTTCGGCAACTTCCTCGTCTATTTTATGTTGAATTCTTTTGTTTTTTTGTATGACCTTAAGTAGTATCTTAGTTATGTAGCTCATTTAGCTAATAGTTCTGCAATCTTCACAATCAAAATCTCTTGGTTTCTTCGGTAGTGTGATGAAAATGGATATTTTGAAGTCCTTTGGAATGTACCCAGTATTATATATATAATTACATATTTCTGTGACAGTATCAATGCCAAAGCTGGATAAGGATTTATCATCTCTGTTGTTATCTTGTCAGGACCTGCAGCTTTTCCTTCATTCGTCTTTTTAATAGCATTTTCTACTATTTTTGGTCCATCTTGAGTATTATTCAATGTTGGTCTGTTGGCCCTGTTGTCCCAGAATAAATCTTCTGTGTACTCTATTCAACGTTTTATTATGTCAGTGTTAGTCAGCATCTTGCATTCGCAATCACACAGGCTCTTAATAACTAACAGATGTGATACAAACACTGTCACAGAATGATTATACGTGACACACGGCGAATACAATGATAAACTCTTTATTCGCACTTCTCACTTGCCGCAAACACTACAGGCATCGCACAACCACAATGGTGATGCCATTATACAATCAATATATACATGCAATGTATCAATTCACAACTTACAACACAGACGCACAGTCTTCTATACTCATACAGACGTTCTCTCTAATAGCGTTCACTCACACAAGCTATACGAGCACACATTCCATCCACGTCTGTCCTGTACCACAGTCCGAGGCCGTCTGCCTTCTAACCGCAGTGAGTCCGCGTTGGTCGGGTTGCCTCCCTGTGTGGACTGCGTGTGCCACGCGAGCCACAACTGACCGTTCTCGTCACTGCGCAGTTAGTGCCGCTCACAGACGTACCTGGCCGTAATTGCCAGGCGTCGATGATGAAGACACGGCAGATCTGGTGGGGAGATCCTGACAGTGTTATCAATTACAATTTCTCCATTTTTTTCCTGTGATTTAACCGTTTCTCTGTATATTATTTTTCTTTTTTGTAAATCTTTTTAAAAGTTCATGTAATTCTTTCATGTTGTCTTTTATTTCCAGATCCTCTATTTCTTTGCATTGTTTATGCAACCACTCTTCCTTGGCAACTCTGCACATGTGAAGTATTTATCTATTAATATATACTCTGGAGTGTTCTTTTCTTTCTTTCGTATAGTCATTTTACTCAAAATTTCATCTGTTATCCATAATTGTCTTTTCTTATTCATCTTCAATGGCAAGATGGTTTTTATACTCTTCAATTGTGTATTAATTTTATCCTCGTGATTTTACGCCTATATTGTTCCATACTTTCAACAATTAGCACATCGTATATATTTTACTTCAACCAGGTATAGTTGTTTTATTTCTGCTTGTTTTAATGCCGATATATCTACTTGAGGTGTCTATGATGTCCTTATTCCTGGGTTTTTAAGTTTTATTTGTAATTTTAAGACTACAGGATTGTGGTCAGAGTTGATATCAGCACCAGGGTGTGTTTTTGGCATTTTTAACATTGTTTTACCATTGTTTTTAAATTTATTAAATCATAATTAGCCAATTTGGTTTCTTGTTCTATATCCAGGGCTTTTCCACTTATACAGTTTTTAATATGAGTATAAATATAGTCAAAACAGAAGTAATGCAAGTTAGCAGATCTCTTGGTCCACTATGTATACAGATAAATGGCACATCCCAGAAACAAGTTAAAGAGTTCAAATATCTTGGAAGTATGGTCACAGAGGATAGCAGATTGGACAGAGAAATCGAAATCAGATGTTAAAAAGCAAGATGCACTTACATATTAACTATCACCCATATTGAAACATCCAAACATACCTTTGTCCCCAAAACGACAAATAATAAACAGCATATTCACACCAACCTTATGCTACCAATCTCAGCTTTGACATTATCCAAATCATACTTACGCAAAATCAACACCTGTGTGTGTGATGAGATGCTTGAGGAGATCTGCCAACTTAACAATCCAAGACCAAATAAGAAACGTTGTTATCAGACAGATAATGGAATCAACACCTTGTGCCACATTTATTGAAAGATGGAAGATCAAGTGCTTTGGCCATCTCGTTAGAATGTTAGAATGCCACGCCATCAACTACCAGCACTTTTCCTACACCAAAGATCATCTACGACGAGAGCACGAGAACGCCCGAGAAGAATATGGATTGACAACATCAAAGACATTGTACAATCACAGGGAATGACACTATGCAATGCCACCCATCGGGTACTGGTACGTCAATTATTCCTCCCCCACGATGCTTGACGGCAAAAGTGGATGATGATGGTGATGATGAGTAATGGAAGGTCGAAGAAAAAGGAATATCCTTTAATATCAAGAAAAGAGAAACAATGGTTATTTCAAATAAAAGGATGACACCAACATATGAGATAACAATAGAAGGGAAAATATTGAGCCAAGTAGATAAATTTAAAAACCTAGGAAAAATTATAACGTAATATGAAAGATGCACGACAGAGATTAAGAGTAGAATAGATCAAAACAAAGATGCATGTCATAAAATGAAAAGTACCTTATTCAATAAGTCACTGTTATTGAGTGTAAAAAAGAGAATACTGAAATGATAATTGAAATGTCAACAGCATTCTGTTGCAGACTGATTTGTTGATGCCAACATAATTCTGTTGTAGATTGATTTGTTGATTGCCAACAGAATTCTATTGGAGATTCATCTGTAAATTGCCAACAGAACGCAACATAGTGAAACGTCACCTGAATCAGAAATAAAGCATGGGGTGTGGGGTATTTGTATGTGTGTGTGTATGTGTGTATGTGTGTGTATGTGTGTGTATGTGTGTGTATATGTGTGTATGTGTGTACGTGTGTGTATGTGTGTGTATGTATGTGTGTTTGTGTGTATGTGTGTGTATGTGTGTATGTGTATGTGTGTGTATGTGTGTATGTGTGTTTATGTGTATGTGTGTACGTGTGTGTATGTGTGTGTATGTGTGTGTATATGTGTGTATGTGTGTGTATGTGTATGTATGTGTCTGTGTATGTGTGTATGTGTGTGCATGTGTATATGTGTGTATGTGTGTATATGTGTGTATGTGTGTGTATGTGTATGTATGTGTGTGTATGTGTATGTGTGTATATGTGTGTGTATGTGTATGTGTGTGTATGTGTGTGTGTTTATGTTTGTGTATGTGTGTGTATATATGTGTGTGTACATTTGTGTGTGTGTGTGTGTGTGTGTGTGTGTGTGTGTGTGTGTGTGTGTGTGTGTGTGTGGCAAGACCCTCATGACGACACACCTCCTTCTACAGTTCTGTCCAACTTACAGCAATCGATGCAAATAAATATGGCTTGAACCAGCTTCATTTCATCGACAACTCTTCGAGGATGTAATAAAGCTGAAAATATCTTCTACAGATATGACTGAGCTACCGTATGACTGTAGACGGTACTACCTGCTTTCTGTTAGCATCGAATGTTGAGCGGTACTCACCAAACCCGAGACCCCACATTGTGTCAACAGTTTCGGGCGAATGATCGCAATAGGGAGGGTACAAGCCTAATCATAGTGAGAGGAAATGCAAACCTACAGACTGAATGTCATGACAGAGCAAACCGGTCCTAACTGGTCGGCAACTGGTCTAGGATGAACGCCTCAACACGCGAATAGTCAGGTTATTGCTTTGCTGATTCGGCAGCTTCTGCAGCTTGTCTTCTTCCGGGTGAATTGGTGTTACCTTTCCTCTGGAGTAAACTAGGCAGGCCGAGAGAGGGATATTACTTCATGGGCAACAAATGGTCTCTAAATTTGACCTAGGCTTTGTGCTACGGAGATGTATAACTTCATTTTACAAACTATCGTCTGTCAAGATGATAAGATGCCAGTCAATCAGAGCTTAGATACGGCTAAGCTACCGCATGACAATAGACTGTACTACCTGCTTTCTGTTAGCGCCGAATGTTGGAGGGCGCTCTCCAAACCCGACACTACCCGTAATGTACTGTTATAGTATCTTTAACTAGACGACGATAACTAGACGACGAGGGAGTCTCTGTGGTGAAGTGGTCAGTCCATCTTACACGGGCTCCGAAGGTTTGGGTTCGATTCCGGGCCGCGTCCTTCGGTTCCGGAGTAAATTTTATTGGAGACTCCCGGAGGTCGTCGCTGGAGCCACGGCGTGTGAGCTTTGTGCGAAGCTTTCCGCTCTGCGGAAAGAGACTGAGCCATATGGGATAAAAACTCCGTGCAATGAAGTCGACCCTGTAGCAATGTTAAGTGACTTTTTTTCCAAATAGACGACGTTCATAAGCAGTCTTCAGAATTTCTGTCCTGCTCACCGTAAGTGTTCTAAAAACTTATGTACTTGAAGTAAACAGATCAACTCGTTCGTTACCTCACTTCTGGCATCCAACGGGCAATATATATATATATATATATATATATATATATATATATATATATATATATATATATATATATATATATATATATATATATATATATATATATATATATATATATATATAAATACATTCTCAGCATATATATATATATATGCTGAGAATGTATTATTTTCCTTATTAATATAACATGTGTGGTGAGGCTTTTCAAATACATTGGGAATACAGAATACGTCCCCGGTGAGGACCAGGATTTATTTAAAAAATCCACCGGGACTTCCAGTAATTTCCCCTGGTCTCTGGGTAGTGAGATCGGACGCCCGTGTGTATTGTTGCGCACGTAAAAAATCCCTTGGCAGTTGGAATTCGAAAAAAGAGTAGCCTAACGGCGCTGCCCGGGCAAAATTTCGAGTTAAAAATCTACCTAAGTATTTCAGGATCCTCGGCGGTGCTACGGAGTTCGTGCACTGAGCTGAGTTTCTCCAGACTCAGGTTTGAGTTAGGAGGAGAACGGAGCACTTATGGGTTGCACCCGTGTGCCGTGATGTTGATCCATAAAACTAAACTAAACTAAACTGGGAATACAATTTAATCGACATGGTAATTAATTAAGACACTATTAAAAAACCATGTCGTACGTATTCTTACTAGGTTCGCCATTTCTAGTTACCAAAGAGGCAGCTGACATCAATCATGGGATCATGGAATACAGGCAATCAGACAGAGACTACGTGTTACACCACAGATACAAGTCCGATAAGTGGGTATTATAACTCTGCATACGATATTAATTTCGATGCTTTATTGTATTTCGAGAAATATGTCTCCACTGTTGTCAGTTTCTCGCTGTCTCTGATGGGGATGACAACAAACATGGTAAACATCATTGTCTACCAGAGACAAGGGGTCAGAGACAACATTAACATCACATTCACAGCCCTGTCTTTATGGGATCTCATGAACTGCTTCCTGTCCTGCTGCTCTAGAATTTGTCTCACATTGGACAACTTCTTCCCTATAGCCTCTGTCAACATTGTGTCACTTCAGTATGTTTATATTGGATACACAAGAGGATGTGCGTACATTCTGTCGACGCTGGTCACAGTTTATCTCACAGTTGAGAGATGTATCTGCATTAAGCTGCCTTTGAAGGTGAAATATATTTTTACCACCCGTCATGTTCTCCTCGTCAACTTGAGCATTCTCTTGTTTGGTCTGGCGTGTTTCTGTCCTGCCTGGGCAACCCAAGGAATGCAGTGGATGGTTGATCCACTGACCAACATTACCCGCTTAGAGGCATGGTTATCGGTTAACAGACGAGACATCAACTTATTCGTTGACACATTTAATGGTGTGGTGATTCCAGCAATGGCCCAAGTCATTATCACCATATGTGGTGGGTTTATGATTCAGGGCATTCACAACTCAGCTAGATTCAGACAGAAGGACGCTGATTTATGGAAACCAGGAAAGTTTATTATCTCCACTGATAGAAATAGACCATCAGAGATGTCGATTACCCTCAAAAGAGCTGCGATAATGACACACAAAGACCGCAAACTAACCAAGGTAGTGATATCATTGGCCGGAATATTCTTTGTTTGCAATGTCCCCGTATTTATTGTTGCAATTCTTAGAGCATTTATTCCAGAATTAGACATCGGTAAGCGTCTATACACGTTGTACAGAGTACTCTATACTGTAGTTTACCAGTTTGGGGTAATAAATTCCTCAGTAAATATTTTTGTCTATTATAACGTCAGTAGCAGATTTAGAAAGGAGCTTTTGATTTTATTGCACAAGACTGCTTAATTTAAGGAAGATGTTACATTTAATTTGAGTGTTATTCTCCCCAAGATCAGCATGATGGTTCATTGAGTCAGAAAGACATCTTCACTTGACACAGTGTTTATATTATTGCTTTTGTTTATAGCATATGGCGTATATATTATCAGTGGTACTCATTTCTTGATGTAAATTGAAAGTTAAAAGTTAGTTGCATATCTTTTACATGACGTCACAGTCAGCCCCAGCTTTTTTGACTGTGATTTCTTGGCAAGTTTACATTCAGTAGTTTGTCATTGCTTTCTGAACAACCGGCACTCATACCTGTATGAAACAAGCTCAAGACGGCCTCTTTCCAGATCGCCGACAGTTGTGTTTTTAACGCGATATGCGGGATTGCGAATTGTCACCTTTGTCACAGCACCTGCTAAATTGGGAGTGGAATGATAAAATATGAAAGTACGTAGACTGGCAATGTTAAACTTAATTACATTAAACAAGTGTCAGTGAACAATACAGAAACAGCGTTCGTGCTGTTCGTTTCCTCTCCCCAAAATTGAATTTGTAAATAGTATAGGTACAAAGAAAGGAACATTTCTACTTAAGAACCAGTTGGAGAAAGCGGAAGAAAAGACTGAGAGACTGTATGTGGAGAGAATGATATGACGGATGGTCGGCAGGGGTTCTGGACGCATATCAAAACAAGCTGAAAGGGACGACCAGTAGAACTTTCAATCAGAGGGCAGTTGGAACGATTAGTAGTATGGGTCTTCGCTGGCTGTTGAACGAGGGGGCGCAGCACGTGTGGGGATGTCCTGAATGTAGTGATGTTGGTTCTTTGCTGAACTCAACTCAACTCAACTCACTCAACTCAACTCAATTCATCTCAACTCAACTCAACTCAACTCAACTCAACTCAACGTTGAATGCATGGATCCGTCGAATAACACCAACATATGTGCCAAAGCTCCATATTGTCAGTTGTATAAAATTATCAATTCAGGATTTGTTTCCGTTTGCTCCTTTAGTCCTCCACTTTGAGTACTCTGAAAGATAACTATAGCCCAGGAATCACGAAGAGCTTCATAACCAAACTCTTTGACGTTTGAACTTTCTTATTTTAGTAGACTAGGTTATCAGTTATCAGTTATCAGTTGGGGCATCTTCATTGCACTCCGGACAGGTTCATAGGTGCTCAGATCCTCCCCTCAGCATATGCATCAGCGGCCGGTGTCTAATAGTGCCAGTTCTGTGATGGTTAACGAAGCACCTCGTTTTCCCGATGTACCTCTCGTATCTGGCCGTGCCGATTCTTACTCCCAAGTCTTTCATCATGGACAGCGATGTGGAATGACGTCAAAGTCTTCTGTTCTCGACATGTCTTTAAGGACGTTAATAACATCGGTACGATCCATGGGCTGGCCATCAGCAGGGGATGCAGAGCCAGCCAGTTTATCAGCTCGTTCATTTCCCTCGACTCCCGCATGTCCCGGGACAAAGATGAAAGTGACTTTACGGACAACAGATTTCCTCAGCGACTCAGACCACTGTCTACGTACAGATCCAGCTTCGACCTTCTGAATCATGCTCATTGAATCACTTAGTACACACACGTTGGTATAATGCTGTGACTCCAGCCATATAAAAGCCTGTGTAACTGCCATCACCTCCATCGTCATGCTGCTCGTGGTCATAGAGTGGGCACCACTGGATTCTTGAACGGTTCGGCCCGCTGAACGGGCTGTAAATGCTCATGCACTTCTCTGCTTCTTTACAACAGATCCATCTGTATAGATGAGCACTTCGGGGCTGTCTGCATGTTCATTGATGAGCGCGTTGACCTCTGCATTGACAGTGACAGGGTTCTGTTCTCTGCACCGCCTGTCGAGTGTGATAATGCAGGAGAAAGTGCACTTAAAAGCTGGAGGCACAGGCATCCATTCCTTGCCGGGGTTGATACTGGTAGGACTACAGATCTGTCTGATGATATCTTCCGCCCGACCCATCCATGATTTGCCCCTCTTTAGCCTGTTGCCCTTTTCTCTGAATATATCTTCACGCAGAGGGTGCTGCTCATCCGCACTTATTTTCAAGAATGCACGAGCTCTACAGATCTTGATTCTGTGATTCATTGTCGGGAAGTCAATGAGGTATCTCATCGATACACAGCTGGTGTCTCTCGTGCAGCCCAAAATGATGCGCATGGCTTCATTTTGTACCTTTTTCAGTCTTCCAATCATTTTAGGGCTGACAGTAAGAATGGCCAGGGCATACTCGATGGGTGAAAGCACAAGTCCTTGGAACAGAAGTATTAGCAGTCTTTGCTCTATATTTGTAGTCGCCTAGGTACAAGTGGTTGGCAATACGTCTTTACCATGACAATGAAGTAGCAGGAGAAGTTTAACTAGTACGTTTAAATCTCCTAATGTTTGCAGTGAAAGTATGAAGTTATTCTTTTTTTTCCCCAATGGGTTCTCATTCTGTGTTGCTACGCTGCAACATACTCTTTATCCTATTAACCGGGAATGATTCTAAAACGGTTTTTCAGAACAAAGGAAGTCAGAGGCCAGAGCTGTGATGCAGTTACTGAAGTTCCTTTAAAAAAAGAAAACCACACACACACACACACACACACATTGTGAAATACACAAGAAGGTTGAACCAGTGTTACATTATTCCCGATCTTCGTATACATTGGTGAAAAACGTGTGTAAACAATGTTCGCCGAAATATTTCTCAATTGCCCAGATCTAAGAATATGATAAGAATCTGAACAAATGTAACCAATATGTGGTAATTGCAATGTGACTCAACAGATGTATGTTAAAAACAATCATAAGTAATGAATCAGTAACTAAGCTTATGTAATTACAACTTGTCCCACGGCATATTCCTGCTATGGGTCTGTGATATGATAATGCTATCACCTGGTAAAAGCCTGACTGCAAGGAGAAATATTTGGCCATCCTTCCCATCACTTTAGCAGGAACGAGTACATATGCAGAACTCATCCTACCGTGCTCGTAATATTATCGGCAATGAATGAATCACCAAAAAAACGAGAAGTAGATTGTGAGCTTTACTGAAACACGACTACAAGAAACAAAATGGAAGTTGCGGCCAAAGCCTTCGTCAGGACAGAACAAACAAACACAAACCGACACAAAACTACATGAAGCACACTACACGACAATATTACACTAATTAAAGGTACTTATCTGAATCTGTATAAAATGGACTGTAAAAATCTACAACAGTCTGACAAACTACGAAGACGAAACGTGAAATATATAGTAGCAGTTCATTTGAATGATCGACATATTTGCTCCCCTAATGCGTCCGCAACTTCCGGGTGTTTTAAAGTCTCACTAAACTTTGTATGTAGAACACATTTGAAAAGTGAAGTACATGATGTCATAAAACATGTGCTACAATGTATTAAATTAGTTACAATAGTCCCTGCAGTGGTCTAATGGTGTTTAGGGGAAGCTGGAACGTACCAAGTGAAGTATTCATTATAACAGGTGTTGGGAATGTCCACCACGGGCGTCAAGACATATCTATGCACACCTCTTCATATTTTCAAATTTCTTCTGCAACGTGTTCAACCACAAAAAAAAAAATAATGCTTTCTTCTGTTGATAATACCATTCTGTTTGGAGTGCAAAGAATTACACCAGAATACATCAGTCATTCGCTGCATATTGCTTCACGATTGACTGTGGGACACATATTTTGATGACATCATATACTTCATTTTTCAAATGTGTTCTACGTACAAAGTGTAGTGAGAGTTTACAAACATCCGGTACAACTAGTGTCCACATGTAATTTCTCATGGCTGACGTTGACAATATTGATGTCCTAGTAGTATATTCAGAAGTCTCTGTGGCTGCGGTGAGTAAATGCGATTGATTCCAGTAGCGGATCATTCTATACACCAATAAATTGGGCTTCAATGTTGGCTTCTCGTTCAGAAAGTACAGGCAAACTCATCATCATCATCAAGTGCCGTGCCGGCTGGCGTAGGCGTTCATGGCTCTCCATAGATCTCGGTCTTTGGTTTTCTGGATCAACTCTGCTGCTGATATTCCTCCATGCCACCGTCTCAATCCATCCAGCATCACTTCTCTTGGTCTACCTCTGCCTCTCTTCCCCTCGATCTTTCCAGTTGTTACGATGTTCTCCAATGCCTCTCTTCTCATCACGTGACCGAAGAAAGATGTTTGTCTCTGTCTTATTGTTGTATATAATGTTCTAGTTTCGTTAGCCTGTTTCAGGCAGTCGTCGTTAGTTACTCTGGCAGTCCAAGGAATTCGCAACATTCGTCTCAGGAACCACATCTCTGTTGCTTCTAATTTCTTCTTAATTTCTTCATTTACATTCCAAGATTCACTGCCATACAGCAAAACTGGTTCTACATAGCATTTCAGCACTCTCTTTCTTACATTCAGTGATAGTGACTTATTGCATAAGATACTCTTCATTTTCTAAAATGCGGCTTTTGCCTGCCTTATTCTGCTCCTAATCTCTGTTGTACATCTTCCATCTGATGTTATAAATGCCCCTAGGTATCTAAAATTATCAACTTTGGTTAAGGATTTTCCTTTCTATTTCTATGTCACATTTTGGTGTCACCATTTTCTTTGATATTACCATTGTTACTGTTTTCTTGATATTCAAGTTGAGTCCTTTCCTTGCACTCTCTGTTACTACAACGTCTAATAATTGTTGTAGGTCTGTTGAATTATCCGCCACCAATACTGTGTCATCTGCATAGCGTATATTATTTATATTATAACCTCCAACTAGTATTCCTGGCATCTCTTTGATCTCTCTCATTATTACTTCGCTATACAGGGAGAAAAGATCTGGTGACAAGACACACCCTTGTCGTACTCCTAGCTTTATCTTTTCTTAACTACCCTCTTTATTTCCCATTTTAATTGCTGCTACTTGGTTCCAGTAAACATTCTTTATTATTCTTAAATCTTTTCCATCAATGTTGATATCTTCCAACATTTTAATCTGTTCATCATGTTTTACTTTATCAAAGGCCTTAGTATAATCTATGAAGCACAAATATATGTCTCTCTGTTTCTCTATTGACCTTTCTATTAGTGTCCGTAATGTATAAATTGCATTGTTTGTGCCTTTCCTTCCACAAATCCATACTGTTCTTCACTAATTTCCATTTTTATTTTCTTTTGGTTCTTCTCATTATGATTCTGAGTAGAAGCTTAGTGATATGGTTTATAAGGTTAATTGTACGAAAATCTTCACAATCAATTGCTCCTGGTCTTTTTGGTATAGCTATAAATACAGATTTCAGCATATCACTGGGTAAATATCCACTGCTGTAAATATCATTCAACATTTTGGTTAATATATCTACTCCAAATTCTCCCAATACTTCTAATTCTTCTATTGTGATTTCATCTGGCCCAGCTGTTTTTCCTTTCTTCATACGTTTCATAGCGTCAGCGACTTCTTCTTTCAGAATAGGTGGACCTTCTAAGTTACTATCGTCTGTTAATTCTTCCCTTTCTCCTTCATATAATTCTCTTATATACTCATTCCACCTCTTCATTATAGCATCTTCCTCTAATATTATCTTTCCTGTTTTTGATTTCAAACACCCTGTATCTATTCTTATTTTTCTTCCTGTAAGCTCACTGATTTGTCTGTGCATATTTTTTGTATCTTTAATGGAATTTAATTCAATTTTTTTTGCATTTCTCGTTTAACCAACTTTCTGTAGCCTTCCCACATTTATCTTTTATTTCTTTATTTATCTTAGCGTATTCTTGTTTGTCATCTTTTACTCTGTTTTCTTTTGTCCATCAGTTTTAAGATATCTTCATTCATCCATTTTTTCTTAGCTATTTTGCCTCTCTCCGGTAATACTTCTTTGCTAGTTTGATGAACGGAGTCCCTTAACATTTCCCATTGTTCATCTATACTCTGTATTTTGGTTATTGCATTGTACCTATTTTTCACAGTCACTCTGTATTGTTCTGGCATTTCTTTATCTATTTTCAGAACCTCTTTATTAAGTCTCATGTTCTTAACCATTTTTTTCCCCTCTCTTTAATCTTACTTTATTTGTCCACATAGTGGTACATGATCACTATTACAGTCAGCACCAGGCATTGTCTTTACATTAATTAAAGCATCTCTAAATCTTTTATTAATTAGTATGTAGTCAATTTGGTTGCGTATTTTCTTATCAGGGCAAACTACTGAAATTAAAATTGGCTAGTAAATGAACATGGGATTGGGGTTGATGGGAACGTCCTGCAAAGAATATGAAACCGCAGAAAGGAGTTGTCTATTCACTGAGGATAGGTACTCTCATTGTATCTTTCATTCTTCTTTTAGAGACATCAACTTTGATGACTACGTCTTCGGGTAAGTCATACGATGAACACGACCGTTTCAGGGATTGCCTATTCATTTCCATACAGCAAGGTATTTAATGTTGATTCGGTGGGTCAGTGAGGTTTCCTTACTCGGTGCAGACTGTACAATCCTACAGGACATTTCCGGCAGCTTGTTTGGATGGGCCAGAGGTCCATGACGACCAAGTAGTCTGATATTGTTTATAAACATATTACAAACCTTAATAACGCAAAGAACATATGACAGTAGTTGAATATGATTTCCCATGTCACTAGACAATTGTATATAATGATGATTACAGACTTTACCATTGTTATTATCTAGAATTTGTATTTGCTCATTACATTATTTGTGACATGAAATGTAATAAAGATTTTTAAGCACATATTACATAACTTACACGACTCTGGTGATCGAGTGAAATTGTGAGTCATGACCTCCCACGCTTTCCGGCATGGCACGAGATTGATTGATTGATTACATAAAGAAAATAATGAGCGATTTCTTGCCTGGCATATTTCGCTGCATCTAGTGCATGCTGAAGAGGCATATGTCATGGTAGGTGTTATAAATGAGTGATACTTTGGCTGAAACATGGTGTAACATCATCGTTTACATAGTGACAACTGGAATCAACTAATTTATAATAATTGGTGCGCGTGTTATTTATGAATATATATATTCATTGAGTAAGATTTAAGTCAAGGCCAAGTCGTAAATGAGAGGTAACTGAGTGCGTCTCAGGTTTTGAGTGTACCGGGATGGAGTTCCAGCATATGATTGGGAATGTTTGCAAGAACCGTTAGTGATTAAAGATATCACACATCTTCCTGGTCTGTTACAAACTGAGGTCGCCTTTCTTGCCTTCTCTGTTAATAAGATAAATAAATGCAATGCTGCCATCGCTTCCATACACTACAATGAAGACAATCGCAATGAAGTGCATGAACTCCATTGTGCCGGCGAGGATTCCATTGCGTATGTAACGGAAGCATCATCATCATCATCATCATCATCATCATCATCATCATCATCATCATCATCATCATCATCATCATCATCATAATCATCATCATAATCATCATCATCATCATTTCGTGGGCTGTTCTGAGTAGAGTAGTTGCCGGTTCCGTGGATAAAGGATTGCGAACGCGGTTCGTGAGCCGGGTACAAGGCGTTCTCGTAGGAGTTTAATATACCTATTTGTTTCCAATTCATATTGTTATATCCTGCTGCAGCCGCTGCTTTTTCTTTCTGTTCGAAGCTCAGCTGCGACCGATTTGTGCAGCAGACCGTGTCGCGTTGTGTTATATATAGGTAAGGGAGCCATCGTTCAGAAAGCAATGGCAAACTACTGAACGTGACATTTGCCTAGTACATCAACAAAAATGCTGGTGTTGACTGCAACGTCCCGAAATGGATACGCAACAATTTTTTTTTTTCTGAGTAGAACGTGTTCCCCATGACAGTCTGTCGAAAGACCCCTCTCAAAGCCAGATATCCCGATTAGTGTGCTGTGGTGTGTAAAGTATCTATCACATCTTGAATCTATTTAAGATGTTGTCTTTCTCTTCTTCAGTTCCCAGGGATTCCTCCCTTTATTATTACGTTTATTTTCTCCAGACATTTTAGAGGAGCGCCTGCCGAGTTGCTAGAAAACCAGATTCTTCCTCGGAAGACTCGGGTTAGAATCCTCAGTAATGTGTGAGATTTTTTGTTCTGTCAGGGACAAAAAGAATATAATAACCAGCACAATCTGCAGCGACTGCACTAGCCAGGCCACCTTTATTCCTCAGGCTCAAAGAGGCCCTCCCCCCCCCCCCCCCGGCATACCGCAAGGTACCGCAAGGTACTATATTGGCAGTAAATGACAGTTGTATTCGTGTCTTTATAAGGTTAAAATTATTTCATTTTCCGCAGTTTGCCCCAATACTCAGTCTTCTTGAATGTTGTTCTTATTGGATATATTTGCTTGCATTTTATTTTTCCTTCAGTGAATGTTTAATCATCATTATGTGCCATGCCGATACGTACATGCTATCATCTTTCGTCATCTCATACGATCACCAGTGCAGTAGATCAACTCTGTGCTCTTGTCTCGACCGTACCATGTGACCATGGCATCCAGATATTTACTTCTCTGTCAATTTCTTGTTGTTCCCTTAATCTTGCCAGTTGTTGCCAAGTTTTTAGTTTATTTCTTCTCATAACATGCCCAAAAAATCGTAACTGTCTACGTCTAATTTCTCTAATCAGTTTACGGTTTTCATGTTTCTTCTAGGAGTTGCCCATTCGTATTTCTGTCTGTCCGTGATATTCTTTGCATTTTCCTCAGAAACCACACTGTCATGGTCATTACATTGTTCATTGTCCACACCCATACAAAAGTACATGTTCTATGTAGCACCCGGATACTCTGTTTCTCGTTGCAAATGATATCATTTTGTTGGTCATTATGCCACTGTTTCAGTCTATCCAACAAAATATCTCTTGGTCCGCATCTTTCCTCTTGATCTTTCACGTTATCACGATATTGTGCAATGCCTCTCTTCTCATTACATGACCAAAGAAAGCTGTTTATGCCTTTCTTACTGTTGTATATAATATTCTAGTTGTCATTAGCTTGTTTCAAACAATTGTTGTTTGTTACGCTAGCAGTCCAACATTCGTCTCAGAAATCCCATCTCTTTTGCTTCCAAGTTCTTGCTAATTTATTCTTTTGCCTTCCAAGATTCAATGCCATTAGGCAAAACAGGTTCTAAATAGCATTTCAGCACTGTCTTTCAATGATAGTGACTTATTGCATAAGATATTCTTTATTTTCTGAAATGCAGCTTTTGCTTGTCCTATTCTGTTCTTAAACTCTGTTGAGCGTCTTCCTTCTGCTGTTAAAATTGTCAATGTGTATTTACAAGAATCCAGTTAGTTAAGCATTTCCCCGTCTATTGTTATTTCACATTTTGGTGTCACCGTTTTCTTTAATATAACCAGAATTACTGCTTTCTTGGTATTCACGGAGAGTCCTCTCTTTGCATTCTCGTCGTAGATAATTTGCCTTTTCCGCCATCAATACTGTGTCATCTACATAGCGTATATTATTTATATTATAACTTCGGATTAATATTCTCGGCTTCTGTTTGATCTATCTCATTATTACTTCGCTACAGAGAACGAACGAACGAACGAACGAACAGACTTTATTTTCAAAGGGTAACAAATTGGGCACGCAAGCCCGTCTTACATTCGGCCCTTCCACTTACTCAGCTTTCTTTCATCAACAGTGCATAGGAAAAAAACATTGTCACATGAATTTTGTAAACATAAACAATGCATATTACTATGTTATGAGACACATCCACCACCCACCCACACATTCCCCATTCACTCCAACTCCCCCACCCAACCACACACATAACCCACACACACATGCATTCCCCCACCCATCCACCACATCCCTACACCTACACATCTCCCCACCCACACACCACACATCCCATCCACCCACACCCCAAGCACACATACATTCAATAACCCACACATCCCCCACCTACACACATCTCCCCACCCACTCACATATCCTCTACCCAGTCCCATTACCCACCAACAATCCTCACCCACATATCCTCCTCCACCCACACACTTCCACCCACCCAGCCAAACACACATTCCTCAGCCACACACACATCTCCCCGTCAACTCACATATTCCGCACCTACCCACACACAAATTCCGCACCTACTCACATAATCTCCCATCTCCCCCAGCCCACTCACAGATCCCGAGCCCACACCTACAAACATCCCCTACCATCTCCTAACCTGCACACACTCACCCACCCACATATCCTCTACCCACCCACACATCCTCTACCCACCCGTCCCCCAGCCACCCATCCCTTAACCACACACCCCTACCCATATACACACACATCCCCACCCACACACAATCTCCCCACCCATACACACATCCCTCCCACACATCCCCACCCACCAACACATCCCCCATTCACAAACACACACCTCCCATCCACGCACACACAACCCACACACACATCCCCAACTCATACACTCATCCCCAGACACATGTACTTATCCCTCAACCACTAACACCCACACATCTCTTACCCACTCATCAACACATACATCTCCTATCTACCCACCCAAACTCACACACCCCAACCACCCATCTAAGCACACATCCCCACCCTCACACACATCCTTCACCCACCCGAAAACCCAACCACACCTTCACCCACCCACACACACATCATTTATCCACAACCAGCTCCCCTCCCACACAACACCACACCCACACACATCCCAAAGACACATCCCTCACCCACACACACATCTCCCCACACATCTCCTACCCATCCACACATCCCCCAACTACAATCACCCTCACTACCCACACATACATCCTCCATCCAGCCACACACCCCCACCCAGCCAGACATATCCCCCACCCACACACACATCTCCAAATCCATCACCCACACCCATCATGCACCCCTCCCCAACCCACATACATCCCCCACACATATCTCACCCACACACACTCCCCACCCATCCACCCAAACATCCCACACCCATACACATCCCTCACCCACACCCCCTACCACCCCCACCTGCACACATCTCCCACCCACCACATATCCCCACACCCACATCTCCCCACCCATACATACCCACCATCCAACCCATCATCAATCATCCACCAACATATCCTCCTCCACCCACTCACCCACAACCACCTAGCCAAACACACATCCCCACCCACACACACATCTCCCCGCCAACCCGTACATCCCGCACGTACCCACACACAAATCCCCCACCACCCACACAATCCCACCCGCCCACCCACAACACATCCCCCCATCCTCCAACCTACTATTATGATCAAACTCCCACACTTTACACACACATACAGTGACGATTTGTCGTGAGCATTGTCGCAAAATTGTAAAGAAAATGGAGAAAAATTGTACATATACATTTTGTAACTTAAAAATTAGTGATGCAATTCAATTCTCTCTCTCTCTCTCTCTCTCTCTCTCTCTCTCTCTCTCTCTCTCTCTCTCTCTCTCTCTCTCTCTCTCTCTCTCTCTCTCTCTCTCTCATACTCTCTAATTCTCTCACCCACTCTACAGTGATGTACATGTGTTCATGTTATAAATTATAACATCAGTTGGCATTCAAAATGGTAATATGAACATGAGAATACACAACATATATGGAATAGCATGTTACATGATATGCGTGCGCTTAAATCTCTCTCTCTCTCTCTCTCTCTCTCTCTCTCTCTCTCTCTCTCTCTCTCTCTCTCTCTCTCTCTCTCTCTCTCTCTCTTTCTCGCTCTCTTCTCACTAACACACACCCATAGACACTCACAAACAATGGCCGCACACATACACACATTAACAATACCATTCTTCCACTGTCTTCTCTCGTTCGCTCACATACACACAATATACACACGCAAATACACACATATCCCCACGCACACACACACACCCATATACACATACTTACACACACACACAAATACACACTCCCTCGCATACACTGCATGCATGAACACATACACACAATCATGCACTCACATACACGAACATATATATATATATATATATATATATATATATATATATATATATATATATATATATATATATATATATATATATATATATATATATATATATATACGCACATACACACATATACACCCGCACATACATATAAACACACGCATACATTTACGCACACATATAAACATACTTACACACACAAGCACACATACAAACACACATTTACACACACTTACACATACACACCCACATTCAGACGTGCACACACATACACACACATAAACACGCATACACACAAATGGACACACTAACCCATCCACCCACACACTTACTCACACATACACGCTGCCTCACATAATCTCACCCTCTCACTCACTCATTTACTCTCTAAACCACACTAACTCACTCTCTTACAAGCATAGACAAGTACACAGACACACACACCTTCACCCACTCTCTCTCTTTCTCACCCTTCAATCACCTGCACATCATACACCTCCCCACCTCTCACACATCTCCCCTCCCACACAAATCTCCACCCATAAACACATTCCCCCACACACCCCCCACATACCTTCCCCATACACATCCCCGCCCACCCATCTCCCCACCAACTCACACATCTCCACCTACAAACATTCTCGCCACCCACACATACATTTCCACCCACTCACATTTACCTCATCCACACTTCACACACTCCCACCCACGCAGACATATCCCAATCACAGACACCCCCACACTCATCCCCCACACCCATTACACACTCATCCCCCAACCCACACAATCTCCTACACACCCATTCACCCACCCAAACAAAAAAAAAAGCGTAAAAATTAGTGATGCAATTCAACTCTCTCTCTCTCACTCTCTCTCTCTTACTCTCTCTCTCTTACCCTCTCTCTCTCTCTCTCTCTCTCTCACTCACATAACAGTAGTGTTATATTATACATGATAAAATCAAATGGCATACAAAATGATAGGATGAGAATAAACCAATATATATATATATATATATATATATATATATATATATATATATATATATATATATATATATATATATATATATATATATATGAGAGAGAGAGAGAGAGAGAGAGAGAGAGAGAGAGAGAGAGAGAGAGAGAGAGAGAGGTTATCCGGTGACAAAACGAATTCCTGTCATACTCATATCTCTATTTGTTCATACTTGTGCTCTTTATGTTCCATTTTAATTGCTGTTTCTTGATTCCAGTAAATATTATGTATTATTCTGAGATATTTCTGACTAATGTTGATATCTTCCAACATTTTAATTAGTTCATCATGTTTTACTTTAGCAAATGCCGCGGTAAAATCTATGAAGCATAAATATGTCTTTCTGTATCTCTGTTGATCTTTCAATTAGTGTTCGTAATGTATACATTGCATTGTTTGTACCCTTTCCTTCCACAAATATATACTGTTCTTCACTGATTTGCATTTTCATTTTCTCTCTTGTTCTTTTCATTATAATTCTGAGTAGAAGTTGTGTGAATTGGTTTATGAGGTTAATTGTACGAAAATTCTCGCATTTAATTGCTTCTGGTCTTTTTTGGTAGAGATGTAAATTTATATTTTAGCGTATGGCTAGGAAATTATCCACTGTTGTGAACATCATTAATCAGTTTGGTTAATATTCATACTCCATTTACTCCCAGTACCTCTAATTCTCCTATCGGGATACCATACGGCTCGGCTGTTTTTCATTTCTTCATATGTTTGATGGCATCAGAGACTTCTTTTAGAATAGGCGGGCCTCCTAAGTTACTATCGTCTGTTAATTCTTCTTTTCTTCATCATATAATTCTAATTTCTCTCGGGTAATAATATTTTGCTTGTTTGATAAATGGAGTCCTTTAACATTCCCCATTGCTCATTTATACTATGTAGTTTAGCTATTTCATTTAACTTATTTTTCGCAGTAACGCTGTATTGTTCTTGAATTTCTTTATCTGCTTTCAAAACATCTTTATTGTCTCATATTGTTAATCAATGTATTTCCTCTCTTCATTTGTATGTTCCCACGTAGTGGTATGTGATCACTATTAATTTCAGGACCAGGCTTTGTCATAACATTTATTAACGTATTCGTAAATTTTTTGTTAGGGTTTACAATGTAAGTTTGTAGAAGGCAATGGTAAAGTAAATGATGTGTACATGCTAAGAGCAATAACTGGACGGTCTAGAAACAAAGACCTACATCATTGCTTTATTGACTACACAAAGGCTTTCGATGAAGTAAGACATGTCAACATGATGAAGATGATTGCAGTTCTACAAATTGATGGGAAAAACCTTAGACTTGTAAAAACATATATTGGAAACAACAAGCTGCCATAAAGAGTGATAATGAAGAAGGTAAATATCAGCCTATTTAGAGACATGTTCGAAAGGGATGTGTAATGTCTCCAGATCTTTTTCCCTGTACAGTGAAAATAATTTTTAAAATGTGGAAGATATGAAAAGAATCACTATTGGAGGACGTAACATCAATAACATTAGGCATGCGGATGATACAGTCTTGATTGCAGACAATGAGCAGGATCTGCAACATTTAGTAGATGCGGTTGTTGCACACAGTTAACAACTAGGGTTAGAATTAAATTGTAAGAAATCGCAGATTATGGTCGTCACTGGGAAGAAGGAAATACCACAATGTAATATACAGGTAAATAGGAATATTCTGAAACAAGTGAATTGGTTCAAATATCTAGGGACAGGCATAACATCTAATGGGAGATGCCTTGAAGAGAAAAAGAATCGCCATGGCGAAGATAGCTTTTGTAAGATGAAAAACATACTGACCAATAAAAGGACGTCATTTGCAACGAGGAAAAGAGTGTTGAGGTGCTACATAGAGCCTGTACTTTTGTATGGATGTTAAGTGTGGACAATGAGCAGATAAGTTGAAAAACATCAGATCGCTGTAGAAATGTGATTTCAGAAGAATATGCAAAGAATACCATGGACAGACAACAACAGAAACCAATGACCAAGTCCTACAAGATACAAATGAAAACCGGAAGCTGATTATGGAAAAGAGAAAGCAGACGTAAATTGTCACAATGTTTTCGGCACGTTATAAGAAGAGATAAATTGAAGAACTAGGTGACAACTGTCAAGATCGAGGGGACGAGAACAAGGGGTAGGCAGAGAAATAAATAACTGGACGAATTGGCCACATGATATTATCGAGACAAGAACACTGCGGCTTTCCTTATGAGAGAATTCCAGATATATACGTTGGGTGTCCAAATATAATTTTATGTTAATGTATTTTATCGGCCGGCTCCGTGGCACACAGACACAGCTGTTTCGAAACACAGCTGTTGGCGATTTTTTGGCAGCAGATCGCCTTACGTTGGTTGTTTTATGACATGGTATGAGTTCCGGTCGTTTGTAAAGCAATGGCAAACTACTGAACGTAATCTTGCCCAGTAATCAAGAACAGTAAAGAAATGCTGGGGTTGACTGCTACTTCCTGTAAAGGACATGCAACTAATTTAGTATTTTGTAAGTTTTTCATTCCTGCTGGCGGGCTAAATCTAGTTTATTTACCCACCTGGAACGCCTTAGAAGTTAAGAAAAGGCTGCTGAGTATAATGGAAGTAAGTGAAGAACCAATGTTACACGTCATCTGGCGTATTCGGCATTCGGAGCTAGCTTCATATTTTCAAAGATAACTCTGCTCTCACAAGGTGATGTGAAATCACTATCTTGCCTGCGCCTTTACTTCCAAAGACATTTGTGTTACCTAGTTTAGGCGAAGGGGGGGGGGGGGGCGGTGCAAGGTCAAATTAAAAACAGCAGCCTCGATGGGACCTCGAACGCTTGACCAGCGGGTCGGCAGGCCAACGTGCCAAATACTACGCCACCATGACTTCTAGATCAAGATATAACTTTGCTAATTCAGTTACAACAATTAATTTTAATGATCGGATTCTTTATACATGTGACCTCAATGACATTCTCTCTTTCATTCGTTTGCATAATGATAACAATTAGCATAATTTGATACCTGCACTCGGTGCAGTGTCTGTCGTCTGTTACTTTGCAAATATTGCCTAATCATTACCTGGTCGGCATTAAATTAACGGTAGTTAACACAAGTCTTGTCCCACTACAAATTGGTTCATGGATTACTCCATTGCTCAAACAGTATTTGCTGAGAAAATTAACTTTGATGTCTACAATAAATTACCTTAGTCTACGGCGATATAATACAAGGAATCGTAGTACTATGTTTACTGTGTATTTTACAATATGAATGTTTAGCATTTTTTATGAATGAGTCCATGGGAATATCGATACATGAAGCCCATAAGCGGGCACTCTCCTGCTGTTTATACTTCACCTCGACACCGCAAGGTACAAGAGGAACATGATGAGATGAGAGATGAGATGATATATGTTTAGCAGAAAAGTGTGTTTGATTTTGTGTGACTTTTCGCTGACATGAACAGGTAGCTCGCTGGGAAAAGAATGACGTAATCTGAACTGATTATGACTTAGAACGAAAGTTTAGAGTTACGTGGTAATTATGAAAAATTAAACATATTTATAACGAAGTTATTTAAATAACCATACAATTTTTATACGTAAAGTAAGAAAGGAAATGTCCAGGAGTAAGTAACTAAAAATGTCTTAAAGTTGTTTTTAAAAAGTAACTAAAGTAAAATAAAGGACCCACTTACGTCCTACTTTGCTATACCCATATTATTATAAACCAATCAGCTCTCTGTGTGTGTTGTGGTCAGTATCCTGCCGGCCGCCATTACTTGACAAGCCATCATTGGTACCAATTTTAGACTGGGTTTACCAGGTCCCAAATAACTATGTAACAATATTTCAATATTATTCTTTAGCCCTGGCTGGGATAGGTTTTTGCTTGCCAACCCTCCTCCGTTACCCCCGGACTCACTGTCACTCTCTCTTTCGACCTCAGGACCTATTTCCTGCAGGGTCGTTCTGGCTGACACGCATACAACATGACGTTCTTCAACATATTTGTAATTGTAAATTTAATAACTCAATATATAACATCACAGAAAAAATATCTGGCGATTAACTCATAAACATCTACACACAATCTAGAGAGAAAACTAGTCCATACAATATCAACAAAAATATAAATATCCTAGATCATCGTTTTCCATATTGTCCCATGAATTCACAACCACCTCACAGCAAGTTCCCTGGTCTTTATTTCCCGCGTAGGTTGTTCGAACAACAAGGTTCCATCGATCCAGGATTCCAAGTTTCCGTGGCCTACACGAATGTAGTGTGTCCAATGGTTAGGGAAAGTGCCCTGGGATCACGTGGCACAATTTTGGTGGGGAAATACTCAAGGAGAATAAATAGGATATATGTACGGGTGTGTCAGTGACTTAGGCGGGATCTAGCCCAAAATGCAAACATACTCGATCCCAGCTCAACGAAAAGCCTGCCGAGGTGTTCTGAAAGTATTCGTTCGGGCCCGCCGTGGTTCTATCTGGTATAGCCCAACAGCAGCAGGGACTTCATAGTAAACATAATGTTCTATGTCGATGCTCTGTCGAAACTTCCGGCTATATTCGCCGTCAAAAGAAGGATCCTGTAAAGTTAAAACAATTTTGAGAGCCTCTGGTGTAAACTTCATATACAGCCGGCATGGAGATTCCAATGGTCTCAGCATGTCGGTTGCCATACATAAAATACATACAATTACCTAGTATTCAATTGTCTTCATACCACACTCCTCTCCACACTCATACCATGCCTTTATTAATATTGGGCACATACCTTCTCAGGCTTCCCTCTCACTTGCAAACCTTGCCTTTCTCACGACAAAGCTATTGTGGAGTAGTGTGCGTAATTATGTATGTTTCCTACTCTTAACTAATATCCTAATAGTGGGTCTGTATGGACCGCAGTGCATCTCCCTCCCCCATCCCTAGCAAGAACAGGAAAGAGGAAACTACCCTGTCCGGCCGCCGCTCTTGTCTGAGCTGTCACCGCAATGTATCGGCCGTGTCTCACATAACCCATACATTCAGATGAGTTCAGGTTCTCTCAGGGAGACAGGGAAGTCCATTTATACTCCCAACATCCTCCTATCGAGTAAAAGACGAAAGAGATAGCACTGTGGATAGCCTCTTCCGGCTCAAGAAGATAGATCATAGATTGGTGGACCCCATCCCCAAGGAGCCCTTCCCTCCTTCCGGCATACCGTAGCTATCCAATGATTATATTCTACAGAAAGATGACAGTATGCCCAGTTCAAGCCGTAGAAAGAAAGATAGCAACAGCTCATCTGCCGCCAAGAACAAATGAAATCCTCTGGGGAGATATATTGCCCCGATTTGTTCCCCCGCCATGCCCAGATCTAGACGCCTAGCCAGATTGGCAAGACTGCCGTTTCACCAATTCGTCCCATTATTTGAGACGACCAAGCTTAATATGCCCAGGTCTGGCAGGACCAATTATTCTAAATTACCTTTCATTCCCCAGCAGTAGGATGCGGCACTTTATCTGTAAAATTCTTTAAAACTTCAATACATTGTGCCGACAACAACCGACAAGGTTGACAACGGACATTTCACGCCAACCATTACCCTAGGTCATATTTGGTGCAAGGCGTGCCATTGGGTTTTCCCGAAGAACAGATAGATTACAAAGTATTCGTGTCAAATGCTCGGGTTATGAAAGTAACCCAGAGAATTCCACTCCGAAGGAATTGAGCGGATAGGTATGAGGACATGGGCCACTGGGGTTTCGCTACACTTTACAAGCCATCATTGGTACCAATTTTAGACTGGGTTTACCAGGTCAAATTTTACAAATCCGTAACCTCACAGCTGAGTACCAGGTACGCAGGCGAGCGTATAGCCATTCCACTACCGCGGCTCCCCCAATAGGAAGTGTACTGTGGATGTCTATGATCTTGCAACATTCACTTTTACTGTGTATCTACTAAAGGAAGGAAGGAAGGAACGAACAAACGAACGAACAATCTTTATTTTCAAAGGGTTAAGAATTGGGCACGTAGGCCCGTCTGACATTCTGCCCTTCTTCTCTAATTCCTATCATACATTATTTCATTCAACATCACTTGTGAAGCGACTTTAACAAGAAGTGTGATTACAACTCTGACAACTCTAGACAAAGTTAAATAACGTAAGTAAGTAAAAGTGAAGGGCACGTCGACATATAGTTTTAAAAAAAATGAAAGTAAAGGTTAAAGACACTTCTAGACATAGTTAAATAACGCAAGTAAATAAAAGTGAAAGAAAAGACATTCTACACATAGTTTAATGACGTAAGTAAGTAAACGTGAAAGACACTTTTACATATAGTTAAATAACATAAGTAATTAAAAGTGAAAGACACTTCTACACATAGTTAAATAACGTAAGTAAGTAAAAGTGAAAGACACCTCTAAACATAGTGAAATAACGTAATTAAGTACAAGTGAAAGACACTTCTACACATAGTTAAATAACGTAAGTAAGTAAAAGTGAAGAACGCTGCTACACATAGTTAAACAACGTAAGTAAGTAAAAGGGAAAGGCACTTCTACACATAGTTAAGTAATGCATGTAAGTAAACATGAAAGACACTGCTACGAATAGTTAAATAAAGTAAATAATTAAAAGTGAAAGACACTTCTACCCATAGTTAAACAACGGAAGTAAGTAAAAAAGAAAGATACTGCGACACAAAGTTAAATAACGTAGGTAAGTGAAAGTGAAAGACACTTCTGCCAATTGATGAAGTTCGAACAGGCTCAAGGTGGTGATGGCTAAATCATATCTTCGGGTGGCTTGCAGACAAGGAACACCCACTGCATGCAGACCTGGGCACAGATTAGTGCTACACACTGAGGCGTTTCTGAGAGGTTACAGTGTATGCCTCAGGCTCAGAACGTATGAGTTCGGTCTCTTGGCATTTATAGAAGGCCCTTTGGTATCTAATAATATCACAAGTGCCCTAATCTCTTGCGTTGTGAGATCGGATACCTAACTTTTTGGGACTAGGGCGAAAAAGTGTAACTAGTGCAGGTTACCACTGCAGTCTGGAATCATAGATAGTAGGTCCGCTAAGCGACTGTCCTTGCGCAGATGTCCAAAGAAGTGAAACTTAACAATGAAATGGATAAATCCCGTAATAGTAGAAGGAATATGTTTTGAGAAAACACGCCTTACATGCCGAAGTCGGATACATTGATCTGTGAGGTATGCAACGTCGTCTGATATAGTTTCATAGAAATAGGAACGAAGAAGAAGATATTAAATCTCAGTTTACGAGCAAATAATAGGTGGTGCGTCTTGTGAGACTCATTGTTTCATTTTATATCTGAACTTTCCACCACGTGTCAACGCATAGAGTACCAAAATGTTGCTTGTAGAAGTACTGTAATGGTATAAATGCCATACGTTTTCAACTATTGAAACGACTTAAAATGGCGCGTGGTAACTTCAGAATGTGCACGGTATATAAATAGGTAATGTAGAAGACCCATTGTAAGGCCTTGATGCCAAAGGAGTATACGGTGCTAATCTTATAGTTTTATGTACCAGTCGGCACCCAGTGGGTTAAATAAGGTAGTTGCATATCCTTTACAGGACGTTGCTGTGAACACCAACATTTTTTACTGTTGTGATCTCTTGGCAAGTAAGTTTACGTTTAGTAGTTTGCTTTTTGAAAGACCGGCAGCCATAACATATCGAAAAAAAAACTATCGCAACGTGGTCTGCTACCAAATCGAGCACCCAGTGGGTTCTGTGGTCAATATAACCTCGAAAACCTTCAGTGTTAAGAATATGTTCTGATACCCACTTTAGGCTATTTTGAGGTCAACTTTTACAATATCCTCGCCTCCATGGGATTCAAAAGCATGACCAGAAGGTCTTGCAGGCGTACGTGTGCTGCCGCTGATTTCTATGTTGTGGTATTTACTATAACAAGAACAATACATTTGTAGCGGGTTCTTCAAGGAAAACTAAACATAATGCCTATGCAATCCCACACTTTAACATTGCATTTGTGTAAACATGATGTCCTTTTTATACATCAAACAGATGTACTGTATTTACTTACATCAGGGTTGACTTGTCTCAGCTATATTTTCGCTATCATTAGAGCAAAGTCAATTGCATCATTCTTATCATCAGAGAAAGGGTAAATACATTGTCGTCATCAAAATTCAACAGTCAAATACATCGACGGCACCAGCAGAGAAAAGTCAAATACATCATTGCTACCGGCAGAGAAACGTTAAATATACCAACGCCACAATCAAAGAAAAGTAAAATACATCATTGCTACCAGCAGAACCCAAGTTAAATACATCAACCACATCATAAGAGAATAGTCAAATACATTAAGCATCATCAGAGAACAGTCAAAATACATCGACGCCACGCGCAGATAAAAATCAAATACATTGACGCCAATGTCAGAGAAAAGTCAAATACATCGACACCACGGACAGTCAATGACAAAATACATCGGGCCACCGGCAGAGAAAAGTCAAATACAATGGATGTGTGGAACAAAACGAGCAGTATAAAGGCTGTTTTTCCTAGCACAGACACAAGTTCAGAACATGCACATCTTCAAACAGACATGGATCTACCAGGGGTTATATTAATGTACTTTTTGACATATGTCGCAACGATATTAAACTGCTTACTTTCTCCTATTGGAATGACAATAAATATCTTGAATATAATTGTCTACTGGCGGCAAGGGATCAGAGAGAGTGTGAATATTACGTTTATTTCATTGTCTGTTTGGAATCTAGTTAACTGTTTTCTCTCCGGCTTATCTGAAATACTTCAGGTTGTTAAAAATTTTCTCCCTGTAGCTGATGTGAACTTAGAATCGATTCGGTATATTTATCTAGGATACACAAAAGCGTTTACGCACATCCTAACTTCATTTGTCACCGTATACATCTCAATTGAGAGGTGTATTTGTATTATCTTTCCATTCAAAGTAAAAGAGATATTTACTGTCAGTCGGGTTATAACGGTCAACATTGTTCTTTTCATCCTTGGCCTGGCTTGTTTCTGTCCAGCCTGGGCCACTCAGGGAATGCAGTGGGTGTTTGATCCTAGGACTAACAGGACCCGCTTAGATCTGTGTGTGTCTCCCAACAGACCTGCTGTTCAATTGTTTGTTGATGTTTTCGATGGTATGACATTATCTACATTAGCTCAGATTCTTATCGCAATAAGTACAGGGTTTATGCTCCATGGAATCAACAAGTCAACTAAGTTCAGACAATCATATACAAAGCCAGAAAAATCACGAAGAGCTCTGAATTGCAAGGAAGAAATGTTGTCATCACAACTCAAATCAATCCATATTAAAAGTACAATTATGACAAACAAAGACGTGAGACTGACTAAAGTTGTACTATTGTTGGCCATGATATTCTTTGTTTGCAATTTACCTGTGTTCATAACCTCATTTCTGAAAGTGTTGATACCAGAAACACACGTTAACCAGCAGTACAGCACACTACAAGTATCATTGTATAGCTTAGTGTTTGAGCTTTCTGTCATTAATTGCACGGTGAATATTTTTGTATATTATAACGTTAGCACTAGATATAGAAAAGAATTTATTATTTTAATTCTCACGTGTCACCGTTGTTTGTTGGGTCATCTGGCGTAGGCGTCCATGTATCTCCACAGATCTCGTTCTTTGGTGTTCTTGATAAACTATAATGATGATATTCCTCTATGACACTGCATTAGACCAACCAGCTTACTGATTCAGTGCCAAACAAAAAGCAGGTTTGCACTAATATGGCACACAATCAAATGAGCAAGTATTTTAATGTAAATTTCCGTTCACTGAGCACTACTGAATCAGTTAGCCTCTTCTCTCAGTCTGCCTTTACCTTTCCAACTGCTTATCTTTCCAGTCGTTATGATCGTTTCAAGAATTTATCTTCTCCTTACATTACCAGTGAACATTGTTTGCTCTTTCTTCCCCCCCCCCTCTCTCTCTCTCTCTCTCTCTCTCTCTCTCTCTCTCTCTCTCTCTCTCTCTCTCTCTCTCTCTCTCTGAATTATAGTTTAATACAACGTTATACATTGAAAAGACTCGTTGTTGTTATTTTTAGCTGTCCCAGGTATTTTGGTAGGCCAAATTTTATTTCCAAATAACATCTGGCTTGAAACGGGGTGATGCACTATCGCCGCTACTCTTCAATCTGGCTCTAGAGAAAGTTGTAAGGAGGGTAAAGGAGGAATGTGATATTGGAGGAACATCCAAGCTGCTTGGTTATGCAGATGATATAGATATTATAGGGGAAAATGAACAAAAAACATTGGAAATATTGACTCACATAAAGGAAAAAATCCCAACAGATGGGGCTGGTTATCAACCAAGATAAGACAGAATATATGGTAATTTCAAGAGACGGAATGGCTAAAAGCTCTGGCCACATACAAATAAATAATATGACCATTAAAAGAACGGAAACATACAAATACCTGGGTACAATCTTCAACTGCTCCAACATCATAAGGGAATAAATACAAACTAGAATCAATTCTGCAAATAAGATATACTATGCACTACAACATCTACTAAAATCAAAGGCGCTATCTCGTAACACCAAGATCACAATATACAAAACACTGATCAGACCAGTTGTGCTGTATGGCTCTGAAACCTGGAGTACAACGGAAGGAGACGAAGCCTTGTTACAATCTTTTGATAACAAAGTTTTAAGACGCATCTTTGGACTCATTAGGGATACACAAAGTGGAGAGTGGAAAAGATGAAGTAACAAAGACATTTATGATTTGTTTAAGTCTCCGCTAATCACTGGTATCATGAAGGCTAATAGACTACAATGACTGGGGCATATAGACAGAATGGAAGATAATAGGGAAACAAAACTCGCTTACACTCAGGAAATAAATGACCGTAGACCCCGAGGTAGACCAAGAAGACGGTGGAGAGATAATATACATACAGACCTACAAGCACTTGGAATCAACGACTGGCAAGAGAATGTCAATCAGAGAGACGAATGGAGACGGATTGTATCTGCAGCAAAGAACCTCAATGGCTCGGAACGCTGAAGAAGAAGAAGAAGGATTTTATTTAAAACAGTAGCTTACAATTTACGCATTTTTATAACTCTATGCGTATAAAACGTTTTGTGCATGGTTTTGCTTCTCGTGATTAGTTAGGTAGCTATTCCACAAATCATGCTCATTGCACATGGAAGTATTGGTCAATAAAACATTTTAACTGGAAGCATATATGTACAATGAACAGCCTTCTCTATAAGTAACTGAACGTGTATTTGCAAATGTGGAATACTAAAGGATGTGCAGACTTGTATAGATCATCAATGTATAAGGAGGTCAGCATGGCCGAATGGATAAGACCGTTCGCCCTGAAACATCCGGTGCACTTATGTAGAGGTAGCGTGTTCAACCCTTACACTGGCCAGTTGGACTAATATTCTTACTTCTCTTCTTTGACTTGGCAACGTAAATTGCATGTATCTCAGAAATAGGAGTGGGTTACCCTGATGGCAAGGGACACTCGTAATAGGAACAGCTAATCCATACGTAAAAATCAGTCCAGCGCGTTAGAAGTAGTAGCACATAAATGGACTACGCTGGAGTTAAAAGCGCATTTCGAAATGCGTTAACAGTCGTAAAAAGAATTCCAAATGCAGACTGTTACAGTGATCACAGATTAATTACAGGCACATTGAGGGTAAAGTTAAAGAAAGTCAAGTATATAGCAGGAAACCCTAAATATGACTTGTGCAAATTGAAAACTGACAAAGAAATACAAGATAATTTTAACATAGAAGTAAAGAACAAATTTGATTTATTTTCTGATCTAGAGATCCTATTTCAAGATGTAGATGACCAATGGGAAATGCTGAAGAATTCAATCAGTTGTGCAGCAGAAAAAACTATTCCAAAATTAAAGAAAGTGGGCCGTCAGACATGGATGACTGAAGAAATTTTACAACTAATGGAAACAAGAAGACAGAACAAAAATAATCCTGCTAAATATAAAGAAATTCACAGAAAAGTCAGAACCTTATGTAGGCAGGCAAAAGAAACATGGCTAGAGAAAAATTGCGAAGAAATTGAAAAACAACACAACAGTAAAAATGCGAAATTAATGCACAAAAGAATCCAGGAGCTTACTAATCACAGAACACGTACATCAGCAGGCTGCCTAAAGACAAAAGATGGAAGAGTCATAATAGAAAAAAGATCAGATTTTACATGTATGGTCAGATTACGTGAAAAACCTTTATGACGACAACAGAGACGAACACTACAATGTTCAAAATAATAATGAAGGGCCAGCAATTTTGAAGATGGAGGTTCAGAATGCTCTTAACCATATGAAATCTGGCAAGACCCCCGGTTCAGACAGTGTCACAACAGAAATGATTAATGCTTTAGAAGAATATGGAATAGATAAAGTTACCAGCCCGCTTAATACAATATATGATACTGGAAATATACCTTATGAATTGTGTAATTTTGTATTTATTGCAATCCCAAAGAAATCAGGAGCCTTGGAATGTGATCAACATCGAACAATTAGTATAATGAGTCACATCACGAAGATTTTGCTAAGAATTATCATGCAAAGAATTAGGAGGAAAATGCAACCTGAAATAGGAGAAGAAAAATGTGGGTTTGTAGAAGGCAAGGGTACAGTAAATGCTTTATATTTACTGAGAACGATAATTGAACGATCTATAGAAGTAAACAAAGATCTACACCTTTGCTTTATTGACTATGCAAAGGCTTTCGATAAAGTGAGACATGTCGATATGATAAGGATGCTTGAAGATCTACAAATTGTTGGAAAAGACATTAGACTTGTAAAAAACATATATTGAAAACAACAAGCTGCCATAAGAGTTGATAATGAAGTAGACCAATATCAGCCTATCAAGAGAGGTGTGAGACAGGGATGTGTAATGTCTCCAGATCTGTTTTCCCTGTACAGTGAAAATATTTTCAGAAATATTGAAGATATGGAAGGAATCAACACTGGGGGACGATGCATCAGTAACATTAGATATGCAGATGATACAGTCTTGATCGCAGACAATGAACAAGATCTGCAACGTTTAGTAGATGCAGTTGTTACACACAGTGAACAACGAGGGTTAGAATTAAATTGTAAAACGACACAGGTTATGGTCGTCACTAGGAAAAACGAAATAACCACAATGTAATATACAAGTAAATGGGAATATTCTTCAACAAGTGAATAGGTATTATTGTCTCGAAGAGACCTACACAGATGTCACCGAGGAACTAGAACCAGACATACTAAAAGAACAAATTATAGAAGCCATCAGATTAGACCCATTGAACAAATCACCAGAACAGGATGAAATACCAAATGAACTAATTAAAGCAGCAAGGGAAGTAGGAACAGCTTGGCTACATAGACTATTCAACCATGTTTGGGTAGAACAACAGACACCACGAGACTGGGGAAACGCCATAATTATCCCAATTTGGAAAAACAAAGGCAGCAAAAGAGATTGCACACAATACAGAGGCATTTCACTGTTGAGTCATACTGGGAAAATATTTTGCAAAATTCTTGAAAAAAGATTACGAACTACTTTAGAACCCCAGCTAAGCGAAACGCAGCTTGGATTTAGGAAAAACAAAGAATGCACAGACGCCATTTTTGCTCTTAGACAACTTATAGAAAAATCAATTGAATTCAATGAAACACTCTACTTAGCCTTTGTCGACCAAGAAAAGGCATTTGATAGGGTAGATAGAAACAAGCTGTGGGAAATCCTTAAACAATATGGAGTGAGTACACATCTAACAAACCTATGTAGAAGTTTATACAACAACAGTGAATGCATAGTGAGAGCAACTGGAGGACACTCAGAACCCTTCACTATAAGATCTGGAGTACGACAAGGTTGTATCCTGTCCCCTCTCTTGTTCATAACATATATAGACAACATATGTAAAGAAACCAGCCAAGCAGAGACAGCAAGAATACCGCATGACGAGAACACAGAAGAAGAACCATCTGCAAATCTAACCATTAGAGAACTCCTGTTTGCGGACGAGCAAGCACTAATAGCAAAATCAGAAACTGAATTACAAGACCACATGAATAGTCTAAACGAAATGTGTAGGGAACATAACATGAAAATTAGCACAAGCAAAACAGAGGTAATGACTATAACTAAAGAAGAACAAACAGCAACAATTCACCTAAACGAACATCCCTTGAAACAAGTAAAGAGCTTCAAGTACCTAGGAAGCATAATATCATCAAATGGCAGATCAGAAGACGAGATCGAAAATAGGTGCAATAAGGCAAATCAACTCATTGGACAAATGGCACCAATACTAAAGAACAAACATGTATCAATAACTACTAAGAAAGCACTTTACAACACAATCTTCCTACCAACTCTGTGCTACCAATGCCAAACCTGGACAATGACAGAAAAAGAGAAAAGAAAAATCACATCAACAGAAATGAGGTTCCTGAGAAGAATACTCAACGTATCAAGAAGAGATAAGATCAGAAATGAAGAAATCAGGACTAAAGTGGGGGTTAAAGCTGCTCTAGATTTTATTAGAAAGCAGCAAGTCAAATGGTTTGGCCATGCAAGTAGGCTACCAGTCAACAGCATGCCACAACAAGCAATGATGTACAGACCAGATGGAAACAGAGGAAGAGGCCGACCACGTTAATGTTGGACGGAGGGAATAACAGAATCCATGGGAATGTCGATATACGAAGCCCATAACCGGGCACTCTCACGAAGTTTATACTTCACCTCGACACCGCAAGGTACAAGAGGAACATGATGAGATGAGATGAGATCTCGAAACAGTAATAACATCTGATGGGAGATGCCTTGAAGAGATTAGAACAAGAATCATCATGTCTAAGGTAGCCTTTAGCAAGATGAAAAACATACTGACAAATAAAAAGATGTCAATTGAAACGAGAAAAAGAGTGTTAAGGGGATACATAGAGCCTGTTCTTTTGTATGGATGTGAAACTTGGACAATGAGCAGTCAAGCTGAAAAGCATCTGATGGCTGCAGAAATGTGGTTTCTGAGGAAAATGCAAAGAATACAATGGACAGACAGAAAGACCAATGAACATGTCCTTCAAGAAACAAATGAAAATCGTAAACTGATTAGAGATATTAGACGCAGACAGTCACAATTTTTTGGGCATGTTATGAGAAGAAATGAATTAGAGAACTTGGTGACAACTGGTAAGATCGAAGGGAACAGACCAAGAGGAAGACCTAGAAGCAAATACCTGGATGGCTTGGCCTCGTGGCATGGTCGAGACAGAAACACAGAGCTGATCCACTACTCTGGTGATCTAGTGAGATGGCAAAACATGATCGCCCACGCTTACCGGCATGGCACATGATGATGATGATGATGATGATGAGGATGATGATGATGATGATGATGATGATGATGATGATGATGATGATGATGATGATGATGATGGAGTTCAAAGCAAACGAAGGAGATACAATCAATGTATCAAGTGTCATATCCACATTGAGGTCTGGCTGTATTACATCTCTAACTCACCTCACCTCATCATTTAACACGGCTCTAAGTTTCTTGATTTAGTCGAAGTATCTTAAATGTCTCACTAGGTTTCATTTCAAAAACTGGAACGTATTGTTACTACCGAAAAGATTTATGAAAAGAGAGATAGAGGAAGATGGAGAGAGAAATTCTTGACAGTTTTGCATCATAGCATGGAAGTGAGTCAATACATGAATTGATCCATGCCGTCGGACATCTCAATTTGTGCAGAAGCATGATCGCCCACGCCAGCCGGTAAGGTACTTTATGATGAAATCGCATTTAGTAATATTTTCTTCAATTGTGTCATCATAATGTGCCATGCCGATAGCGTAGGCGGTCATATTTTGTCATCTCACACGATCACCAAAGTCGTGGATCCGCCCTGTGTTCTTGTCTAGACCATGTAACGTGGCGAAGCCATCCAGATATTTACCTCTCTGCCTTCCTCTTGTTGTTTTCCCCCTCAATCTTGCCAGTTCTCACCAAGTTCTCCAATTTATTTCTTATGATAAAGTGCCCCAAAAGTGTGACTGTCTACGTCTACTTTTTAAAATAAATTTACGGTTTTAATATGCTTCTTTTTGGACCCCCCAATTCTAAGCTTTAACAGACTCCTCCGTGCACACATGGTTGTTTTTTATTTTTTATTTTTTTTATATTGTTTGTGGCTGTCGAAGGTATTTTGGCAAGCTAAATGTTATTGAAAACAATAGCTTATAATTTACGCATGTGCTGTAAAGGGGGAAGTTCAGGCTTTGATCGTCGAGAATTTTTTAGAGGGCGATGCTGTTATTTACACAGATGAGTCTGTCGTTCGGTGCTTGAAAAGTTCATGCGCTTTTACGGCTCAGGCTTGAGGGAGATTTGTGAAAGAAGATTCTTGTGCTTGTGTCTTGACCACAAATAGTCTGACTATGGATGTTATGGCAGTAAGTAAAGCAATAACATGGTTCAATACACATACCTTCACTCGCATCAAATTAAAAGAGGTGTTGCCAAACAAGAATACTATGCTGAAAACACAGAGGATGAATAAATCGGCACAAAACTGATGTCGTTAGCTGCTACACGCTGCGGGATTGACTGAGGAGGGGATGCGATCATTTTTGGATAGAATGGTTCGATGTGCAATGAGGATGATCTGTCGACTAATTCCAAGCTTATTAAATCTTATTTGTTTGATGTCATCTCCTACCATGACATTCGAAAAATCAGTGACTGACCAGTTCAGGTGTCCAGACAATATAGATATTCAAAGCTAACCCAACATCAGAGACAGAGTGTGTGCGAATTAACAATGTTAAGACTTCGGGAAATCCGGGATCTAAAGCTACATGTCCCGAAACACAGCTGCTCAACATCTGTAAGACTTCAGATTCAATTAATGGAATGCAACATCATTAAATAAGAAGAGTAGCGTAAGTATGGTGGAGGGGCAGAGATGACACACTACCTGTCAAGCCCCTGGTCTGAGACCAACAAAGCTGATAACTGCGTTTAGTCGCAGAGGCTAGATATTGTGCCCAAATCACCACACACCGAAGTCCGTGTACACTCTGTGAGGTATACTGGGTGTATTGTGCTAACCCCGTATTGATATTCACAGATCGGCACTCGGTGAGCACTATGGTCAAGCAAGATCGTAGCTATTACATCGCAAGATATTTCCTGGTGCGCATTTAAGGCTGGATATAACTCATATCCAAGTTCTATAATGACCACCCCTCCCCCCAAAAAACGTACATAGAACGGGATTCGAACACATAACTAAAGGTCAGACATGCAAGCTTGCTACTCACTGTAAAACCGTGGCTCAGGATATTATTAACTTGTGAAAAATATTGCAAATAGCTACATTCTTTGTGTTATTATTTGTGAATTACTGGTGTTATATCTCCAAGTGTAATAAATATACACACTAGAATAATTAGTGTAATGAATTAAAACCAAACATATTTGAAGTCTTCAGTCACAAATATACAGTGAAATAATGCGTGTATGTTAAGTCAGTCACTTCAGTAATTGGTGTAGTGTTGTGTTTGAGTTGAACACTAAGTCTGCAGGCATAAACACTCTTGAAATAATGAGTGTTGTGTTTGAGTTGAACACTAAGTCTGCAGGCATAAACACTCTTGAAATAATGAGTGTTGTGTGAAGTCAGTCATCACAACACTAAAATAATGAGTGTAGTCATGAACCTTACATAAACACTTAAAGAACTGGTGTAGTGGTGTGTTAAAGAAAAACATTGAGTGAGGCTTGAGCCGTAAATACACCTGAGAAAGCTATGCAACTATACATGTGTGTGCAGCAAATAGACCACGGGAGATGGAGGTATGTGTGGTGCCTTAGAGCCGATTATCATAGAAACCTCAGTCAATTTAAGGGTGACGATTTATTGCCTAGAATAAAACAAACCTAGCCAGATAGCAGCACGGAAAAAAAACGAATAAGTTACAGAACATATTGTAGGACAAAGGAGTTTTAAAATTTTAGAAATCCGAAAGCGTTCGTGGTTTGACTTCGTTATAAGAAATGAAGAAAACTTTTGATGCAAGCCACCATGACACTTTCGAAGGCTATATCTTTGACGCACAACATATTTGGAACGAAGAGGTACATGGAAACTGTATAACTGGGCAAAATATATTAATATCATAACAGTAATAGAGTGAGGAGTGACCGCCGAGGGGCTAGAATGCCGGATTCTCCTTTGGGAGACCCGGGTTCGAATCTTCAGTAAGGTGCGAATTTTTTCTGTATGAGGGAAAAGAGAAAACCTTAACCTGCACAGCTTGCAGAGACTGCACTTGCTGCCATGTAGTTGGAGTAGGTCAAAGTGTCACACAGTACAGGTGACTTAGAGTTTTGCACAGTTCAGTGACGGTTTTCTGCTAGTGAACACCAGAATGTGAAAGGTGGGCCGTGTACCTCCAACGTAATACACGTTGGAACTCGCTTCCTAACAGGAAGTGGGGGACAGACAAGTTAGATTGAGCGATCGTCCAGTATGGACATGGTGAGATCCATCTAGAGTTATGGCCAAAATTGTGCTTCTCTATTATGATGTAACTGTATCGTGTTTGTGATGTATATGAATTGTGGAACGACAGACATATAATTGCGCTTAATATATTTGTGGAAAATGCTGACGGAGTTTTGTCATTCTATAGTGCGTTCAGCCAGTTATAGAGTGTGTGTAGTATTGAAACCACAGTTTATTAGTATAAGTGAGTCAGAGCATGTGGCTTACAAACACCACGTTCAAGAACAATTTATCAGATTAAGTGAGTCAGGGTATGTGGCTCATCAACAACACGGTCAAGACCGGCAAACGTGGCATAATCACGAACTCTCAAATGCCCTTATTAACGTGGCATAATCACGAACTCTCAAATGCCCTTATTGTGATAAATACTAAGAGCGATAGAGTGGCTCTCCAGCGCATCATGCGGCACAGTTGCTCAAGGGCGTTAGCACTACCTGTCATACGCTATGCTACTATATATCATTTTTTCATATTCCTCGTCGCTGTGCGATGTTCGTCCATCATGAATGACGTTGGCCATTCATTGACGATGACCATTCATTACACTACATCTTTGATTTGATGAGGAACGAATGACTTGCGCTTTGGTTTTGTATAGCGAGGAGGTGGTCGCGCAACACCCTCGTCCCCGCTCCCTCGTCTGTGACCGTCTAGCTCCAGTGGCGAGCATGGCAAGACGACTGGAAGACGGACACAGATGCAGTGGACGTTAGGCTGCCACGGCCAGTTATCCCTGTTTATGTCGGCCCTTCCGTCAATCCCTTTAATTTTCAGTTTTAAGACAAGCGTAGCGACAAGCAATGAGCGTATGATTTCTTTTAGGATCAACACGATTTCCTTCACCGAAGACGGACTGACCGCCAGAGCAGACCACACACAACATGAGGCGAGAGTCTGCTCACAGAAGATGCTGCTCGTCTAGATTGCGAGCAGATCTCCCGATTTACGGTTGAGTCTCTCCAGCGCAAATGTGCACATGGCGACTGAACGGACAGACGTTCACGCACACGCAAGCCAAGAGTAGCATCGCTAAAGCGCGCCCTCCCGGTACAAGGTGATACATGCAAAACCACTGGACGCCTACCGACGAGCTTACAAGCTACGCCGGCAGGACTAACCGAAAAAAAAAAAAAGCTATACCAGCTTACTGACTGCAGGCCCACTACTCATCGAGAGAGAGTGGGCGCTTATCGAGACTTTGTCGAACGGTCGTACAAATTTTGCTCTTTTGCCCGCTCAAACCACGACCCTGGCTGCACGATGCGGTTACATTCTTGAAACGCCTGCCTCGCTAACTCACGTTGGCTGGGAAGATCCCATTTTGGTGCACCTCACACAGCCATCCGAGACAACGAACGCTAGACGCGGAACTGATCTAGCGAACCAGACCAGCAGCCAATAAGCGGCTCTATGTCAATAGAGATGGATACCTGCCACTTGAGGGCTCGGCCGGAAACGGTTAAGGAACGTATGGAGGATGGTAGGAGGTCCATCCATTGCACCCATATTGATTAGACCTCAGTCCTCTGAATAGTAAAGGAGGCTGAGGCTACACGCATTCTTAAGCGGTTCCGATATAAATATTTATTTTCATTATGAGATATAACTCTCGGAGGTGTCTGCTTGACAATGTCAGTGCAATGTGTATGGATATATATGCCGAAAATATTATTATGATTAGAGGTATATGGACCAGAGGATTCAAAAGTGAATCCACAAACACAATCCTGGTAGACTCGAGGCAAAGTGGTGAGCAAGTAGGATTGCATAATGGCATACAAGATGAAGTGAAGCAATGATCAATTCAGTAGGGCTATGTTGAATGCTAACAGCCGACAATACGCTGAAGTGATTTAATTTAGCAGTATACCATATGTGTGAAATGTGTGAAGAGGTCTTAATACCATGGTGCTCAAGACCCCCCTGCCATACAGCGCAAGGTACTATATAGGCAATTTTATGACAGTAATAGAGCTACATTATAAAAAGGGTGTGGCACAATGTGAAAGGCTAATATTGAAGCAACTAGCTGAACATATACTATCAAGCACAGATATAGGGCGAACAGGATTTCCGGACACTTCTTCCAAAACCTATAGAAGACATATTGATTACAACTGACGTAGGTGATGGTGCAAGCAAAAAATAGCTGCAGCAGCAAAACCCGGTACAAGGATTATTTAAGATTAGTATAATAGGAGATAGCAATGGAGCAATAAAGGTGTCACGCTCGTCACTAAGAAACGTGAAGAGTCGTAACACTGTAACCTCGTATGTATGCTGTAATAGGCGAATAAGGAGAGCTGATTTGAGACTGGCTACTTCATATATTAAAAATAGTATCCAACCAACAATGTACAGGCGTATAAAGAGCCTGATATGCGTGGTTGTGGTCCTATTCTTCTCAGGGGACTCAAAGTGTGCTGCATTCATTTCGCTTGGAAAATGCACGGGACAATATTTCTATATTAACATTTGAGACGGATAATTCTTATGGGGATTCCCCGTTGTTCTGTTTCGTATTTTGTGATCAAAGGGCTCCCTAGACCAGTGGTTCTCAGCCTATTTTTGGCCCGTGGCCCCTTCACCATATTTTCAGAACGTCATTCCCCCCTTTCGTATCTCCTACCTAAAAATCCCCCTCCGGCCCCGACACAGTATACGTAATAATGGAAGCACATACTAAAACAAGTCTAGACGTCCTTATAAAACGTGATTTGTAGGTCTACTTACTTTATAAAATGAATTTTAGAAGGGGTGGACGTACATACTAAGGAAGCACATACTAAAACAAGTCTAGACGTCCTTATAAAACGTGATTTGTAGGTCTACTTACTTTATAAAATGAATTTTAGAAGGGGTGAGACATACAGAACCGTAAACTATATAGGGAAAAACAAGATCAAGTAATCGGTTCTTGTATTAACGCGATCTTGAAATAATCTTCACCCTCTGGATTGACAGGTGCTGTTGTGCAGGACAACACACTTGTTTACACGTAATAACTACAGTAAAGTATTGCTATTTTGTATTTGTTTTGCGTTCACTCGCTTTGAATTCAAGCGTATTCCATACATGTCCAGCTTCTTCTAGTGCACTGGACTACTGTTTGCGTGCAGATACGTTTTCACTATTGCCAGTGAACAAGTCCTTCAAGAAACAAATGAAGATAGTAAACTGATTAGAGACATTAGACAAAGACAGTCAAAAAGTGTTATGAGAAGAAATGAATTGGAGAACTTAGTGACAACTGGCAAGATCGAAGGGAAGAGACCAAGGGAAGACCGAGAAGTAAATACCTGGATGGCTTGGCCACATGGCATAGTAGATACAGGAACACAGAGCTGATCCACGACTCTGGTGATCGAGTGAGATGGCAGAACATGACAGTCCACGCTTACCGGCATGGCACATGATGGATGGATGGATGGAGTGTCTCTCACCAGCAGGCGAATCAATACCGACTTCAGAGGTGGCAGCATTAATTTTCATAATTTTATTCTGTTTTTAATGAAATTATAACTATCGGTAGAATCTGCACTGATCTTCATGAATATATACAGCCATAAGTATCATTACCCACATCCACGAATCCTGTTAGGCAACAAGGTGGTTAAGCAATTTCTAGTTAATATCTTTAACACTATTCACCATATAAACGGTTTCGAGCTGAGGTGTGCAACTGTGAAAGTGCAAGCCTAATACTGTTGCAGAAAATGCAATCGAAAGTCTAAATGTTGTGTTACGGGAGACCAGTCCCCAAGCCTTGGTCGGCAACAGGTCTAGAATTGATGCTCTGACAGGTGGACAGTTAGAGTGCTGCCACTGTCTCAAAGAATCAGTTGGTGAAATTAGAGCGCATACAGAACGAAGCTGTGCGGGTCATTCTTGGATGCACCAGAGACACCCCAGTAGTGTGTACGCGTTACATCCTTGGTTTGCTGACTGTTGCTGGTAGGCTCAAGATGATGCAGGCGAAGGCATACCTCAGAGTAGTTGCTGACACAGATCACCCGTTGCATGAGGCGCTGGACGCAGTTAAGAGTCCAGCGCTGGAAGCAGTTAAGAGTCCACGACTGATAAGAGGGAAATCATGGATGGTTCAGGCGGAGGGTGTGCATCTTGGAGAAATCATTAGGCGAGGAGAAATGTGGGTCAGAGTGCCAGAGGCGCAGTCAGACTTGCACAGAGTTATAATCACCTTGAGCCGGGAGTGCAGGGAGTGGCCAGCAGGAGCCACGAAATTGGAAATCCAGCAACTAATTCAGGATAATGCTCGCCTGGGTGATGTGATCATACACAGAATAGTTCGGTGTTGAGAGGCAGGAGACGTGCCGTGGGGGTTCTTAGCAAAAGCTAATGGTCGACGTTTGGTGCACGAGAGCCTGGCATATGATACCACAACATATAGCTTAAGAATGGAGGTGGAGGCAGTCAGTAAAGCTTTCAGCTGGATCGAGAATACGACACACACACACACACACACACACACACACACACACACACACACACACACACACACACACACACACATCATGATTGTAACTGACTCAGAAAGCATGCTGAGTAGGGTGAGGACAGGCAAGCTTCGTGCAGAGTGGCTTGCTATGCTTCGGAAGTCACGGGTGAAAAGCATTGTCTGGATCTTTTCTCCGGGGCATGCTGGTGTGTGGGGAATGAACAGGCGGACAGATTGGCTGGCTCTGCAAAACTTGGTGGAGTAGTGATGCATGATAAGGCAGACGTGGTTGCGGCCTTGTGGGAACACGTGTACACCTCGGAGGAGAAAATCGATCATCATGGTCTGGCAAGAATGAGAAAGCGAGGAGTGACGAGGGAATCTGGCCCGCGCTCGACGCTCAGAGGAAAGGCGAGACGGACATATAATCAGATTCCCACTGGTACTATTGGTGTTGCAACTCTTCGCTTTCTGCTGAGGATGGTGACGCAGCGCTTATGGGAATGCCCGGAATGCTGCGATGTCGGTTCCTAAATCAATCAATCAATCATGGTCTGTGTTACAAAAGTGAATTTCTTCAGATTTGCTGGGTTGGTCACCTAACTAACATGCCAAAACACAGGCTCAATAAACGAATATTTTACTGTGAATTGCGTTGTTGTAAACGCTCCCAAAGCAACCAGAGGGATCGCTTTAAAGACACTGAAGAATACTGAAGATATCGTTCAAAGCTTTTGGAATTCATCACGACACTTGGGAGACTGCTGCCAAAGACCGAAATTCATGACGTACATCATTACGCAAGGGTGCTACACTTGCGAAGCAAACAAGACTGCTTGAGCCGTCATATAAAAGACTTGACAAAAAAAAAAAAAAAACACTACAGGAGAACCTCCTCCTGGAACGTCGCGCAATCTTTGCCCACATTGTCAAAGAACATTTCGAGCCAAAATAAGCCTTGCCAGCCATGTTTGAACTGACGGGTCCAAACTTTCAAGTCCACTGGATGAAATGAACGGTCATCATGATACTTGATGGACAAACACCACGTGCGCCTTCCAGTCCATCCCTTGGTGCTGCCACCCACATGTAACCTGGCCTTCCTCCTGCATGCTTCTTATTATAGTGTTTTTTTTTTTTTTTTTTTTTTTGTTTGCCTCAATATAAAATTCAATATCTCAGTAACCAACTGAGGGAAAATGATGAGATTTAGCATATAACCTTATAATTATGTCCACCCAACAAAACAATTTTTGTTCTGGAGATTGTACAGCAGATTTCAATGTTTGATTATATGCGGTATATATTCTATTGCCCCCGCATTCATTCCATCATTTTAAGAGTATTACCGCTTCAACAAGACACACCCCCGCTGTTTTTTAAATTTGTCTGCGCGGTTTCGCTTTTGGCAGACTGAGGGAATTTATATGAGGTAGTTCAGAGTTGTCGTCAAACTGTGGGTTCTTTCATGAAACGTGATTATATAAATAAACTAGCTGGCTCGGCCCGGCTCCTGGCGGGGATCTATCTATCTATCTATCTATCTATCTATCTATCTATCTATCTATCTATCTATCTATCTATCTATCTATCTATCTATCTATCTATCTATCTATATATCTATCTATCTATCTATCTATCTATCTGACTCTCTGTCTCTCTGTCTGTCTGTCTCTCTGTCTGTCTGTCCGTCTGTCTGTCTGTCTGTCTGTCTGTCTGTCTGTCTCTCTCTCTGTCTGCCTACCTGCCTGCCTGTCTGTCTGTCTGTCCGTTTGTCTGTCTGTCTGTCTTTCTGTCTGCCTGCCTGCCTGTCTGTCTGTCTGTCTGTCTGTCTGTCTGTCTGTCTGTCTGATTGCCGGCCGGCCGGCCGACCCACCCACCCACCTACCGACCGACCGACCGACCGACCGACCGACCGCCCACCGACCGATCGACCGACCGACCGACCGACCCATCCACCTACCCAGTCATCCAGCCAGCCAGCCATCCACCCACCCACCCACCTACCTTTCTGCCTACCTACCTACCTACCTACCTACCTACCTACCTGTCTGTCTGTCTGTCTGTCTGTCTGTCCGCGCTATTAAATATTGATAAAAGTTACTGGAAAAAACGTCAGGACCATGTGTTGAAAGAGGAAGAGGACTATTGGAGAAAGGATGGATTGAATTTTATGCAACCGAGAGCAATCATCAACCTACTGGAATCGTCCGACACAGATTAAGGTCTGAGCAGATCGCAGACCTTAATCTACGTACACACTTACTGGGATATTTTGCTCCAACTATTCAGACGAATTGCAGACCCTCAACATTACAGCATCAGCATCAGCTGAAGAAACAAGAAGGAAATGAAAAATAAGGTAAGAAATATATTCCTTCTACTTTCCTGTTAATTTACAAATTATTTACCCCGTGCCTCTGTAAATTCTCTGTCTTTACTAATATTACACATTGCACCCCTCTCGGGATTCTCCGTGGTGAAGTGGTCAAGCCGTCTGACTCGGGCTCCGAAGGTTGTATGTTCGATTCCGGGCCGCGTCCTTCATTTCACGAGTGCATTTTTTCGGAGACTCCCGAGGGTCGTCGCTGGAGCTACGGAGTTCGTGCTTTGTGCGACGCTTTCCGCGCTGCGGAAAGAAACTGAGCCATATGGGATAAAAACCCGGTGCAATGCAGCCGACCCTGTCGATTTTAAGCTAGTTCTTTCATTGCACCCACTCCCATACGAATCCGGATACGCCTTTGTGTGTCATCAGAATTGGCAGGTCTCACATTACCGTAAAAATAACTTTGTTAGCGAGAAATCACTAGTTGTTCAGCAAAACATCAAAGGAATGTCACCGCTTTCAATGATTTAAGTTGTTTTTGGACCTATCAAAGACATATTCCTTGGGTGGGGGTAAATATAAGACGGCTGGAAAAATTTCATAACGATGCAACAGACAGTTTTCAAAATAATTGATCGTGAATGAAGGCAAACAAATGTGGACATACTATACCTTGTACCTCCTGCCCATAATTTAACACTTTATAGTGTCTCTTTATACGAAAGACAATATTCTGTGTTTTAGTTTCGAAGTTTAATGTTTAGTATGGGCAGTAGACTCCATGTTAGATTTCCGATTACAGACGAATTCCTTAGTTCCTAGTTAGTCGTTATTTCCAACTTCACGGCACAGTGTCACACCATAATGCTCCCATGAAAAAAGTGGAACAGATAACAGTCTCGACAAACCAACAACAAGCACATGCATACATTCATAAGGCCGCTACCAGAATTCCAACACAATAGTCCGCTAAGAAATTTACAGTTCATCGTCGATGAAAGCGGCAGTCCCTAGAAAAGCAGCTGTTCCACGCTGCAAAAGGCAAAAACAGCTAGTTCAGCAACCGACCGGCTACAATTTATCTGAACTTACAGTTCACAATATAAATAACCGCGGACAGATATGAAAGCATTCCACACGAATTGCGATGTATTTAACTCAGTAACTGTGCGCCGGAACCTTGTATTATGAAAAATTATGAAAATACGTAAGCAAACAGGTGCAAAAAACAAAAACACTCCAGAGGCCTTAAAATCTCAACAGCCTATTGGCCATATTGAACAGGACGTCTCTGAAGTTCTTAATTGATTGGAACCGATAGATCAACAAATGTTTAGAATGTTTAGAAGATGCATATATCTTATGGCAACACACGAGTGTGAAATCTGGACATGTAACAAATCAGTCGAAAAGCACACATGAACATGTAAATACACATGTTACAGAAGATTATTACACATTCACAGGACATAAACAGAATAAATAGGTCTATGGAACATGAATTCAACATTGAAGAAGGTTGATTATTAAATAAATAAAATTGAAGAAAATTAAATACCGTCAAAAATGGTTCTTAAATGTACTGAACATATGATGTAAGCTTCAAATTTGCTATCGACATAGCCCCACATTTTGTATCGACCAATTGACACACGATATAGTTGGATATTATCACGCCAGAGGCCTTTACTTTCCAAGACATTTCCATATACCCATTTTAGCCTGTAGAACTGCGAGACAACGTCATTTTTTAAAAATATGTTCACGAATCTGCTCTGTGAGTTGAAACCTTTGACAACTGAGAAGAGAGGAAAGCCAGACAGCCACTGGACTATCGCGGCTACAGAATCAATATATATCTTTGCTAATTCAGTTACTAAAGTGAGCAATACTGATCCTTTTCTTAATAACTGTGATGACCTCAATGCTTCCCCTTTTTTTCTGGGCATAATTATAACAATTAACAGAACTGGAGAAATGCATTGGGCGTAGTTCCTGTCCTCTTTATGGCTGCGTATATTGATCAATTAACGCCTGACCGATATCCACTTATCAATATTTAACACAGATTACCAGTCTCACTTTATGATGTACTTACACTACATGAATGTTCAAATAGTACTTGTTAAGTAAATTCACATCTATTGTTATATTAAAATTACCTTAGATGTTAAGTATTTAGCTTTACTTTCTTGTCCTCTCACACAAGACATTGTGGAAGCATTTTCAGTATAGATTTCAAAATGGGGATATTTAATCGGAAAAGTATGCTTGCTTTTCGCAACATTGTACCAATATAGACTAGTATTTTGCTGTGATGTGAAGGGTGTCATTTGAATTGATTAAGACCTATTAGGACAGTTCAAAGTAATGTGGTATTTTCACAGAGCGAAAATTTAAACTTAGTTTTATATGGAATCTATTTAAATAATGATGTATTTTGCACGTAAAGCGAGCAAGGAAACGTCCGTTAGAAAGTGCATTTGGGATAATTCTGATCTCGCAGATCGTCATTTTACTAAATATTTACAAAAGTAAGGAAGTATAAGAAACATAGGTTTTATAACTAAGCACAACTCTCCGTATAGTAAAATAACGTAGTAACTATTGCATGAAGAATGAAATAATACTTTACGGTAGGTCAAGTCTTGTTAACGCATTCTAATTTCGAGTCTTGGTTTTAAGTGTACTGCCCAGTTACCATAACCACACACTCACGAACGCTTCTACACATACCACACACACACACACCACACACACGCGCGCGCGAAAATCTATATATGTAGCAATACACTTAATATTTCTAGACTTTTAAAAATGAAAACGGATGTTTTGTATTCGCATTGTTCTAAATCAGAATCTGATTAAAATTTGGTGGAATTGCGGTAAAGCTGTGAAAATGTAAACAATATAAAATAACACAAAGTAATGCAGCTTTACATAACATAATTACGACACATACAGGACGTTGCGGTGACTAGCCTCCATCAGCAAACAAATACACACACACAACACAACAAATAGCCATGGAGAAGACCCTCCGGTAACTACATTGAGGCGTGACGACGGGATGAGAAGAACAAAAAGATGAAAAAATGAAAGCAGGGAAGAGACAATACCAATTTGAAAAAAATGTTCCTACTTACCTTGGAATCCGAACGTGTATCGCCGAGAATGTCACCGTTATCGCCTTAAATACACTGCCGAGGGAGAGGGGTGATATCTGGGTGGTGGGTGTAACGGCCCAGTGAGCATCCTAGGTACATGATTGAAAGTGGCATATGAACAGAAAAGTCGGGGGGGGGGGGGGGGGGCGGAGACAGGAAGGTAAGTCAGGAAACTAGTAGCAATAGCTATGTGATGGTAACCGCGGAGTCCCAGTGGATATACTCCCGAATCATGAGTGGGTGCCCGTGAATGGGTTGGCCTTAGTGGACGGATATATAGAGCAATGAAGGGTGCACCCAAGTATGATGGTGTTGCTATCAAAACTCAGATTATGGGCGTCTATGTGTTGTTATGAGGCGAGTCCTAAAGTCTGGGCGAACTGATATGTGTGTGCACACATACATATATCTATACCGATCAACAAACATTCATATAGTAGTATACATACACATTTTTTTTTAGCATTTCCTTTACAGGACCTCGCTGTCAACACCAGCATCTTTCAGCTGTATGTTGATTTCTTCGCAAGATTACGCTGAGTAGTTTGCCATTGCTTTCTGAGCGGCCGGCTCACATACCCCGTAAGTAACGATGCGATTCGAACCACTGCTGATTCTTACCGTCATCACGTTACCGACGAGAGTATACGAGATTACGGAGAAAAGTCATAACCTCTAAGCCACGAAGCCGGCATACATACACATGCGCATGGTATATTTCAGAAAGGAGAGAGAGAGAGAGAGAGAGAGAGAGAGAGAGAGAGAGAGAGAGAGAGAGAGAGAGAGAGAGAGAGAGAGAGAGAGAGGTTAGTATCGTTCCTGTGATATGCCACATGGGATATGCGGAGTAGGACGGTCTACAAATACGAGGCTTCACTCATACTGTTCCC